>CM067073.1:16480647-17080647 GCA_033980235.1 Diadema setosum | reverse complement strand
AGCAAAGCAGACTGTACAGGGTCGCAGATATGGCGCGGACATGGTGATGGACCGGTGGCGGAAAGCAGGAGTGGCATATTATTGAGGCAATACAGGAGATGCATCTTATATTTTAAATCAAATAGATCAAATAGACTTGAGGATGTTGTGCAGGGTGTATGTGAAGGAGAGATATGCCATGCAGAGTATATGGCATCACCAATGACCAAAATATGCATGCTCATATTGGGCACTACATTTCAGTGTTGCACTGTACGATATAATGGGATATGCACGATGACCATTCATGTTGCATATATGCCACAAAAAGTCCATGGCTCTATGTGGTTTACTGACTTGTGTCATCTTACACTTGCTGAGTTTATGAGTGAGAGGAAAAAGTGGAGATTTGAAGTAATACATATTCTTGCAACTGATTGACAATTGTCCTACATCGACATAAATATGCACCAAATTGATCAGTGTTTTAGTAGTAGCCATGACAACAGAAATCATGGGCATACATACCTGAGCAGGATTCGAACCTATTACCCCACCGGACAGGCATCTTACCCGCTAGACCAACGAGCTTCCACCAGACAGCTAGTGCTGGTTCTAATCCTTATAGCATGCTGCGGGTAATGCACAATTATTCAGATCAATGAAATTCTTTCATTGAGTTGTTTTTATGGCAACTGATTGACAAATCGCAAACATCAATAGGCCTATAGGGCGATTCATCAATCAGTTGCAATAACTGGATGCAAGAATTTCATCAATCTGAATGATACATATTCTCTGTGTGTTCAGTCTTGTCCTCACTCCAAATCTGAACACTGTGCAAGCATGGCATAATGAAATGCCTTTCTCCAAGCATGGGCAAAACCCCTCCTCAATCACTGTAAGAGGATTAGTGTGCTGTTCTGCTGAGAAATGATAACCTGTGACCACGAGTACGTTCTGTGTGATTTCCCTTTGCGACATGGGTGATGTGCACATGATTTAGACCTTACTGATCTGTCACCTGGTGAAAAATCTTAGCTGTGGAGCTGGATCCTAGATCGTACTTCACATGCAACGAAAGTCCCAGAAATATAATGAAGAGTTGTGATCTGCAAGATCCCCATGTTATGAGAGAGTTGTGTTATATCTGATCTCTTTATATTGATTTTCCACAGAAGTAACCCTCCTGAGTGGGAGCACTGATAAAAATTCAATTTTTTTTTGCCTTGGAACATAATGTTATTCATAGGTGAATGATCAGTCAGATATAATTAGATTTGAGACTGGGGCATAATTATGTTTGGTCAGAAAACAGGAAATTTCAAGATTTTGTGTACATGGCAAGATGTGAAGCGATGATATCATCAGCTTACCCATTTGCATATTCACATTGAATGTTCAAGAACTGTTCAGTGAAAACTAGCAAAACTGCACAATTTCATGACTTCCTTAATTTTTATCCGATTTGGATCAGATTTTTTTTTGTTTTCATATTCAAAAATTGTACTCTTCCTTATTAGGGTAATTTCTAGCTGGTCCAGATTTCTCCTGTAAAGTCAGTGTTCAGTGCCAAGTCCACAGGCCCAACGAGAGTCGTAAGGCTGCAGTTGCAGTCACTTCATTCATTGTGCAATGCACATGTTGCTGATATACAGCTCATTGTCACACGAGGGCCACTGTAAAGTTGATGGCATATCAATTCATGTGTGCATTAATGTACCATAAACATTGGGGTATCTCATGGAGGTATCCAGGCAGAGCATTCCCTCAAAGTTTGTGACAGCTGTGGTCAGGATTTTTTTTTTTTTTTTTTTTTTGGTCTGTACTGGTATACATGATTGACCAGATGTTTCCAGGAGCAGTATTCACTATTAAGCAAACTATAAATTTTGTAAACCTGATCACGAAGAGCTACAGCTGTACCTGGAGAAATTGTCAACTGGTGGACAATGGAATTTAAGGGCAAAGGGCACAATGTACAATATGATTATCTCCCACGGATGTTCATGGCATACCCACTAGATAATAGCAATGTGTGAACTAGTTTAGTAGTCTTAACCCAAAGTTGCTGTTGTGTAATAAGTACATGCATATCACAATTTTGAATACATGGCAGTATATGCACACCAACAGAAGATAAAAGTCCTTGTGGAAAAATATCCAGCACATATAATGTCCTGCTGAGAAGCGGGTATAGATTTTGATTTCAAAGATGACTCATTTAGATCTATTTGCCATTTACTAGATGAATAACAGTCCTCATGTACATGTGTGCTCTGCGAGATGCCACAGACATTCTGGTTTAGGTGGCAAATTGTATGCAAATAATGCACAGGTGAGAGTGCACGGCATCTCTATTAACATCACAAACTTGTGAAGTTTGTGAAGCCTGTGAATTATCTATCTCTTTAAATGGGTCTACAAAATACGATGTCAGCTGGTGAAACTTTTCATTGCAATACATGTATAATGGTTCCTGAACTGCTATTCATTATTACCTTTGTGGACAAATGCCAGTCAGCTACATGTAGAACTTGCTCAAAATCTAGGACACCTGAAGGCATATTCCAAACACACTAAACACCAACTGATATAAACATGTTCCGATTAAACCATAACAGCATGTTGTATGTTTATTGTGACATCAGATCGAGTGCAGTTACGCTTTATGTTGCGCACTTTCTGCACTCCTGTGCATCAGAAAAAATCTAAAGAGCGCACACTCGACTTCTTTCAGTACTTCTAGTAGGCTACATTCTTGAACCCATTTTGTAATAATCATTATCTGCAGCTTTGCATGTATGTTTAACTGAGCTATGTTACCAGAGCCTTGT
Source organism: Diadema setosum (assembly GCA_033980235.1). Lineage (NCBI taxonomy): Eukaryota > Metazoa > Echinodermata > Echinoidea > Diadematoida > Diadematidae > Diadema > Diadema setosum. The sequence goes on along the minus strand of CM067073.1, from coordinate 17,077,831 downwards.
CAAGATAAAAGTGTGTGGACCACATTTTTGTGTTTTTCAGGCTCCAGTAGGTTAAATGTATTGCACCTATCAAAGTCATGAAAATTGTCAATAAAATTGCTGAAACTGAAGATAATGTTCAACCGTCTCATGTTTGACTCACAATGTACATGATGTAGTTGGTTTTTTTGAAAAGTCTTCACAACAGTCCGACCGTGAAGTTTTCCACTCCTAATTTCAACTCCTAATTTCAAACAAAATACACTTTGAACAAGCCCGTACTACTGTTTTACAATATTATGTTTTATTCAGTATACACTGTACAGGTACACCGTGGCAAACATCGCATCTACAAAAATAACCATTTTTTAAATACATGTATGCAGGAATGTACACCATACATGCAGTTCTTCAAAATAATATACGGATGTAATTCATATCTAGTTTTGTATAATATTTACATTTGAGCATATGTCTTTCCTACATTTACAACTCATTTTTCTGTGTGTCAATTTAACTCACTAAAAACTTACATTACATATTTCAGCAAATGTAGGGCACAAACAATTTAGTTTGGCTAGGATCCCCTCTCCCCACTTTTTCAAAACTACAACATAGTAATGAATAAATACGATATGACAAACTTGACATCTTGCAAATTCATCCACATTTGTGAGCAGCCTTCCCGAGGATATTTGCATCAGCCAGGGCTTGTTGCATAAAACTTTTTACCCGAGGAAAAACTCGGGTTGATTTTGAACAGAATTTTTCCTGTGTAAAGTCCATGGCAGAATCATACTAACCCGAGTTCTCAGTTCTTACCAGAGTTTTTCTCAGGTTAAAAGTTTTATGCAACAGGCCCCTGGTGCATTATCTCAAATGCACTGTAAATGTCCTGGAATGCATAATTGGCCCACATGAAATAAAAGTGCACAGGGGCAAACTGTGCACATTTTGAGTGCATTGTGATCATGGTAGTCTAGCACAAATGCAGAAGACCCTCCACCATTTGGTATAGGACATATACAGATATTCATGACATCACATGTGGAAGAATGCTTCAACTGGGTACTTCAATGAAAGCAAATAATGTAAAGTAACATCACGCCAATTTAAACGATTAATCATCCTACCTCTCATTGGAGTACAGTGGACTCCTGTTATAACGAAGTCCTCGTGATGGACAGTTTTCTTTTGTTATATCGAAATTTTGTTATAACCTAACAAATAAACAAAAGAAAACAGAGTGGATAATGTTGGGGCCTGGATTTTTACTTCGCTATAACCGGAATTTCGTTATAACCGTGTTCGTTGTAACGGGAGTGCACTGTTCATGGTATATATATCGCATAAGCTGGTACAGTGTACTCCCGTAATAACAAAGTCGTTGGGACCGGCGATTTTCTTTTCGTATGAAAAAATGTCATTATGACTGAACAGTACAGTGTAGAAAGAATATACAGATGATAAGTTTGAGACCTGAATAGTGATTTCATTGTAACAAAAATTTTGCTATAACTTATAACCATGTTTGTTATAACAGGAGTGCACTGTAACGCAAGCCAAGGATAAGCAGGGATAGTGGCAATTCAAGTGTCAACATATTTCTAATATATGCCAAATGAATACCGGGTACACATGCTATTATCAATGACTGCTGCTCTTATCATGCTGTAGATTGGTGAGAAAAAAAAAAAAAAAAAAAGGAGGGATGTACAGTGCAGCAGACTGGTGGAACTCAATTCCTGATAAATCTGCAGATTTTGTTCTTGGTTTCCCCTCAAGCCTTGCACCAAAAAAAAAAAAATAATAATAATAATAAACAAATAAATACATAAATACCCAGGGGAGGGATTTCAAAATATGGAATCCAAACAACACTACAAAACTTGAATAAATAATGACAGAAGGTGGGGAGGGGGAGTAGGAGAGTGAAAGACAATGAAAGAGAATGGGGTACATTGGAATTGAATATGCCTGAGTAAAGCAAGACTTCACTGTTCAAAAGAACATTCACAGCTGATCTCTGAATACAGTACAGTCAAACCTGTCTTAGCAGCCACCTGTCTTAGCAGCCACCTGTCTACAGTGGCCACTGTCCCCCCCCCCCCCCCCCCCCCGAGAGAAAACCCCTTTTAAAGACCTTGTGAATAGCAGCCACCTGTCCAACGTGGCCAGCGGCCACAAATTTTGTTTCCCGCGGTGGATTTTAAACCTGTCTATAGCGGCCAAAGAGCCGATAATTCAGCGTATTTTTCTGCTTTGTAGCCATGCCAGTCATTCATGGGCAACATATAGTGATCGCCAGTATTATTCGCCATCGCTGCATTCATCACTCATTCAGTCATAATAATGCAATAGTGTTTAGCTTTCTTCACGACTGTACACATGCTGATGTGCAACAATTTCATAAACACCGGCATTCTTCAACGCATGAAACACACATGTGCATACGTACACACATAGGCATGTACATTTAAGTACTTTAATATGTATACAACGATGATACATGTACATGTAGGCAATGCACACAAAGTTGGATGACCCGTCTATAGCGGCCACCTGTCTATAGCGACCACTTTTTTCGTCTCCCTTGGGTGGCCGCTAGACAGGTTTGACTGTAGTTAACAAATAAATGTGCATGGATATGCTGAACTCGCCACATTCCAAACTCGACCTGCAGTAAAAGTGCCAGTGTGTAGAGTCCACCATGCATTGAGCCGAAATCAAACATACAGGTATCTACATGACCCAAAATGTCCCTATTTCTGTCCATCTGACATTCACTTTTCACAATTATAATCATGGTATTATGACACTAATACTGATAATGATTACATTGATCCATAAGATGAAAAACATTGATAAAATTGTTAATATGGCATTTGTATGACAAAATCAGCATGTTTGATTGAATGAGCTCCTACATATACAGCACTATGATTTTCTGCTTTACATATTTTCATCTGATTGATTAAAGCTACAATGTATGATGCAGTAATTGCTGGTTTATATAGTTCTGTTTTATATTGGTTAACAGAAGGGGAAAGGTGAACTTTAAAAAAAAAACTATAATTGAAAAATAAAAACAAAGTTATGAAAAAAATTTGGCGATGATGTGAACTTTGGAAAGGGTGTTGCAACAGGCATGTTAAGAAACTGTTTTGTTACATGGGCATACGACTGTTTGAATACAAAATGCACACACACAATTTACAAAACTGGGGAATGAAATATTGCCATAATATTTTCTCCTAATATAGTCAACATTTATTATTAAATATACCTTATCAATGCTGCAATCGGTATGTGGCATGAATTTTTCGTGTAATGATGATAAGTACCACATACTTCAACACCTCACCTGAGGAGTACAAGCACATATTTCATTTAATGTCCACTGCTGATCATATGAAGACAGGTACACATGTCAAATGAATGTCTCATATATCAAAGAAATGTCAGATTTCCCTAAATCATAAAGTCAATTTGTAACAGACTGCCTTCTCATTTCTACACTTTGACCTTGTTTACATAGCCACCTGTTTTCCTCAAATACCGGTAGAAGAGATTGTTTCCAGTTTTTCACCTCATATAAATAACTTGGGACAATATCGGCATCCCATGAAAACATTTCATTCCATGTACAAGCAAACTTGGCACACATTTTAGACCTGTTTGATGGTTGAATCTGGAAATGCTCGGGGGAAAAAGGGGGGTCCAAGTCTCGGCAAATGAGGGGTAGAGGGATTGAGGAAGAGGACAGTTAATTCACAGAATATTTGGCAAGTTTTCAAAAAGTTTCCTACGCATACAAACTCTCTGTGTGTACAAGCACACCTTCCATGACTTCAACAAGGCATCATTGGCACGTCGATCAATACATAGGCCAACAAACTTTCAAACAAACTTTAGGTTCAACGAGCACTGTGCCAGAACAACTAGAATAAAAAAAAAAATATATATATATAAACAAACAAGAAAAACAGCCCTGCTTCTCTGCATGAGACATCATTTGTATTCCCACATGAATGTGATGATTGTGATTTATCTAGGATAATGCAGCATTATGACATCACCGGACTCTTGTCACCAACCGATCGTCCTCCTTCTACGGGATTTCCCCCTTTGTCACATTCTGGCAATCTTCTGTTTCAATGCCGTTCCTCATCCCGGCTATTCCCACATCTCTCACAAACTCACTCTATCTATGAATATCTGTCAGTCAGTTTGTATCTCTCTCCCTCTCTCTCCCTCTCTCTCTTTCCATGTCTTTCTCTCACTTTCTTTCTCTTTCCTTCTCTTTCTCTGCATTCATTATTTCTGCCCGGCTGGATGACGATTCCTCACTTGTAGCAATAGTCTCTCAAGTGTGTTAAAGTCATTTCCGTCCTCTGCTCATGGTGGACGAGGATATCGCGAACCCACGGCAGCGCAGAGAACCCCACCTCCCGGCGCCGCTCTCAGTAATACCCCTGCGTCTTCTGCATCCCATCTCTCCTCTTCATCAGCTCCTCGATGCGGTCGTCCTTCAGCTTCAGGAGGTGTTCTAACCGCCGCACCTTGGCTTGCAGGATCTGCAGGGACAAAGAAGCACAAGGTGGCAAAGACTTTAATAGAGACAACAACAACAACAGCAGCAACAGCAGCAACAACAACGACGAGGACGACAAGGACGACGACAACAACAAGACAGGAAATTAAAGTGGTACCTACTTTATGCTTGCTGACACTCACAGCTAATTGGTTCATGACGACGACAGTGAAAGGCCATTGCAATTCACTGCACTGTGTGAAGGCCATGAGACAATATCGTCGCCGGTCACACGAACCGACGAATCACTCGATTTTGGGTCAAATTTTCGATTTTGAGATTTTCACTCATTTTGACAGTAGACATTCCATACTACATATTCTTTTCTATTCTTTTCTTTCTTTCTTTTTTTGGGGGGGATTACGGGGGATTAAGATGGGGGTGGAAATGGAAATGGATGGGGACAATTGCAAAGTTGTTGTTTTGGTTTTAATGGCGTACATCATTACAGCATTAGACTTACCACAAGAGACAAAGAAAAGCAAGTTCTTGTGGTGGTCACCTACTATGTACAATGACAGAACCTCGAGTACCCCATAACACACCCTTAATATCATGCAAGTGTTTTGACTGGCATTTAATCAACCCATCAAGCCTTGCAGGAATTATCTCGTCATCATTTTGAAAGTAGCATCCTAAGTTTGACTGCATATCTTACACTGGAGAAAGATTAGATGGATCTGCTTAAAATTAAAAAACAAAAGATTTGCCAATTTAAGAGAGACATACTATATATGTGACCATGCCTCATAAAACCAAAAAAAAAGTCGCATGCCCTGATTTTACATGAGGACTCAAAATACGAAAGGTGAAACAGGTCAACCTAGTCACTCTGGAGTTTTTTCTATTTTCTGTAAGAGCAATTCTTCTCCTACATTATTCTGAAGTTTGGGATCATAAATCGAATGGGTAATTGTGTTTTCAGCAGTTTTTCTAGTACACTTTTTTTGTAGAATAGTGTGATTAGGTACTTTATGTCTTAGAGCCCCTTTTCATTTCTTAACTAGAAATGTCGCTTTGGCGACTGGTATGCCTCTGCCATAATGCATGATTTTCCCAACAGGTCTAGATAGTACATGTGGACAATGTGTGATTACATTTTCACAAAATTGGCAAAATATTGAAATGACAAGTTTGTCACAAATGTGTTGAATGTTCACCTTCCTTGACCTAGGTTTAATTGGATTAATAGGAGAGCATGTATCTAGGGATTTAAGGACTTTAACTCGACTTTGACCCATTCATATATTTAGGCATTGAGTAATTTTCAAGGTACAGGTGTAGAGAAAAGTGCAATTTCTGAATTGAATAATAAATTGTTACCATTTTCATCTGGCTCTTGACCCTAAAATTCATAAGATAATCACTTTCAGGTAGAACATGCATAATATGTACTAAGTTTCAAGATAACTTGAGCCACTTCCGAGATATGGAGGAAAAAGTTAGTTCAGCACTTTCACTTGATCTTTGACCTTTTGACCTTTGAGGCAAAAAGAGAAAAAAAAAACTTTCCAGAGAATTTCTATTAGGTTACACATGTATGCATACACCAAGTGTAAAAAAATAACCCTGCTGGCATTGCATGATAGGAGGGAAATAGTAAAATTTTGAAACTCGTTGCACTTGACCTTTGACCCCTGACCTTTGACCCCATGAACCCTACATTCTCTAGATAATCACTTCCAGTCAGTATATGTACATACTATGTTCCATGAAGATACCTTGAACAATTTTCCAAGGTATGGAGAAAAAAAAAGAAGTTTTAATATTTTTACTTGACCTTTTGACCTTTGACCTTTGACCTCATGACCCAAACTTTCACCAGAGAATCTTAATTGGGTAATACATGTATACACTAAGTTTCAAGAAAATATCTTCAGGCATTCAATAGATATGGAGGAAATAGTGAAATTTTATGTATTTGACCCTGACCTTTTGACCATTGACCTTTGACCCAAACTTTCACCATAGAATCTTAATTGGGTAATACATGTATACACTAAGTTTCAAGAAAATATCTTCCGGCATTCAATAGTAATTTATTTATGTATTTGACCTTGACCTTTTTACCTTTGACCTTGAGCATGTGCACCCAAAAATTGATAGGCACAAATTCACCCCCTAATACACATACATGCCAAGTTTCATTAGGATACCTCAACAGGTTTTGATAGTTACCCTGTCCACAAAATTCATTACGGACGGACGGAAGGACGGACGGACGGACGGACAACCGAAAACATAATGCCTCCGGCACCACTTCGTGGCGGAGGCATAAAAAACCTCAAAACACTCTTCATTTTCAACTCTAATGACTTTTGAAGGGATAATCCTAATGCTTTGAACTTTTGGTACTGGTAATAAATAGAATGTGTTTATAAAGCATGCTTAATTTCAGCTTAATCTGATTATCCCTTCATTGTTATTGCTGAGTTGTTTGGCATCCCGTTTTTTTTTTTTTTTTTTTTTGTCCCATTCACTGTCCTGCTAGCACGGCTTGGTAGGATTAAGCGCTTAAATAAACCCTTTACTTCAGAGCCTCTTTTCTCAGTACACACTTTAACAGAGTGTGTGCTTTCTTTCCAATATTAAGAAAGGAGAGTCCATTTGAATTGAGTGATACATCTTATTAAAGCTTGAAATCTGCTCTTTCAAAATCTGCCCTTAACTAAAAACTCAAGTTTGGCAACTTTTGTTGATTTTGTGATGCAGAGTCACATATGATATTTTCAAATATTCAGGAAACCGCATTAAGCAGAGCATGGAATGCTTTCTCCCACCTTAGGGTGAGGACTGACTTCAAATTTAAAAATATTAAAATACATATGACTCATTGCTCTAGCCAGATCCCTGTACACAGTAATCTGCAAGAAACGTGATGGATACCATCTTTACTCAGAAAAAGACACAGAATTTCTGGGAATTATATTTATCTCTGAAAAGAGTGGGATATTTTGATCACAGTATAGCGACAGATGATGCAATGCCGGATATCATCTGCTGTATGCTTTACACATTTGTATTTTCTCTTGTTTCATTTTATGAATAGGAAAAGAACTTGTAAAGAGTAAAGATATGTAAATGCTTTAGTCCAATAGTATTTCTACATTTTAACTTTGTTTTCCATTTTCTATTTTCGAGTGAAGGAAACTAGGAAAAGAAAAGAAATCAAAACAAATCTATCTTACTCTGTGTATGAGACAGTAATAGGCATAATGCCAAACCCTAAAGTAAACACAATGAAGAGGCTTCGTTAAGATATGGTGTCAAAGACAAACACAATGAAGAGGCTTCGTTAAGATATGGTGTCAAAGACAAGGGCAAGTGCCGGGGTCAAATTTCCTGCTGTTTAATAACAGACCTTGAACTTCAATCATCTTGGTCAATACACAGTGTTAAATTTAAATACATATCAATGCAAGTTGGCAGAAACTGGGACAAAGAAGGAATGAGTTCTCAATATATCCTGTTCATACTGCTTGTATTCTACCCTCTCCCCTGACCAATGTTACAAGGACACAGAAAAAGCCAGTGTTATGGCTATTCTATTCTGAGTTTCAATAAATAAGGTAGATACAGCATCTATATTTAGGATTTTGTGTTTTTGTGGTGGTGGTGGTTGTTGTTGGGTTTTTTGTACCACTGGGTAGATGCACCTTACATATACAATGCTAAAGATATCTACAGTGCTTGCTAAACAACTCCAATGGGGGAAATGCTCTTGTGAGACGGAACATTTATTTTCACAACAATAAAGGACTTACAATTCCAGGTGCTGTGAGTTGCTCACAATAATTTGGTGCAGTAGAATTACAAATTATGTTTTCACTGACTCCCTCTGTTAGCATTAACCGTGTTTGATGATTGACCTCTAAGAGGGCAGCATTGTAGCTTTACATTTCTTGTAAAAGATATTATGATACTGATTCAGTGATTGCAGACATACAGTGAGAACTCCTTGGTGAAGTTGGAGGAAAACTGGACAAATCGTTCAAACTTTACATATTTTCAAACTTTTGAATACATCCGATTGCTGTCATTGCCGGATTAAATGGCTACAAGAAGCTCAGTGAAACGACATAGAGAAAATATATAGGGAATTCCACAAAATGCAATTTTGCGTGAAAAACACACATTTCCCCAACTTACAACTGAAAGGTAAAGTATGTGACTTCCTAGCTCACTTGACAATTTACAGAGGGTAACCATTACTGCCCATGTGTAAAACTGCAACCAAGTTCACAAAATGCAAACAGACACTGAATGATGGACATCAATCTATTCCAATAACGTATCTCAACTGAAAAGGCCAATCTAGAGGGTCGATTTAATACTCTCCCTCCCCACATCTTCGCATCACACTTCCACATGAACACATATCGTGTATGCACTGTACTGGTCAGCATTCTGATTATTCATGAATTTTTATATGCAAGTTGACATTTTGTAAATAACATTTGGACTAAATTGATGATTTGGCGACTGTTTCTTTGTAAGTTTGCTTTGGTTAATTTTCTGTTTTGTTGAAGTTGTGTTTTTTTTCTTTCAAAATTACCTGAACTGTTTCCTGTGACGCCAGCAGAGCTTGCTCTTTCTGCTCTATAACCATCCGTACTGCTGGGGGGAGTTCTGGCTCAATGCCACCGTTGAACTGTTGCCTGTATGATGCTCCACGTGGATCGCTGCTAACATAGACAACCCATCAAAACAAAAATGTCAAAGAGGGGGCTGGGTTGCAAACATCAATGTTTAATAGCCAAGACTATATTAAGATTTGTCCAGAATATCTCTAACTATAACATACATGTACATACCCTCTGTAATATGGCTCTTCTTGCCATACATCTCCATACCTTTGGATTAACGATAACAAGCAAGAAATAACTAAATATTTCTGTCAATGCAAAGATTTTGAAAAGGAATTCAACGCAACCTCTAACAAAGTGGCTTCTCTTCTTCCAATCCATGAAAGCCTGTCTTTATTCGTTCACAGGCCTGTTTATCCTTGCTCATCATGAATGTTGCAGATAGATTCATACCATGCTGCCTGGTCTGAAAATATGAATGTTGGCTGCCTATTTGAATCTCACTTTCCTTACATGAATATCTAAACATAAGCAATGAATGTTATGAAAAATGAACAATCTCTCCATCAGCAATTAGGCCTAACCACACCAGATTAGACAGTGACTGCACAATTGAGGGGCTTTTCATGGCTCTGTAATCAAAGAAACAAGAACCGCAATCACAACAGCAAAAGACTGTGGAGTCTTTGCGATCTTTTGTCGTCCGTTCACACTGATAGCTTTGGATCACTAGTACGCATGCACAAAAAAGAAGAGTATACTGGTGGACTGGTCACGTGACAAACTTTGCGAAGTTTTAGTTTTTGGCATTTACACTGGCAAAAGATCAAGAAGTTTGGCAGGTGTAGGGGGAAATATCCTTAGTTTGAGTACCGGGTAGGAAGTTTCGCGAGAAGTTTTATGGAAAATGTGCGGTCACATCAATAAAAGATTGAGATTTAAGAGATCACGATCTTAAACTTTGCAATCTTTTGCCACTGTGACAGTGGCTAGTTTACTAGAGATTTGAATGTGAAACTGAATATAAAATTCTGCATCTAAGTCATGTTACAGAAGTTTGTGAAGCTGTCTTACCCTTGCGGTGGATGTAAGACTACTGGAGCCTTGGGTCCAGCAGCTGGCGCCTTAGGTGGTCTGCCCATCCCTGTGAGTGGTACAAGCAATGCAAGGAAAAACACATATTGACAAGATGGTACATTTCCTTTGTCAGGTACTGGAATAGTGGAGATTTTTGCGTTAAAATTTTTGCATATTTTGCAAAAGCAGACCCCAGCACGAAAATAAAAGCACTTAAATATTTTTGCTTGCTTTATGTTCCTGTAGTTCATGTTTTGATTTTGCAGAATAAAAAACTCATGAAACTCATCTTACCTTGCCAGCGCGAAAATCACTTGCACAAAAATATCCACTTTTACAGTACATGGGATGTATCCCTGATTGCTGATTCATGAGCGATATTGCTAGATGTGGACAAAAAAGTCATTCCAACCTTTGGATTTTACTTGCTATGAAAAACTAAAACTACGTGCTGTCCCTTGTTTTTGTCCACACATCAGGCTTCATGTATAACAAAATTTTGAGGTTTTTTTTTTTCAGTGGGGAGGGGGATCTTGAGAGGTAGGCAATACTTGTAGATGGAAGGTATAAACAATGTCCAGGACAATCATCACCACCAACTGGAAAACACAAGTTGCCCTTATTGAAGATGCAAACCAACTCATAACGTTGCATCACAATAAAGAGCATTTCTGCATCAACCCACATTACCCTGTTAACTGCACGACTCTGAAATCTCCATTTACAGTACATGTGGCTTTCCAGGTTACAGTAGGCAATGGATTAACTGAAGTGGTGTGATGAATGAGCACTCTTTTGTAAGGAATTTATGACATGTCCACAATACTCTCGGTTCTCTAAATAGAACGCTGCAAATACTAAATGATGCATCCTAGGAAACTGTCACATAGAGAAACCCTCCCTAAACATCAGTTAAAGTTCCCTTGTGAAGCAAAGTCCGCAATGTCCTACTCTCTTGTTAGTCAAGAGCAATAGATCAGAGGCCTTCTGACTTCATAGATTCGCTTACCAATGCGATTCCCTTTTGGTGGTTGGGATCCCACCTCCTGACCATCAAGGTAACCATCTGGAGACATTTCCTGGTTTGAGAGGGGAAGGAAGTTTAGCAGGTACACTGTACACTACACAGTATAAAGACTTCTATGCATTTAGACAGCACTACACTTGTAAAGATACGTCTCACTCCTACTGTTTTTGACATGAAAATGCCTCTAAAGTCTGAATACTAAGAACATTCCTAAACAAACACACAAGTCTTATCTGTGAATCGCCAGTATCTCTTTCTCTTATTACATTTTCTCCTTTCTAGTCAGCATACTCATTGTTGTAACTACTGATCTTCATTCTGGTGAACAATTGTCCCATTTGTGCACATTTGTGTCATTATTACTTTCTCAGTGGGAACCCTTATAGGAAAATTAATAGATGGTGACCAAAGTTTTCTGAGATGTAGGTTCAGATTCAAAGACTTCAAACTTTGTTTCCAGAAAGTGTGAACTGTCATACCAAAATAATGGTGTACTAGAAAGGGTATCATTTAACTACACCACATCCGTTTGCCTTGCTTATTAATTTCTTCCTTTCATAGGTCTCTCAAAAACTGAACAGTGTCCAAGTACATGTACAACGTAGCTAACCTTCCTTATTTTACGCATCCCTTTGAATATGACCAGTACAACCCATGGTTTGTGAGAATTGAGCATACAGTGTAGAAATACATGGCCTCGCCCTAGAGAACTTGTTGTAACTCTTCACTTGCTGCTTTTTAGCAAAATTTTGCCCTCTCCTGTGAGAGCGCTCCTTAAAACAAACAAACAAACAAACTCACCTTTTGTGGATTGCTCTTGCGCTTCATGAGGAAGATGTCAATTTTCTGCCTGACCTGCCACAAGACATTTTCTATGACGCCCGGCTTGACGTTGACTACACTGTTGACCACATGGTCGGGAACCGAGAAGTGAAATTTGCACAAAACCTTTCTGCAGTGGAAATAAATAAAACAAAAACAAAAACAAAGAAACATGACCCCTTTACATCTGTTTTTTTTTTTCTCCTTCAAGCTGTTACAAGAGTCAAGGACATTTCACATGTACATCAGCCACCTAATGGCAATACTTGATAATGGACAGATATCCTCCTATTGCTCTTTATCTCACATCAACTCATTAGAAACCAGCCTGATTATGTAAGAGGCAATACTATTCTAGCTTTACAGCATGCATGTTGATATCCATCATATTCTCACATTGCTAGTTTTCACTTTTCCTGTAACATCATCACAATAATGGATGCACCATTGTTTCAATAAATGCACTTTTTTCCAGCACAATATCCTCAATGACTGGTGTTTACGAGTACGGATTGGTATCACATCAAAATGTATACTAGTGTGTATGCACATAGTATACATCTTCATGGGTACATTCATGTAAAAAACAAAAAGTGCCAGTCTACTGAGGAAACATGAAATCCACTTTTGTTCATCACTTCATAAATTACATTTATCTAGAACTATTTCATTCTTGTCTTTAAAATGAACTTTGAGGATAGAATTAGTGTTAACTTGATACCATTTGAAAATTCCTGCTCCATGTAGGACTTGCAGGACTTGCTTTCTAAAGATATTTGACAACAGAAACTTCATGATTACTACCCGAGACTAACCGGTTTAGCGTTTTCCAGTTGTCTTTCTTCTGCTTGGTGGAGCTGGCCGGCGTGTAGTTGTGGAGTTCTACAAGTCTTGGTAAGAAGTGTGCGACTACCTCTGCCATTAAAACTGAAAAAAGAAGAAGAAGAAAAGAACACACTCAAAGTCAGTAGGTTGAATTCTGCAGCAAAGTGAGTGTTGTACCTAGTGTGTCAAATACCCAGAATGGGAATCTTTAGGGCAAACATGATCTTGTAACACAGACTCTATTACTAGGAGTCTGGGCTATCCTGGGTTTTAATAGCTGGAGTCCACTATCATCAGTATACACTCTCAGAAGTCTGAGCCATAAACATTGGGCAGTATGCAGAAAAACTAGCAACTGCTTGCAAGCATATTTGCTTCAAGCATGGGCACAAGCTTGTCAAGCAAAAGATCAATTGCTTAAATCCATACATGCATAACCTTTTGCTTACAAGTACTGGTATTAAACCTTTTGCTTGCCCTGCACAAGTAATTGCTTGCGATTTCAACAAAAGGGGTGTCACGCCTGTGCAAACACAAGAACAATGGCTGGTTTGATAGGATGTATTTGCAACGGCATGTTTGTGCTGTGTGCAAACTATATGAAAAAAATTTCCTGACATGGCAGAACTATAAAATGACACTCAAATGCACACACACACACACACACACACACACACACACACACACACACACCTACACACAGAAATATACTGGCTGATTCCCATCACTTCCCCGACTGCTGCTAAATAGCATTAGCAGCCTGCAGATCTGCCCGGTAGCACGTGGAGAGAGGTCTCTGCATGTCACACTTCCTACCCGTTTCTCATCACATTTTGCGTGCTAACCACTGGAAATTCCCTTTGTTGAAACAAGAGTTTCGGGTACATTATTCTTATTTTTAGGAGAAATTTCTTGTTGATTTATACCACTCCTGCACAACATAGGTCTAAAATTTCCTTTACAAGTATGAAAATGATGCTTTTAATAAAAGCAAATGTTCCACCCAAGCAAAAGCTCAAGCCCGTTTTACAGAACTTGGAAAAACATAAGCAATTGTTAGCGAGAACAAGCATTTCTTAAGCAAAAGGTCTGTTAATTGTGTTATGCATTGTCTAGGGTCTACATTTTTAAGCAAATGCTTTTAATCTAAGCAATTGCTTGTGCTTGGTAGCAAAATTGCTAAAGCTTTCACTCGCAAGCAATTCCTAATTTTTATGCATACAGATTCAAGCAAAAAAAAAGGCTCACTCAAGCAATTGCTACAGTGCACTCCCGTTATAACGAAATGCTCGGGACCAGCCGTTTTCTTTCGTTATGATGAAATTTCGTTATAACTGAACAAATACAATATATAACAAAAACAAGGTAACCACCACGCATATATCATATGTCTGTTGAATACTCATCATATACTGGAAAGCTATGTGAAATGGGATGGTACCTTTTTAATTTCGTTTGGATATTACTTTTAAAAGAGAGCATAAAGTTGTTTTTGTCACACAATAAGTCGTATAGAAAATAATAGTTTAGGATTCTGTTACAGGTTACTATTCCAAAGATTCGTTTCTTACTAAAGTCCGTTACTCCGAAAGACTCTTCGTTTCGAAGTTTCTCCATTCCCGGGAATCCAAAGGTTAGTTCATTATTTTGAAGCTTCTCTCTTCCGACGATTTGTTATTCCGAAAGTTCATAATTTAGATGTAAATATATTGTTCGTTTTCTGAAGGCTCGTTGATCGGGAAATGAAATGAATTTCGTCATTCCGAAGGTTTGTAAATGAAAAAAAATGAGAATGGTTCACTGTTCCGAAGGTTTTTTAATCCGACAATGAAATAAGGTTTGTTATTCCGAAGGTTTGTAAATAATTTTTAAAAAAATGAGAAAGGTTAGTTATTTTGTAGGTTCGGCTATCTTAAGACGATTATGAAGTTTGCAATTCCAAAGTTTTGTTACTGGACACACCTTTTTCACCTTTGAATTAACAAAACTTTTTTTTAATGTTCCGATTAACGAAAGTTTAGAATTCCTATCATTTTCTGACAAACGACCGTCGTAATAAGAACCATATCTCATTGACGGTTTAACGAACTTTAGTAATAACGAACTGTTTGAATAATGCCAATATGTTCATTATAACAAACCCTATTTCATTTCTGAACCAACGGACATTTAGGTGTATAAGAATCTGTGTGTTTTATAATAATATACCTTCGAAACAATAAAACGAACCTTGTTTCATATCAGAGTATTGTATTACAATAATGCAAGTCCCCCTCGGAAACTATGCAGGACACAAGGAGCGAACACGTACACAGTGATGTGAAGCGTTCGCCCATGCAGAGACGCTATACATGCTTGTTCCGCTACGTATTTTCGGAAGCGATTCGCATTTCGTTATAACGGAGCACATTTCTTTTGTTTTTCTTTGTCAGTGGTGCTCAGAAAGATTTCGTTATAACGAAAATTTTGTTGTAACCGTGTTTGCTATAAGCGAATTTTGTACCATAGACTTCAATGGCAATAATTTTGGGACCAGAAGTTTTACTTCGTTATAACGAAATTTCGTTATAACCGTGTTAGTTATAACGGGAGTCCACTGTCATGACTGTAGGCCCCTACTGATACTTTTCATGCATAGACAATACAGCCCAATTTGTAGAGAAACAAGACACGTTTTACCGTCTGATAATTGGTCTACTGTACTATTGTAGAACTTCTAACTGTTAGACAAGATTAGTAACCTATACAAACGTGTATGTGTCTAATCTCG
Source organism: Diadema setosum (assembly GCA_033980235.1). Classification (NCBI taxonomy): domain Eukaryota; kingdom Metazoa; phylum Echinodermata; class Echinoidea; order Diadematoida; family Diadematidae; genus Diadema; species Diadema setosum. Next base: position 17,062,151 of record CM067073.1, on the reverse strand, counting down.
TTCTCCATGATGGATACCTAACCTTTAGTTTAACTAGCTTAACTGTTAGACTACATCATCTACATGAAGATTATGTTTTTATTTTGTCCTTCACTCAGGACAAGGAAAAATACTCTTGCCCAGCATATCAAACAGTCATGCCCATAAAAGCCATATTTTCAATTAACACTAACACTAACAGGTTAGGCTTCGCTTAACGTAAAAGTAACTTAGTATAAATTTATAAGTTGTAACTGTTACAAGCCCGCGAAGAAATGTTTCTGGGTCCCATGTTTCTTACTATTAATTTAGTCTAACGTTAGATTTGAATATCTACAGCGTTAGATCTACTCTAACGTTAGAAATATACTAGACGGGTCTAACGTTAGGTCTACTTAAACTGCCTGTTCAATGACAACTAAACATGCTGAAGTTCGAGGCAGTAGGCGTTTGCTTGCAGAGATGGGAATGGGTCGGGCAAAGAGCTAAAACCCTGCAGCATGCATGCCGTGCCGTGCAGGCTCACAGCCACTACGCCAACCCCTTTATTGCCTGGCTTCGTTCGGGAGCGGACCCAGAGCTCTCGCCGAAGAACAGCGCGCGGTGAGCGAACCGCAGCTGTCGGTCATGTTGTTTATTGTCAAGCTGCGTGGGATCCATGAACGCGACAGGTTGTATTCTGTGTGTATACACGTAGGCCTACCTCCATCGCTGAAGTCTCTGCCGACGTTTCTCTTTGGTCTTGTCAGCGGAATTTCATCCAACCACGAATATAGATCCTCTAACTGATCTTGCTCTAGTTGAATCATTTTCACTGGGGATGATTCTTCCTCGGTCATTTGGAGAAAAAGTAGGCTCAAATCCCGGGGATGAATACAGTTTGGTTGTCCTACCTGTCACAGGTATTCGGTTCACGCGCACGATCTCAAGCTTCACGTCGCCATGATTGTTGTTAGCCAAAACAATGACGTCACAGCGAGGAAAATTAAAGACTCTGAAACTACGGCGGTGAACTGTATGTAGTACATGTACTGTAGTCCGTCCGGAGAAACACTCCGAGGGACCATTACGGGTCCAATTTTAGGATATTATGTCCTAGGATCGAATTTCCTCACTTTGGATGGTTCAGCTAAGTAAAGTAAAAGATGACGAAGAAGACAAATAAAATGTTCTCCACTCGCTGTTTCATTCGAGGTGCCGAAAAGAAAACCTTGATTACTTTGACTTCTGCAATAATATCTCTGTGAACTTTTTCATCATTTATAATCGCTGTACTGCTCTAGCTCAGAACCATTGTCATGGCTATCGTCATCGTCATCATCAAAATATATCGTCACAAGATTATTACGTTATTGATTGCCTTGTTGCCATCTATGCATAGACTGAACAACTACTGATTCTCCGTTTCTTTAAAGTAGGCATATACAGTATGCCCCCCCCCCAAAAAAAAAAAAAAAAAAAAACTACACCAAAAAACACCAAAAAACACACAAATACCATCGGAAATACGCATTGATAACTTTCAATATGATCAAACTGCGTGAATGCTATTTCAGGGCCTAAAAATACAACATCTTACCCATACTTTGCAGAAAACCCCATTCAGTTTGGTTAGATGGTCACCACGGAAAAATTAATGTGGATCGTTGTAAAGCATGTCATGGGTCTGTTTTTTCCAAGTTTAGCACTTGGATGTTCTTGGGAATGGACAGAACTTGGAGGAAAGGGATTCCTGACATGTTCTTTAAAGATCCTCATTTCTCTTTGACCACTGAAGCAAATCGGATGGGGTTTTCTGTAAAATGTGGGTAATGAGTTATACTTTTATACCCTGAAATTATACTTGGATTAATTCACTATATTTAGAGTCAACGTTGCGGAGGGTCCCGTTGTATTCTCTCTTTTTTTTTTGTGGGGGGTGGGGACATAATACGGTATACATGACTTTCTTATCAGTGACAGAAATAAAGGTGTATATTGTGTCATCTTACATCCCTTTTAACAAATAATATATAATGTAATATAATATATGATATGATATGATATGATATGATATGATATAATATATAATATAATATAATATAATATAATATAATATAATATAATATAATATAATATAATATAATATAATATAATATAATATAATATAATATAATATATGTATATGAGATATTCATATAGCGCTAACATGTTTCGAAGGGCTTTACATTTGTCAAAACAAACAAACATTTCATCAGCTTCGAATACAAATAATCAACTATACATAATCATCAGTTCTGTTCCAGACATAAATGGGTTTTGAGTTTCTTTTTGAAAACGTCAATGGAGGTGGAGGACTGAATATGAGTAGGGAGGCTGTTCCAAAGAAGGGGGCAAAAACGGACAAATAATAAGCCAGTTTGTAGTTCCACTTCGCGCATGAGCAGAAAAAGGTCATTTGTACCAAGAGGCAAGTTGGTTTTTAAATTCACTGAGATAAGCATCTGTTATACAATGATTATTCATGCAATCCTTGTAAATGTTGCTTGCCAGTACATCCACCTGACAGCAAACCTGGTTTTTTAATGCATTCAATGCAAAACAATGAAATGGATGCTTCCCCGACGGTTGATTGACGGACCAGTCTGGTCACCTGGTCTACGCAAGTTAATTCATTGTTTGAACACGAATTCCATGAATTATTACGTCGTGCAAGCTTGCCGGTACCCATAATGTCTCTTTGAAAACGATTGAAGTGCCTAACCAACTGAGAAAAAAGAAAGGTCATTTGTACCAACGTGCCCATGAGCTAATTACGAACTGGCTTATATATACGGTACATGTATACGGTACAAATATACGGTACCGCAAGGCGTTCTTTTTTTATTTGTTTTTTGTTTTTGTGTTTTGTGTTTTTTTCCTTCTTTTTCCAACTTAATTATGTCACCTGATACAAAATGATTAGTTGTCTTATTGAGAAACATGAACTAACAAAGGAAACAAAAACAAAGACATTCGTCTATCAGAGTGAAAGCAATGCTCGTAATGAGGAGGTGACAGTGTGGGTAAGTGCACGCGTAGAGTTGTAGAGGATTTTGATATTTTACTCTTAATGATGTCAAATGCAGTACTGGATGGTGATTGTCAACTGCACGCTGGATGATTTATTCTGTATCAAACGTTTACTGTACATTTCCTCTCATGCGCCGATATCTCCCGCTACGATGTCGCTTTTAGCCACGCTCCCATCATGCCCCATGAGCGAAATTTATGGCTGTTTGTGAAAAGTTCGTTCAACTGATCTGAATTTCACAGATACGAATACTTTTCTGTATTCGTGAGGGGGTGGAGAAAGTTCCGGTGTTATTAGATTTTAGCGGTTAAGTGATGCGATTTGGAGGACAAGATTTCTAAATCCTATACCCATCGATAACCTTCCGTTCTTTGTTATCTTCCAGAGTTCCTAACAGCCTCAAGTGTGATTAAAAGAAGAAGAAAAATGTCATTCAAGTGTCAAAAAATATACAGTTTTATGACGTCCAAGCTTGTGAACGATATTTTCCCGCGGTAAAGACATGATAGATAGTTTTGCTTTATGTTTATCTTTCATGTGAACGCATTGTTTGTTTAGTTCGTTTTCGTTTCGTAAGAATGGGTACTTCTTACATACAGTCATGTATGTATTCTAAATTACGCCTGGTGATTATCCACACCGGGATGATAGCCCTTTTTTGTCAGTTTTGAAAATTTATCAGAAAAAAGGGACAGTATTATGCTTATTATTTGGCATCAGACAATGACATACTCATTGCTTTAAAAGGATCAACAATAGATAATAATTTCAATGGAGGAAACGTTATGTGAGCTACTTGCTGAAAGCAAACTTGTTGATAGTAAGCCTGGTGACGAGGTTGGTCAGACCCACAAAGTGGACCACTACCGGGTTAAAAAAAAAAAAAAAATCCTTTCAAACCAATCAATATTAATATTCTTGAAATGACCTCATCTGTCAATCATTGCTAAAGTACTGAAATGTTTAACAAAAGACATTGGAATGCACCTTCCCCTCGACTCAGCATAACTTACATGTTCCCTCGCCATGTCTTTTGTTAGTCACATTAATATGACAGAAACATGCAAGTTATGCTGAGTCGAGAGGAAGGTGCATTCCAATGTCTTTTGTTAAACATTTCAGTACTTTAGCAATGATTGACAGATGAGGTCATCTCAAGAAAATTAATATTGATTGGTTTGGAAGGATTTATTGTGGGCATTCCCACGTAATCTCAAGAAAAATAGAAGAAAAAAATCGTTAAAAATATATGGAATGTTTTTAGATATTCGTTTCACCGCAAAAGTGATGTTGAGGGTATCATAAATCAACACAAATCAACGTGCATTTGGATTTCAGGGCCCCTTTAAGGCTCTGAATGAAACGACGAGGAATATAAAATCGAGATGACGATTTGAGAGATAATTCGTAGAATCATCTTGAGACTCCGGGCTTGCGACTAAACAATAAAGAAGTGCAAGGTCGCTTTGTTTCTATGATCAGCTTTAAATAAATGATAAAATGTGGATTTCTGCGACTCGGCAGAAGCAGGACATCGGACATTATCATCGTTTAACATTGTTTAAAAGAAAAAAAGTATGATTGACGGTACCAATCATTACATAATTTTATTATGTAGCTTTCATGAACGTTTCAGGCGTAGTGCAGATAACGATCAGCTTTTGAATCGTTATAAAGGGCTCGGTCGTAAAACTTTTCTAGAAAATGTACGTGGCGATTGCTTTTAAAATGCTATTCATAACAGCTCAGTCTAAGCAACGTCTATATACAGTGCCAGTAAGATAGTGAAATTGCAAACCTCTGATCAATTAATGTTGTATATAGCTGAAGTATGTTTTCATGTCTTGAATACATAAATGTATATATCAAAGTTGGCTAATGTTGAAATCATTACACCTAGTAAATTCATTTTCATGTATCTGAATGAAAGGAGTTGCCCTTCTTGAAGAGTTGGAAGAGAATATTCAAGTAATCTCGATGATATGATACAAAACTACCCTTGGCGTTTTCCGAGAAAAATGTTCAAATTGTTCAATCATGGAACTCCTTTACAAGGGTTCAGTGATAAAATAACTTTTGTGCTTCTTGAAGTAGCGAGACCGGGGAATATTTTGTCACTAAAAATCGGAAGTCGTTATTGTGGCGTTGTGGTTTGATTTGCGAGGGACTCACTAATACATATATTCCGGGAAAAGTAGACAATAAAATCACTGGAAAATACACAAAACCACATAAGATTTCACCACTTTCTTTGAATTGCCCCTCCACAAATTCTGGGCTTGTGTACGAATATAACTCGATCTGAAAAGGAAGACGATAAAGGAAAAGTAAGGGGGAAAAAAGATGATATATATCGTCGCTTGAATATATATTGCCGATAGGAACATGGCTTTTGCGAAGCTTACTGAACACTTCGGGGAACTGCAGATCAATTCTTGATCAATCATTAGATAATGTCAATTTTGACATCATGTACCCACATCGGCGAGTGCGTGTGCTTGCATTCATCATTATCTTGTATCGATGCACAGAGAAACGCTTTTTATAATATGATACTTTTATAGATGTACTTTTATTGTTGAGCAGTCAGCCTGCATGAGCTTGATCTCGAGGAGTTATAGCTTTAAACGAAAGTTGAAATTGTGGGAAAGAGCGTTAACTTTTAAGTTTATCGAAGTTTTAATAGGCGAAACTTTTGTCCCTTCCTTCAAAAATGTAGTGTATCTATTTATGAAAGAGAAAAACGGAAAATTATTCCTGGCGATACTGATATTTTCCTGGCGCAGGCACTATGCATCAAACAATTAAAGACTAGAAAATGACCTCGATTAAAAAGAGAAATCATTAGAATGAGAATGAAGACTGGACGGTGTTTCATGATCGCTGAGACCTAATACGCCCTAATAATGATGGAAAAAAAAAGATTCGCGTTATCCCACAATTTCGTTATTCCAAAAATGAAATAATGTTCGCAATTGGAAAGATTTGTAACTTTGTCGCACCTTTTTCTATTCATCTCCGATTAAAGAACCTTATTTCATTTTCTGATTGAGGAAACTTCTGAATAACGAACATCACCCAAATGATAAAAGACTGAATACAAGTACAGTATTTTTGTTTTGAACTCATTTGCGCCTTTCAGGGGTAAAAGTGCTAAAAATCATAATTAGGCCTACATAATATCCTGTATCTAAACAATCAGGATAATGATGATGATGATGATGATAATGATAATGATGATGATGATGATGATGATGATAATGATAATAATGATGATAATGATGACAATAATAATAATAAGAATAAGAATAATAACACTGGGTACTTATAATGTGCTCAGGACGCTCAGCGTGCTCATTATTCAATACCACTGCATAACCTTTGTTCATTTTTTTTTTGCAGGGACCGCTGACTTTTTTGTTTTGTTTTAAAGTAGAGCCCGTTTTTAAGTGAGTTGTCGATATAGTTGTGTGTCTCCATCCCCCAGATTTTAGTATTTAGTTTTTGTTTCTTTCTTTTATACAACCGCATGATTTTTTCCCCTGTATGAAACCAAAGATGGAGTTTGCAGGTCCATCCCTATCCCGGTTCCACGGGGCACTCTATTCAATACTATTATGAAACTTGTTCCGAGCCCCGAATAGGAGGATCTTTTCACAAAAATCTTCCCAGCGGCTCAGCTAAGTGGTAAAGCCATGCAGCCACATCCATCTTTTTATCATGTTTTGAAATATATATCATATTGCTTCATACTAGAAATGAGCACAAAAACCACAAAAACCAAATAAAATATATATACAAATCAAATATTGTATCAGAGAGATTTTAGTACGTTTCCCCATAGGTCACTTTCACCGAACCCTTGTCCTGTAACAACACGTAATACGCCCTAAGCTGTTATTCCTTGTGTTGATAAAAGCTCGGTCTTTCGTCATAACATGGCAACGGACGGTTGATCAGTGTCATTAGGCATGATATATTTCAAGTCATCCACTATCATAAAATATTAACATAACTGTTATAAACACAGGACAAACGGCAGACATAACAAAATTATCTAATCAAGAACAAATAAAAGTGGTCTGAAAATCAGTATGTTGAAATGACGCACGTTGCTGGAATTAAAGGTTCTATACAGGTCTCTTTTTTTAAACCCATGGAAATGTGGGGGTTTTTTTCTCCTTCTTTGGCATAGACTATACACTGCGATGTGTCATTTTTGCGTCCACGAAATAAATTTTACTGACATATGAGTGTGTAAAGGCGAAAGTTATCTGGAAAGCCGCGAGTCAAGCGATTCAAAATATTAAACAACTTATGTGATGAGCTGGAGGTATATAGAGCGGGTCAACATAATTTTTTGATGAGATTGTAGTGTTTTTATTCTTTGTCACCCCCCCCCCCTCCAATACACCCACGAATTATTGAGGAGGGAGGCTTGCCCACGCGAGCATGATTCTGAGTTATAGCAACGGCGTGATGGACAATAAAACGGATGCATACTTACAGATCAGTCAACTTGAGACTCGTGTGACCATCTACCAGGTATTCCGACAACTACATCTCTTATGGCAAGGATTCGGTGGGTCGCCAGATATCCGGTTTGCTTCAATGGAGCTGTAAACAGTGGCAAATAAACCCGCTATCCTGCAGTAAGTTACTAGGGTTTAGGAATAGTCGAGTTGTATTCACCTAATATCATCATGTGAATCATTCTAAATAGTTATCCATAAATTTAAGGAATCTAGACCTATTCTATAGACATGCAATACTCTTTGCGTTTGGCTTTTCTTTGACTGTGAAATCATTACTTTTGTCGTGAGACATTTCAAACTTTTAGTATTTTTGTTTAACATTGTTTCTATAAAAAAACAGGTGTTTTCTATATCCCCTTGTGCTTTTTCTTTCTCTTATAAAAACCACAGATAATAATATATGTTCTCTGTTATTTCTCAGACTTTTAGTATTTCTCAGACTTTTAGTATTTTTGTTTAACACTGTTTCTATTTAAAAAAAGGTGTTTTCTATATCCCCTTGTGCTTTTTCTTTCTCTTATAAAAACCACAGATAATAATATATTTTCTCTGTTATTGTGAATCAGAGAAAGCAAAGGTTGTTTCCTGTTATGCCACCACATCTTATGCGGCTGTGGCCGGCGTACATTCGTCAGACAACAGCACTGCTATCTGACGAAATCGCTCAGATTTGTCCGTCGGTATATGAGGAAATGTGATGTTTGGCTCCAATGTCAATGCCCTTTACCAGACTAGAGTGATATAAAATTAAGTGCACCAGAAATAACAACAAACAAACAAACATCAGTTTGCCTTAGTTTTGTCCCCATTCAACCTTGGTCAAATTGTCATAACACGTCAAGTAGTGTATACCTTTATTCACTTGAATATGATATGTATAGATACGCTTAGCTCAGCGATTTTAATGTTTACGCGGTTTGTTCCGACCATTTCATTCATTGAAAAGGGTGTTCGACATACCCCGTTCCCACTGCCTATCAGATCAACTCGATCAAGCGAGATCAATCCCGATCACCTATTTCTACCAGAGCAATCCCGACCAAATGCTCGATCGTCCTTCAACACGATCCCTTCCCGACCGCTATTCGATCTTTTACGATCCACACCCGACCATTCTCGACATCTCCAGAATTTCTCCTCGACAACCACACAGATCTCTACTCGAACATCCCGATCTACACACAATCAATACACGATCACTTCACGGTCAATACTCGATTTCTACTAGACTCGACATGACACGATCTGTGTAAGATCTTGCATCGAACGGGTCGGCAGGTTCGTACAGTAATCGAGTGAAAGAAGAATTGGTTACAGTTATTCGTTTGGTTATATGAGACAACTCAGTATTTATACTTGTATACGGCGTGGCCCAAAAGAGTGCTATAAAACTGACTCTTCGTTGCAAAAGCATGAATGAATGAAAGAAAATGATTAGTTGTTATAAGAACAGTTCCTATTTTGAAACCGCAATCATCAATTCTCGTGCAGGCGTTTAGATTCTACAATAATTTTTCCTGAGAACTTGTGATTTGCATTTTTGATACCTTTGCCACCCAAACCATTCTTGACTGAGGGACAACTTTGACAACTTTGCAAGATTAAGCTTCCGACAGAAATTTCTGCGCTGGTCTATAAAACGATGACAAAGACTGATCACTACTGTTTGTGAGCCACTCAAAAAGGTACAAAAATGCATTCAGTTGTATTCATTCACTTATTCCGTTTTCAGTAGCTATTTTGGACGCATTCGTTTTCAGTTTTTATGGCTTCACTATCGCTCAGTCAAGTAGGATATCAGTGCCCAAAGTTACAGATTTTGTAAATCACAAATTTTGAGGGAAATGGCCATGAGATCAAAGCGCCTGCACGAAGATTGATTTTCATTGTGTTAAATAAAATTTGAGGTGTTCTTTAGGAACTATTAAATACTGTAACGATTTCATTCAGTCGCTCATATCTTTTTGAATAAGAGACAGTTTTGTAGCACTTTGTCTGCCGGGACACCATGTATAATATATAAGGTTAGGTTCGTTCATATAAATTCAATATTTGCAGTGGATATATAAGAAGAATAGCAAATCTAAGTTTGATGTCTCATAAAAAAAAAAAAAAGTTACACCTCCACGCTTCGTAAGTGCATTACATAGGTGGGCTGAAATTAATATGGTCTAAAATGAAACATAAATGCCCATATAGATGCACCATTATAGATTTGAAAAAATTGACTGTTCTACAACCCTAATGAGTCGTGTTATCTTTGTCATAATTGTTCTCATTATTGAAGAATGAAAAAGTGAATGAAAAATATGTATGTATTCATTGATAAAGTATAGGCCCAAGAGTGTGTAAAAGAAAATACATGTATCATATTCATTTCTGAATTCATGAAGTGTGCTGATTCGATGTGGAACAGAGTACATTATTATGAAAATAAAACAATATAACATTTCATAATAGCAAAAATAATGATGAAAATCTTAGTTGTTTATTTTTTCCCAACTCATCCCAGCCAATCGATAACAAGGTGGACTTCAAGCAATGTACATAGTTACAACTCTCAATAACCAAAACCTTATTAAGCGAAGCAAAAGTGTAACATCTACGTAAATAAAAGTAAAGTAAGTCACCGAGCATTTATGAATCTACGTTACAACTACTGTTTTAACACGTCAGCGTAAGAAATAGATATCAACGTAACCAACTTCAACTTTAAAACACACAAGCTAGCAAAAGAATTCAAGAAACATTTCTCAGTTTCACATAAATAAAGTAAATAATCTAGAAAACCCCTTTCACGTTACAGTCATATTGCCAGAATATCGATTTTTTTTTCTCAGTCTCAGTCGTGTTTCCTTTCTTTCTTCTGGTATTTTTGGCTGGAGAGTCTAATTCTGCCATGTCTGCTGTTTGTTGTCGTGGCTCTTTTCGTGGTCCTTTTCTTTTCTGCAGTGGGCCAAGAGTGGCTGAAGATACTGACGATATTTAACTTTTTAACGTGGCCAAGGACTGCATGTAATTTTTCTTAATACCTGGACAATAAATGAGTGCTAAGAAAGTACGTCAGCACATGCTGCAATCACTGTCAAAAAGTGCTCGGTATTTGATCGAGTGTCGGTCAAAGTGTGATCGAGATTAGTCGAGTATCAATCGATAGCAGTCTTGTATCGGTCGTGTAGCGGTCGAGTTATTCATGAAACTTATGAATCCTGGATCGAGATGATCTGAAACCAATCGTGTAGCATTCAAGAATAACTCGAGATGATCGGGAACTGAGCTCTGGGGAAAATCCGTCCCGACCACACTAGATTTCTATACGACCGATTCCCGATCAGCTCGATCTCTTCTCGATCACTACCCGAGCTGTTGATGTTCGGGCTTCCTACTCGAATGTTTTGGACATGTCCAAAATTATCGTGAAGGAAGCAGGAGTGATGCCGATCAAGGTAGATCGACCCCGAATACCAATGCCGAGCGAGCCCGACCAGGCCCAAAAAGCTTGATCGAGATTGATCGACTTGATCTGATCGACAGTGGGAACGCACCATACCTTAAGTTGGTCTGGAGGACCGTTCGGGCGCTAAAATCTTTAAATCTGAAATTCTAGTGGCCCTAAACAGATATGAAGTAATATTTCCCGAAATAAAAGCAAAAGTCACAATCTCTTTTGAATCTTGGTTACCCGATCGCGCCACCAAAAGATGGATTCGGTAGCACGACACAAATCTTTAATGGCCATTGGGCCACTGCTAATGTCGACCATGACGCAATATCAGAAGCGTAATTACAGTATCTCCCAATACACTGTATTAGTAGTGTTTTGTCCGTTTGATATCAAAGTAGGAAGCATGATAGATTTTGTCTTGTGTGTCTCATCACCAATTGATAGCAGGAGGAAATTTATTGGCAGTATGTGGGTAAGGTTGTTGTCAAACTAAGAGTTGCAAAACACAAACAATCGAAACCGGGGAATGATAATAAGAACTATATCACACTTCAACTGGGATCACGCATAAAGAAGACAATATGACACAAAGAATATACGGGCGATCTCGAATAATAGAAAACTAATTTTGTAAGGATTCTTTTCTTCCAAATTTCACAAGATTTGATGATCAAAGTCTCCGGATATGACGGTTAATCTATATCAAAAGGTTACTTTCCTTCCTGCTTTCACGGGAGTTTTTTTTTTTTTTTTTTAATTTTCCATCCGATAAGATGGCTATAATAGCCCATATTCAACTGCAATAGGTGATCTTCCATGGAGTCCAGTTGGATGTAATAAGGAGTTGATGGTCAGAGTCTCAGAATGAATATGACCGTACAATAATCCATTTCTTACCGATAGTTGGGCGTATAAAGAAGCAAATTATATTAAAAAGCTGTATAATGTACCGGTATAAGAAAAGAAGCTATCGCCGCAGTAAAGTAAAAACCACCCATGCGATGTGAGTCAGATGTGCAAGGAGGTATATCTCCTTGGGCCAAGTGGGATGACATTAGTTGCTGTGGGTATGATACCGATATTACTCATTATATTATCAAGTACAGCTCACACATGAGACTATACATAGTTTCAGTTATCATCACAAATGATTGTACAATATGGCCTTTCTCGAAACAACAATAAACAAATAACAAACAGGAAAGAAGAAAACTTTAAAACTACAAAAACAAAAGAAATAGAAAAAAAAATCGTTTCCGGGAAAACAGGTGATTTATTATTAGGAAAATTACGAGCAAAACTCGTTTGTCATTGGTTATGAGGAGAAAAAAACAACACCTCACGCAACATACAGCAGATCACAAATCAAGTTCATCCACCCCTCCCTCCCCCCCCCCCCCCCACTCTCTGTCTTATAGTTCTCTTGTGCAACCTGGTGGCTCGTTGATGTTTGATCCCAACCAATGTAAATAAAAAATATTATCATATCTGAGGAAAACAAATGGGTGCCGATGACGATTTCGTCATTTGCTGGCAGTGTTTCAATATTGCGTATATGACAAATGACCTTAGAGCTGTCAACGATAAACTTTACAAACTTCCCGAATTACCAGACCTTTACACTGACTCATGTAGAGGCGTGAGTTAATATGGATAATGAATTGCTAGGAATGTTTAACTGTAATTGTAAACTGGACGCAGAAGTTAGGGGAAGGGTAAAGAGGATGGAAGACAGGCCTATTTCACACAGCTGTAGCTTTGCCTCCGCGGTGTACAAGGTGCGACTGATCCGGTCCCATGTATCGTGTGCAAGTTTCTGAGGCTCTTATTCAGGAAGTCAGAAGCTTTCAGCCAATGACGCCACTCTCTTTCAACAATGTTCAAGACGACGCCCAGCTGTAACTTTCGCCCCGCTTTGCAGGATGACGGGGGCACTATGCCACCTCTTTTAAACTCCGTTTTGCTTTGCAGGTCTTGATGAGTCTTGTCTTGTGTCTGTGAGGAGCTCGGATGGAACAAAGTCTATTTTCCTGCATCAGCGCTTGAATGTCCTCAATCACAGCAGCTGACTGGTCAGCAGTAAGTCCAGCATCATGTCGTACTGTATTGCACAGTCTCTATTTCTGATGACAGTGGTCAACACACTTCATATCTCACTGGTCACGTCAATTCCAAGCTCAGGTGAGAACGGGACTTCAGTCCTTCTGTCACACGCTTTCTTGACTCCATATCCTTGTCTAAACAATATAAGTCTCCTATTCCTCCAAAAGTTGATTATAAGATCTCGTTTGGCAGTTTGTTTCCTTCTTGTTTGATCCTCTAGTTTCGAGTACGTAGTTTCTGATCAGTTTCAGTTTCGGTTTGCTTCATTTCTCCCCTTTTACAAGTGAATCACACGCCAAATCAACAATAACGTTCTTGTCAAGTATGAATAAGAGTACGTATAGGAATAAATGTGATTACGTGTATAATCAAGAACATAATATTTTACACAATGCCAGTAAAACATAATACGGGTGAAGTCTCTTCTTCTCCACAAAACACACATTCAATATCAAATTCCAATTTCTAGCGACATAAATTCATTTTGAAAATGAAATGTCATGTATCAGTTTGAACTCAAACTTGTTGCATTTGACTACTTTCACCTTAAGCTCTAAGATATTTCCCAATGAAAATCTTGAGGGATGTCAAACTGATCTTAGTTCTCAGTCTTCTTGATTATGAATAACAGGTTCTGACTTTCATATTATTATATGAAAGTCAGATATGTAAATCAATTTTAAGTCTCGAATTTTACCCCGAGGCCTCGATCCATGTCAAGCTGCTGCTTATGATCGCGGTCTCCTGCTTTTCTGTTATTATAATAACCAAAAAATATTGAATTCTAAAAATCAATTTATTCATATCCCCTGTGTTATATTCTTTTTTTTTTCTAAAATTCGTTTAATGAAACGACGTGATATACTCCGAATGAATAATCAATTATTATTTACATACTCTCTGTGTGTTGATTTAACGATTCGCCTCCGAACTTTTTTTTGTGAATGATAATAAAATGCTACACGTCTTATACATCGAATACTGTCATGTTCATAGTGTGTGTGTATATGTACCTTGAATTAATTTGCAAGACAGTATATGCTTGCTTAAATGTCGTGTAACGTTAATTTTTAAATATGTGTATTCTTTTGTTATGTGTGATTTGGAAAAAGGCAGAAATAAAATCAATCAATCAATCAATATTTTGTCAAATTTTGTTTCAATGCGTTCTTGGTTGAGACATCCAATGGGTCGTCTCGGATTTTACAGATTCATAACATATATAGGTATATTGCATCACCTGTTTCAGATTAAAGTCGCAAAAGTTTACTATATATACATGTACATACAGAGACACATTTCCAATTGCTGATTGATTGTATCAGTTGGCTTTCATTTGTTATTACAGAACAATTGGTGCACGTACATAACGTCGTATGCTGATACCAATCAAAAGAAAAAAACCCACATGTTTTCGGAAACTATAAGGTTATTCATTACATGAAAGACCTCATTTCCATAATCAATATAACCTTTGCTTCAACTTGATTAGCTCATAGAAACGTATTTCTTTCTGTTTTGGAGACAGTCTTTAAACCAGAGCTTAGCCTCAAATATACTGCATTTTTCCCAATTGTAGAATAAAATGTAATGATCTCTTTATGTGAAAGCAAACGCCTAACCTAGGTCCATAAAATGTCAATGGCATGTTTCCTTTTAAAAAAATATTCAACGATTACATACTATGAATGATAGTAAAATCAAATAAGCGCCCTTTTCTAAAGCCAAACTGGTTAGAGACTATGAGTACTGCATTATTATTGAGAATATGTTTTTTTTTTTTTTGTGCAAAATCTTTTTCCAGGACTTTAGATACGGCGGGTGTAAAGAAATCCGACAATAATTCTTCATTTTCAACGAGTCGTGTTTTTCCTAAAGATCTTGAATACTGACTGTAATAGACAAAACGATTAAGTGTATATAAACAAGGAGGTTCGAGAAGGAGACACAACAGTCTTATTCGCTTTGATCCCATGCTCGAAGCCGCCACTCAAAAGTATTTGAAGTATGTGTCAAACTGGATCTGCCGCTCACATGTGAAGACAATTGACTCATGTCACATTGTATAATCACCAGCCACTTTCCAAGGAAGATATGTCTTTGTGATGGTAATTACTTTTCGCTATCCCTACTTACAAACGATGGGCGGTACAATGGTAAAGGCACGGGAGTGCGCGAATAGAAATTGCTCAAATATTGCTGAAATAGATATCAAAATTACTCGACTGTACGTGTCTGTATGCTAATCTGACATATTAATTTATAAAGAACTATACTTGAAGATGATACCATATTAGTTTCATATGGCGGAAATAAGGAGAAAAGTGATAAAACCAGCTTTCCATGAGGGTAAAATTTCAAACACTTTCACAAAATACAGCTCAGATTTACACTTTTGCACATATTTTCGAACGGAATTGACGTTTGTTTTATATGCTTTATCATTAGGTGAAATTTCATTGCATTTGATATATAAACGAGCAGCATATACCCGATATTATGTTAGCGTTAAAAATGAATCTTCAGATTGCTCAGAAAGATGGCGGCTTCACGCATCGAACATCAAAGGCACAAATGCACCTGTGTAATTCTTTTGTCCATCCATAGAAAACTGCAGCTGGTTGAATAATTATAGTCAGTTGTAACTCTATCTCTCGAACCTCCTTGATATAAATATGTGTCAATGTGTCAGTTTTGTTATAAATTAGCTGTTCAACAAGATTAATGTGCATGCAACTAACCCATCATTGTGACTGATTCAATAATTTCATGACGATTATAATGTAGGAGTGAAAGATAAAGAACCTTCTGAAGATGCCGATAAATAGTGAGTAAAATGGACATTCTCCACATAACCGCATAAGGAGGAGGCTAGACGAGGATTTAACTCAACTGAAGATCCTTTTAAATGCTAATGGATCGTTTACCAACTCATCATTTTTATGGCCTTGTGCTTACCATTCAAGGATTGTTTTAAATATATAATAGATTATTAACAGTACCAAAGAGAGTTTATTTCAATTTCATGTGATTATATTTTCCGTGAGTAATAAAGTTTCCGATAGAGTCGCATTGTACTATGAAGGTAAGTTTATTTCTGCTGTGTCCGAATTTTGAATGTCGTTAAAGATTTACTTTTTAAAGTCAATGTGTGTAATTTATCAAAAGTGTTTTTGGATCGCATTATACCTTCAGTAAACTTTAGTAAACGGTTTATTGTATCGGAATGATGAACCGTTTTCATTTTCGGATTAACGATTTTTATTTCATTTTCAGATTATAAGGAAACTTCGGAATAAGGGATCGTATTTTAGGTCCGGTCTAACGAATTTTCGGATTGTGAACCTCAAGAATAACGCCATATTAATGACCTTTTTTTTTTTACACTGTTGGACTAACGAATTAGAACATCTAGATATACATTATAATTATGTGGAATTTGAGTGTTTCGGAATGACAAACCTTCGGAGAACAAACTTTCGAAATGACGTACTCATCGGAATAACAATTACCTTACCTGGTGTTTCTTTCCCAATGCATTCGTTCTTGTTATGTACAGCTGTGCTGTGGACCTTCGTCATGAAATTGTTGTTTGCTGTGCATGTAATATGAATTTATTTAGCATCTTTATCACTGTACTCCTCTCCTTTTTGATGCTCAATTCTTCCAGAAGAACTTCCCTGGACGTTCAAAAAACGTTGTAAATATATTTCTCCTCGCTAAACATTAGTTTTAGTTTGTTTCACACTTTATCCAATATCTGTGATTTACCATCCAAACGTTGCAAATTGTTTAATTCTTGTGTAACTCAAAACAAGGCATCCCATCACTGCAAGCCCTTGAGGCTTTTAAGAGACACATATTTCTTTTTGTTTACTACGCATCTTTCTTTTCGTTCCTTTTTATTTGATTTTTAACCGTCTTGTCATGATGACCCAAGTCATTTCTATATTGTGTTTTACGTGTAAATTACGTTTCATCTCTCTATTTTTTATTGCATACATTGTAAACGTTGAAAAGAAATAAAGGAGAGTTTTGTGCTCTCAGTCATACCAAACAAAATCAGATACTGCAGCGAAGAGCAGATTTTATGCAGCCATGGTTGACTTGATCTCACCGTCATAGGCGAAGTAATCAATCCAACTAGTATGGTGCCGAATTATATCCTACGCATTATCGCATGTGTCATCTTGTGTTGGCGGATTATTTAGTACAAAGAAGATAAGACGCGGTCTCCTGCCGTGAGCTTTTCTTTCTTCTTTTTTTTATTTTTTATTTATTTTTATTTTTTTTGTCTGAGGGGACGGGGTGGTAATGCTTTGCAGGATATAGTGTGAGCAATATGAGTGTTACAGTGCTTCTCAACCAGTTGGCGACGAAGCACTCGCAAGTGAGCCGCGATGTCGGCCAGGATGTTGTAACAAGAGGAAAAGGTCTATGCTTTGAAATGTGTGATTAAATTTAAAATAGGAACAGAGTCGATAGGTAGATAGGTATGATACGGAAAAAAGGTGTTTTTGCGGGGGGTGGTTAGTTTTGATGAACCCCAGTGAACAAGTTTGTATGTTCAATTGGGTTCCTTTTCAACGTTCGTCAGTAATCAACGAAAGTTTTACTTTTTAACCATGATAGGCCTGCCTCCCCGATTTCAAGAAGACATTAAGAGAAATTACTAAAAATTGTAGTCTTACTTGACCTTCACAATCGAAGGTCTTTATATTTGTATATAACTTTGAAATAATCCACGTGTCACTTGTAGGAAGCTGCCCAATAATGCGGGGATGGAAAGTATTCGGCCAGCAGTCTACAACTCCCGACTGTACCAGCTACTCCCGTTGCGACATCGGCTCCGACTGTACGGCGGGTCGCTCGTGTCTTTGCGATCGAACTTGCGGCTGGGTTTGTGAGTAGAAACCTCTTCCTCTCTCCCTTCCCTCCTCTCCATCTTTGTATCTTCCCTCCCCCTACCCCGCCCTCTCTTTCAGTTCAACCCGTTATCACTTTTGCGACACTGTCACTACCATGATAACAAAAAAGGAGTTCAGGTGACAACCAGGGACAGCCTGATGGTAGTGTCGCTGCCCGGAAAGCAGTAGATGGTACATGACAGGTTCGAGTCCCAATGGTTCCTTTTTTCCGACATGTTTGTTAATTTACATATCTGCAGTTGCGATCTTAACAAATTTCATTTGTAGAGGGAGGAAAATTGAAGAAACTCACACCTGAAACTTCACCCCTCTGAATAATATCTAACTTTCAAAAAAGGAGTTGTTCGACATTGCCAATGTTCCATTTCACGGACGCAACAATAGAATTGGGTGAACTATCGAAGAGTAATTAAAATGAATTATCAAAACTTACATTCCGACCTGATATAATGGGTTCGGACTGGAAGTTAAAGTCAAATGCATATCCTCTCTCGTTAGGAGGTTGTTACCTTCCTACTTTATTTTACCCTCTGCCACTTTCTTTGTCCCATTTCATCATACATCGACGTTTCCTTTAAATACATCAAATTCATATCTGACTCATCCCAACTGTTTTGCGCGCTCTCTCCTCTCTCGGACAGGTAAGTGCCAGCGTAAAAGGTCCACAAGGATTGTGATAATGGGTGTGGCCGTGCCGCGATGCGCCGCGTCTGTGCCATGTAGCTTCGACGCGGATTGCGGCATGGCGGAGGAATGCGTGTGCTCCGAGAGCTGTGGCATGGTGTGCAGACGCAGGGACCCGCCGATATCTGTAGGTGAGTCATAAACTCATAATGACTCTGAACTATATAATCAACGTGGTTTATATACTAGGTCATTTCTATTTACATTCTTTTGAAGATTTTGGCGTGGTATCTCTGTCCTGTAAGGAATAGGAGTCTGATTGATGTTAAGATTGGGTGCTAACTGAATCATGAATTACCGGTATACCCTTGAAAACATTTTTTTTTTTTTTTTAAGCCAACAATACCATGTGAATTTTGCAAGCATTAAAAAAAAACAAAAAAAAAAAAAAAAAAAAACAGACACACACTTTCGTTCAATATCTGTGAACACCTGCGTCAGTCGAACTGGAAACCTTCATTTAATCAGGGAAGCATTCATCAAGAATTTGTCAGATATTCTTACTGGACAAATTTGCTCTCTGAAATAAAAGTAGGCATAAATATATCAGTAGCTTGAAACAGTTCTCAGTGACTGACAAGTTTCACGAAACTCTGCTCTGGTTTTGACTTATCCCGCTTTTCCTTCACCGACCAGTGTCTGAAACACGTCCGGGAAGTTGCCCACGGCCACCGCTGAATGTTACCTATAATGACTTCGACTTTTGCTCAGTGAATCTCTGCTGGACGGATGATCACTGCACCGTCAAGGGCATGAAATGCTGCCAGACCACGTGCGGGAAGAGATGCGTGGTGCCCGTAATGACATCGCCGCCCGCAAGCTCCGTTTCGACGTCCCCCTCCTTGCCACTGACGACATGTGCGACAGCGGCACCGATCACAGGGAGCGCGGAGGAGGCGCAGGCTGTTACCAGAGCGGCGCCCGATGCCGGCGGGAGTCCCTTTGCAACGGACGGTGCCATCGAGGATGATGGCGGATTCGTTACTGAACAATCCACCGATGTAATCGCAGTTTACGAGATGGTTACCTCTGGAACGCCTGCAAGTGATGAACACGACCATGATGACCCTGATGCCAGTACCAAACTCGACGTCAGACGGGAGAAGAAATTTCTTCCCTCATCGCAAGGTGCCATATGCTCGTTTCAACAGTCCATTTTCATTTTTCCCGGCGTTGATTTTGTTCTGGGTATAACTAAAACTATAGGTTGCGCAAGCCGAAAGCCGAACCTAGCCGATTGATATCCGTCGTTAAAGGATATTACCTTATGCCCCCAATGTGGGGCGAATCGAGAGTAGTCGCTAACAGCTCGTATTATTTGTATGAGATCGACATTTTACTGTATGTACCTGCGAAAATATCACTCCTGAATTTCATCATCTGCGTCCATTAAATTGATGTGCGAGATAATCAACAACAATATACGTGCTGTACTTTCTTTCACCGATGAGAACTGGTGGATTAATCTTATTTTCAGGCCTCCCTGGGCTGGAGAAAGTGGCAATATTGCAGCAGGGCCGTTTCCTTTAAAATACATCTCCTGTGGAAAACTTATCCTGGAAAGAAATTAAAATCATAGTCACTGAAGTTTTTAGTAATAAAAAAAAATAAATAAAGGCATTTAGCACGACACGCAGATTACCAGCGGCTCAGATATTATTCAGACACAACTGTTTAAATAACTCACGTGTCAAGCAATATGTCTGTTTTGAATCATTACAAGTATGTATGCTGGCAAATTAATTGTGAAGAGTAAAGGGGGTATCTCACTGAGCGGCGAACGTTTGCGAACGTAGCGAATTTGGGAATTCGCCAGGGTTCGTAAACGGTTGCAAAAGGTTCGTTAACATTCGCAAGAAAGTTCGCAAACGGTTTTTATTGTCGCAAACGGTTTTTCTTGTCGCAAAGAAATTTTGAACATGTTCAAAATTTCTTTGCGAACCTTTGCGAATTTGTATTTTCGCTAACAGTTGCAAACATTCGCAAACATTCGCAAAACACTCGTAAGAATTCGCAAACGGTCGTAATACGGTGACGCTAACGTTTTTATATGATTCGCCACTGCTAGCGAACAAGTAACCACATGGTTCCTATATAAAAGCTTCTGAAACAGACAAGGTTCCTCTCTAAGAAAGTTCTTGAAGCTCTTGACATCTCCATCATGATTGTAATTGCTTCAAAAGCTTTTCATATTGACAAAGCAGCTCTTCAAGGATAGCAACACCTTGAGCCTCTTCTTGGCAGAAATTTATTGCCATATCCTGGAAATCCATCTTGAACGGTTGTCGCAAGAGATCTGAATTCAGTGGAAGGTTTTATGTCGTTTTATGGGTCTTACTATACACAATCGCCTGGTACTTTTCTAGGTCCAAGAACATTCGCAAAATTGTCGCAAAGGATTTGCAAACAGTTGCTAATATTTGCAAAACTGTCGCTAACATTTGCAAAATTGTCGCTAACATTTGCAAAATTGTCGCTAACATTTGCAAAATTGTCGCTAACATTTCCTAACATTCGCTAATAGTCGCCACCTGTGTTCGCAAACACTTTCGCAAACATTCGCTAAAGTGTTGCTAATTGTCGCGAAACATCGCTAAAAGTCGCTAACTGTCGCTAATGGCAGAAGCGAACTTTGATTTTTCGCAAACATTCGTCAGAAAAGTTGGCGAATCTCAAATTCGCTACGTTCGCAAACGTTCGCCGCTCAGTGAGATACCAGCTTAACCAATTCCGTTAAATACCGTCCTGAGTTCACCTGTACAAAAAAAAAGAAGTCTGTTTCGCTGTAACATTTCTTCCAAACTGGTGTATGTCACTTAGGCCTCCGCTTATAACGTCTTGGTCCATTTCTCCGCTCACATGCTAGACTAGATGACTGTTAGCCATGATAGATTCAACCATATTTTGAAAGAGTAAGGTCTTCAATATTTCTTTTGAATGAATATGACATGTTTGATATTGTAGTGCGGATGTACGTCGAAACAGTACCATCATATTTGTCTCTCCGCAGCACTCTCCATTAAAAAGTAACGATCTCGTAGATGCGTCATCAGTACGACTTATATGCCTACATAACATCGCTGGGATACGATGATGTAGAGCTACACTAATTTTCGTCACAGTGTTGTAGAATGAGGCAAGAAACTGGTTCTTGAATAATTCACAATGCTATAAAAACTTCTGATTTAATACAAAGGAGCACAACAGAAGTATTTGTTAAAGATTATACTTCACTGAGACCAAAAAAATCACTCATAATCACAGTAGGCCTACATTGTAATAACATGTGTGGGGGCAATTATAATTGTTCTGACGTTTGGCGTCCTGTCTACAGGAAATATTTGCCTAACCGGCATGGGCCGAGATGGGACACTCGTCTACGGAGTTAGCTGCAACTCCATCGACCACCAACGCTGTCTGGCTCACGGAGAGGACCCGGTGTGTGGGAGCGACGGAGTGACGTACGCCAACGTGTGCTTTCTGAGGCGTGCGGGTCGTCGAGCACACATTTCCGTGCGCCATCGGGGCCACTGCCTGTTGCAGCTGCATGGTGGAAAGCAGGTTGATGCCGCCAAAACCAGGCGCCATGAAACGGGGCTCACCTGCGATGAGGTATCGTGCCGTCGAAGAAAACGGCACTACGGCAGCGTGGGGGTAATTCAACGAATAAAAGGTGAGGAAAACAATCGTACTGCACACAAACTCAAGGGCTATCTCGTTTTCTTTCTTTTCGTCTTTTTCTCACTGTCTAGGAGCGTAGAAATCTTCATCGGATATAGAATTAGACATCAATTTACGACGCTCGTTGAAACTATTATTTTCTCTCAATGAACTCGGGGAAACAGTCCAATCTGAGAGATGTTGTAGGTGGAATGAAAATTCTTCATTTATTCAAACACTTGTCTATAAAGTTCTAAAGCATTACAATGGAATGGCTACCATATTTTCTCTTCGCTTTGAAGTCACGCTCGGAGCCCCTCTATGGCTCCAAGACAAAATTTTGAGACGAGTATATAGGAAGTTTCACATTTCTTTATATTACAAGCTGTATTCCAGTAATGTTTCGAACACTTAAGGAAAGCATTTAAAGCTATAAACATGTATTTCTGGGCTGATGTTCGTCATTCTGAAACACTCAAATTTTCAAAAACTAGACGTTCGCTATTCCGAAAATGAAATATGATTCGTTAATCCGAACAATAAAGGCCGTATTCCAAAGGTTCGTTAATCCAAAGATGAAATAAGGTTTGTTAATCCGAAAATGAAATAAGGTTTGACATTCCGAAGGTTTGCTAATCCGAAAATGAATTGCGGTTCGTTAATCCGAAAACGAAAAGAAGTTGCGTAGCGCCTACTAACGAGCCTTTGGATTTACGAACCTGATTATCTTCCATTTTCGGATTAACGAACCTTCGGAATAAAGAACTGTCACCGCATTTCTTCTCCTCGCAATGCGCAAATCGAAATGAAATGAAAATTAGATCCTGTAAAAAACTCTATTTAATGATATGAATTATGCCTCCTATTCCCTTCTCTTGTTCCAATTCGCAGACACACTCCGTCATCATATGGAGGGATCACGGAGATAGGAAGGGCGTGGTCCGCTCTTGATTTAATGGGCATTATCTTGTTCCTGGAACTACCGCGAGTCAGGAACAGGACTTTATTATCATTCACATCAGTCATGGACACTCCAATTGGTAATGTGTGATGTTGTACACTCCACTGCTGAAGAAATGTATTCTGTCCCAATGCATCAGCACGGAAATCACTGTTACACACATTTCGTTCGTGCTGTCTGATTGCTTTCAAATGTCTACAAACTATGGCAAAGGAAATCACTTTCCACTTTCGTTTTGCTTGAACAACTTCATATTAGTCGGTACCAAAACAGAGTACATTATGCAATATTTTTTTCATTCATTTCATTCACTTTTTCATCTCCAACAGAATTATACAACTATGAATAAGTAAGAAAACAAGTGCATGATTATGATTATTAGCACTGCAATGTACAATAAACAAAATCTATAGGGACGTTTAAAAAAGAATAGACTGAATTTCGCGAAGACTTGTAACGGCAGTATAAAGCTGTTGGGAAAGAACTTTACATAATCTAAGTTATGAGATCGGGTCATTTCACATCCCTGTACAGCATGTTGGACTCATATTCGCAACACTGGAGATGAAATCCCTATAATTTCTCCATTTCTTTTATCCGCTTCTGAAATACGTATATCAGGAATGACTTTGCTCATCCTTTGGCAAAATAAACAAATAACCAAAGAAACAAAACATATTTGTGACTGAATACCTCTGTGCTTTTCAATATGCTGTTTAACAATGTCTTTAAAACTATCAGCATCTACGATGTAAACTGAGATTATTGCTTTGATTATGGATGGAAATACTTCAGCTTTGCAATTTGATAAGCATGTCATATACCATTGTATACAATGAAGTACTGTATATTTCTACAGCAATTTATATCTCCGGCACAGGTGACAGTACGTTATTCCGAAGGTTCGTTAATGACAATGAAATAGGGCTCGTTATTCCGAAAGTTCGTTAACCCGAAAATGAAATAAGGTTCGTTATTCCGAAAGTTCGTTAGTAAGCAGCTTCTATTCATTTTCGGAATAGCTAACCTTCCGAAAAACGCAATGAATAGTCGGATGTAACAAACCCTTTTTCATTTTTAGGACTATCGAACTATAGGGAATATGTGTGCTTTGGAAGAACGAATCTTCGAAATAAAGAACATCACCCCGGCACAATCTGCCCAGATGTTTGCAGTGAAATTATATAGCATGCATTAGTGTGGAGTAATCGCGATTAACTTTTCTATCTGTTTATTCCTTTACATGTTATATTGATTATGTCACATATTTCTTCATTCAACAACTCTTCTAACACTTACTTCTGATCACCATATCCATTTCCATCAAGTTGAAATGAGATTCACATTTTTTTTCTTGTTTGAGAAGTTGTTTCTGAATTTGTATACTTAGTACTTTATTGATTTTCTAGGTTATGGTTATAGATTATGTGCTCATTCTTGTTAATCGTCCATTCAATGAAGAATAATATGCAATACTGTCTTCAAAAGAGTATATTCATGAATTGAGAGTTGATACTACAACTGTTTGAATATTGTGGAAGAATGACGGTTGTTGTTGGTTTTTTTTTAACGAAGTCTTAAAAACTCAAGAATCGCAAGAAAGTAACGTTGAAGCATTATGACCGACGTGACATTCATCACAACTCCTGCAGTTCATGTCTTCATTATGATTATATCCCAAACTTTTCGTCAAAGCGAAGATATTGTCGACACTTCCTCATGCACGCGATATTCAACTATATCATGATTTGTTACTGCGTCAAAATACTGGCACACAAAATTACTTTTCTTTCACATATGTGGAATTGTAAAACTTTTTTTTAAAACTCCATGAGGGCATTTGACTGCCGGGCACAGTCGATAACGTTGCCTTACGATACAATCGCTGTAGCACGTATATAAGCCTTCATTAACATTGGTATAGAGGTCACTGAATGTATTAACTAACCTTTATAAATGGTTGACTTTTTTTTTTTACTTTATTTAAAAAACATATTCTCCTCAATTCACTTTTATACGTAAAGTTAAATTATGTTCGAAGTGGTTTCCTAGCTGAATTTACGGCTAGAAAATGACAATTCATTCGCGCTAAATGATAAGTGGTCTTGACATTTTACTTTCCATCCGGTCATTCCATCCAAATTATATTGTCTCTTACGTTCTTCCTGTCCAATTACATTATATACCACTCGACATACTACCTAAATTATAGATGGTAAATGAAATGGCATAAAATGAAATGAAATGAAATCAAGTCAAATTTATTTACCAAACAAACATCGTCTACATAGCCAAAACAGTCAATCGTTAAAGTACAGTTTTGGCACAAAAAAAAAAAGAAAAGAAAAGAGAAAAAGAAAAAAGAACCGGCAATAGCGTGCAGGCTAGTCGAGGCCAGTCCTTTCAATGATATAAATTATATAACGTATTGACAATATTCACAGAAGCAATGTTATATGGATGCCTACATATTTACAGGTTTTCATAGGGGATCATTTATACATCATTTGATAAGAGATACAATCGTAATGATTTTCGGAAAGCGTTACGGGTGTCTGATACCTTTTTTCTTTTTTTTTCTTTTTTTTTTTTTACATCCTGTGGAAATCCTTTCCAAATCATACTGCCCGCATATGACATAAAGTGTTTACCAGTTTCAGATCTGATTTTTGTCGGTTTATAATTCAGATTAAAAAAAAAAAAAACACCTTGTATCATAATCATGCTCAATTCTATCTTTTGTAATTGTATCAAAGCAACCTACTTACAGTGTATGACCTTTGACCATGATCTCTCACCATAGTCATTTTATGTTTGATTTTTTTTTTTAACTAACATACTTGCAATCTTACTTAGTCCAAACCTGGATATTACATCTTTAAGTTATGGCAGGGTAATGACAATTTCAGCAAGATCCCAGAACAAATCAAAATCTTTCCAGGGCATATTATATTCAATTAAAGTATATCATAACTGACCCAATATTATCAAGAAAATGAGTGTAGGGATTTTTCGTAAATCGTGTCACCAAGATCCAGGGTGTAGGGGCCTGCAAAGGGAAAGAATAATGGATAAACAACCTACAAAATGATCATCTCCGCTACTCTTTCGGGGGCGGAGGAATAACAATTATCGAGTTCACTTCATCATCTTTGCTTTTCGATGTGTGTTCACATTGCACGTGGCAAAATGTCAGTTTTCTATTCAGTTTTCAGTATTCAGTTTTCAAATCAGTTTCTGTAATTGCATTGTGTGATTGTATTTATAACTTGTTTATTACTATTTGTAACAGGGGACGTGTCCATTTTAAAAAAATGAAAATACTGATCATTTTGGTATTGTTTTCATTTTTATCTATTTATTATCATCATTATTATTATTATCATTATTATTATCAATCAATTAATTAATTCATTCATCTATTTGATTTATAATTGTTTTGTTGTTGTTGTTGTTGTTGTGTTTTTTTGTGTGTGTGTGTGTTTTTTTTTTTCCAGCTCAAAATTACCATCTCGAATCTATTTTCCTCTATATCAGCTGAGGAACGCTGACAACTGAAACAAGAGCATAATTCTCACGGGGGCTACTCGCATTGTCATGAACACTTTTTAACTTCCAATGCAATTTGCAGAAAGTGACTATGTTCCTTTACACTGATCTTTACATGAATTGCATTTATTTGAAATTGCGTGTAATTGCCATACATGTACATCATTAAATCTGGCAAAAAGCCTTTTCACCATATATATGAAAAAAAAAAACGGTTTCCGTTGCTTTTTCTTCCTTATTTGATACTTTTCACGAATGGAAATGTGGAATGAATTTGATGGCTCTGTTGTTGATTTTCTTATTACAATTAGACCCTAAAACACACGCTCCATTACACACATTAATTCATCCTTTCCAAAATGTGTTAACATGGCACTGTCAGTTTTATAGAGTATGAATGGTATATCATAATACTCCCCTCATCCTCCCCCATAACCTAAAGAATGATGTAGCATAATTATGTTTGCTTACATTAAAGAAGATTCATCAAAGAAAACGTTTCATCAGAGATGATTGAGTACAAATATAACTATTTTTATTAAACTCGTCTTTCAAAGCATAAATCAAAAGAACTTCAGAGGTGACTTATACTGTATATTAGACACATTATTGGGTTCTCATCAATTTCACAACAACCCGGTTTTACACTTCCCTTCTAATGCTTTGTCTTAAGCGTTTTGCCCGACAGAGTTTTATCACCTTCATAGTGGGTGTGTTATTGGGTGTATGTGTGTGGGCGTACTTTGGTGTGTTGTGTCATATTATGTACTTATACATTAAATGCAGTACACACCCGTTACAACGAACACGGTTATAACGAAATTCCGGTTACAACGAAATAAAAATTTAGGCCGCAACATTACAAGCTCTTTGTTTTTTTTTTTTTTTTTTTTTATTTGTTCGGTTATAACGAAATTTCGATGTAATGAAAGAAAACTGCCGGTCCCGGGGACTTCGTTATAACGGGAGTCCAGTATATATATATATGATATATATATATATATATATATATATATATATATATATATATATATATATATATATTTATTTATATATATACATGTATAAACATGTTGAGAATTCACGTATTGGCTCCACGAAGAAATGAAGAAATAAACTGGTAATGCATTTTTTAGCCAATAAAGAATGAGTTTAGTCGAATAAACTCATTCTTTATTGGCTAAAAAAATGCATTACCAGTTAAAGGTCCAGTTTACCTTTGGGAGCAGTGATTTCAAAAATGTTCAAGATATCACATTTGATGCACATGTGTAGGTCTGTTGTATCATAAAACATCCTACCATATGAAATATTTGCAATAAAACCTAAAATATAAGGAGATATCAGGGTTTTTCTCAACAAACCGTAACTGTATACGGTTTAGTCTGGAAACATTCTTATTATAACTATTGTTCACATCTTGTGTATTTAACAACACTTAACATCAATTATACGGATTCAAATTTTGACAGTGGTTGTTTCTATCCCTAACTCACATTTTAGAACTATTTTAAAGCACTAATGATTTCATCTGCAAATGGTAAATTATGCCTTTAATTTCTTCACTATATATATATATATATATATATATATATATATATATATATATATATTATTGAGTTGGTCAAATACCAGGCAACAATTGGACAAACATGACCATGTAATTGCTGATCATTTGTAATGTTAGCCCACGGGCACGTGTATAGAACAAATTCCTGGGTATGTTCTTCGGGGGAGAATATCCTAGACGACTGAAGCAGCGCGTGATCCATGATTGGCTACGGAGTGATTGGACAGTGCACATAATCAAATATAATTAGGTGCAAACCTAATCTTGTATAGCCCTGATGGGATTTTGCTGGTGGCGCCGCGAAAATGACATCAACGGAAATGTTTACACTTAAGGCATGTGTTATTTTCAAAGAGCTTCTACGAACCCATTAGATGACTTTGTAATAAAGAATACACTTATTCTATCCTCCTTGTTTAATATGTAAAGTAACTAATGTCACTGGTCTTCGTCTGGGGACTTTTACCTTCCTCAATAGCATTTCCAACCTTTTGGTTGGATCTAATTTGTACGAGTACGTTCATCCCACGCCATTCATATCTTAATCGACGTTTTCATTCACAGGCACGTTTAAAAGTGAAATTTTACCCTTTGCTAAAATAGACATATACAGATTAAAATCAGAAAAAAAAGGGGCAAATGTCTCAGCAAAATCAGACATAGAGTGAGAAATTTAAAGAACCTGTTAAGAGTCTTATGTTTTTCACTACCGGTCAATAGCGATATTGGCAGCTACCATACTTGCAATTTTAATTGTTGATGTCATGATGCCATAAGCTTAAAGGGAAGTGAAACCAAAATATACACATGTGGATTTAGTCAATGCAGAAAATAAATGTCTCTTGAGTATAATAATCAGTGAAGTTTGAAGAAGATCGGACAGTTCATTCAAAATTATGAATTATGTTACATTTCAGGTACCACGAATGCTAGATAAGAAGAGTGCAACAATTTGTGATGTGACAGCAGTTGAATGATATAAAGACATAATTAACATTCTGCTAAATATCATATTTTATGAAAAGTACACATTCCTTCACCTTGTTACTGACATGAAATATTGAGGATAATATCACCCCCCTGCCTTCTGAAAGAGGTAAGCCAAGTCCTCTTTCATTATCCTAGAAAAACGAAAACATGTTGAATTCTCTTCATATCTTTGCTGATACAATGTATTGTTGTCCATGTGCGACATTATGAATCATTGTAGTTTTGTTAGCCAGTGATGGCTGTACTGAAACTTTTAAAACTTCATTATTTTTTAAACGGATTGTCTGATTTTCCTCAAACATCACTAGTGTCTTCTACCAATACTTCTGTATTCACTCCATCCATATATATATATATATATATATATATATATATATATGTTACAATCCCCTTTAAAACTCTTCACACTGATTTTTACAACTTAATGTTATCGGTCAAGTAGCTACATTTTAGCGCCCTCCCCCCCCCCCCCCCCCGTTTTTGCCTTGACCAAAAAAAAAAAAAAAAAAAATCAATATCACAACACCCACAAATTTCAAAAGGTTCCCTTGTTAGATTCTTCCCGTGTATAATCGGTTCCACAGTGCCTCCCCCCCCCCCCCAAATAAACAACCTCAGCCCATGTATGTATATATATATATATACATATACATAAAACAATAACAAAAACAAAAGCTAGGATTTATGTGGTCATGACCATTTCAGCTCATCTGCTTTGCCTATTACTGGTATTACCATCTTATAAAAACATCTGAAACCTGTAACATTATATACAATGTACTTCTGTCAAGGATTGCTGGATCTGTTGTGCCTTCTTGTCTGTTGTGCTGTCTCCTATCACATTAGTCTTGTCTCATTCTGTCTCGTCTCTTAGTCTCCCTTTATTAGTTTCACTGTTGTTCCAGCCTCGTTTAATGTTCTTTAGCATGTGTAAATGTGTGTCTGTTAGTTACTTCGTCTTCTTAGTGGGCTTCCAGACCTTTTCTCTTTCAGACTTTTTTTTTTCTCTGTGCATTAACTTTTTTTTTTTTTTATTGACGTTCTGTACCTGAGGGGCCCACATACTACAAGCTTTGTCTTTTTAGTGGGTCCCTCCATTTCTTGAAGTTTGCATATTGTTATTTTATTTTCATTACTTGAGATTTCATGACAACATATAATTACTACAAGGTTCTGCAATTGTTTTTTACTCTCCTCAATTTACTTTGTTTCGCTTATGAAACCTTATTTTCTCTTACCAATGAAAGTGAAATATCTATGTTCTCTTTGAAAAATACAATTACAGTTCGACCTCGA
Organism: Diadema setosum; assembly: GCA_033980235.1. Classification (NCBI taxonomy): domain Eukaryota; kingdom Metazoa; phylum Echinodermata; class Echinoidea; order Diadematoida; family Diadematidae; genus Diadema; species Diadema setosum. The sequence continues at coordinate 17,031,399 of CM067073.1, read as the reverse complement.
TTATCCAGCCTCCTTTTATCTGGAAATCTCTATTATCTGGACACGTTCACGCAGTGAAGGACTTTGTTTTTCATCAAAAAATTGAGAAAAAACAGTGACTTTCATGGATCTATTTCACTTATTTCATAAGATGTGCATGATAGGTTTCTCAATATCTAATGAGGTAAAACATGTATGATTTTCACATTAAGATATATTCTATTTTTGTGAAGAAGGGACTACAATTTTGCGCAGGCTAGCATAGATTACACCACCGTTGCGGGATACGCTACCTGCCTAGCTGCCGGTGCACTGGGACGGCAGCTTGGACGGCAGCTACATGACATGGCCGGATAATTAAGGTCGAACTGTAAATTTGAATTGAATTGAATTGAATTGAATTGAATACCTTTAAAAAAAAAAAAAAAAGTCAGATGCTGATGAAGCCTCTCCCATACAATTTGTTTGCTTATTCATTACAGCAAACTTGAACCTTGTGTGAAATTGCACTTTATGACTGGCAGCACAAAAATTGTCAGTCCCCCAAATTTTCAGACAGTTACTTTTGTAGCTTTTTTTTTTTTTTTTTAAAGAGGCTTGGTTAGGAACAGTCACATTAATTTCACTTTTGTTCAAGGACTTACCTTTACGTTTGTTTTTTTTTAATTCCCTAAAGGGTTCATACATGTATCATGCCCTTGAAAAATGAAATATATCCCTGCAAAAAGTACCCCTGCGGTGCTTAACACAAGGAATACATGCAGCTGACCATGAAATGTATCTAACCCAAGGGTAAAGAGAGTCATAAAATTTACCTTCATACTCTTTCATCTTTCATCACCAGCATTTTCCAATATATTCTCTTTCTCTTTCTTCTCCCTCCCCCTCACTTTCTCTCTGTGCTGCAACCCGCCACAGAATGCAAAATATGGAATTTCACAAGTAAAAAGGTTTGCATGTTGACAAAATTGTAAAAGACTTTATAGCTTCATCACAGTGTGCATGTACACATACTTGTGCAACCAGCATCATACTTTACAAAATACTGGGACAAATTTACCACACCCTACAAACACCCTGACACCAAATCCAGTCACCTGTTCAGCGCGCAAATCAGACACAAATCTGGTTCCAGCCATCATCGAAAGAAAACCCAACCAAAAGACATCTCCAATAAAAATCACAGCAGTTTGATGAATTGCCTGTCACTTAGGGATGATATTTGATTGAAAATTTACTCCATTCATACAATATCACATATAAAGAAAGAAAAACCTGAGCAATCTTCACTGCTCACCCAAACCACAATCACGACAGCTCAATTTGACTGAGTTTCAGTGAGTTTTACACCTTCATGGGGTCTTCAATTGGAAATGCACTGATCTTCTTTGAGAACTTGACATTTGGAGAAAATGGCTCAGTCACTTTATGATCGTGATGTACAGGAGACTCCTATAATTACAAAGTCCTTGGGACCAGCACTTTTCACTCGTTATATCAAAATTTTGCCATAGAAAAACAAATAAAATATATAAATATATATAAAAGATTATTTTGGGACCTGAATTTTTACTTTATTGTAAGAAAATTTTGTTAAAACTGTTATAACTATTATCATGGGAGTACATTGTACGTGCAAGAGATGTAATTTATGTCCAGCAAATAATTCATGGAAGTTTGACACTCACAGATCACCTTCAGTTTTCACGACAAAAGAAAAGAATGTTTCATCTCTTAATGTCAGATGTGCATTAAAAACAGCAACAATGCAGTCATGAAGCATTTTAGAAAAATAATTCATATCACTAATCGTAACATAGCATATTAATAATTTATATCTTAGAAGTTAGCAGTATTGCTTAAGAGAAAACAACTGATGTAATAATGCATTATCAAAATGCAAAGATTATGCATTTTAACATGTGAACCAGTTGAAATCTACCATCCTGGCAAACTCCTCTTAATTTTGATACATGCACAAAGTGCGAAATCAAAACAAACAGGAGAGGGAAAGGTTTCATTACAATCAAACAGCATATCAAGCCACAGAATTTTTAAATCGCATATGTTTTCAACAAACAAGCAGGGTTCTTGGTCACAATTGCAAATGCAAATTAGGTGAAGTTATGATGGTATATCTTGACACTTGTAGAGTCTTAAATTGTGGGTGGGGAGGTTGCAAGATTGGTGTATTTTCAGAAGGATCTCCTGATGACTCAGAAAGAGTTTGTTCATCTTCTTGCTGCCGACGTCAGTGTTCCAGGTGGAAGTAAGAGAATCATAGAATATATATACATATATATATATTTACAGGGCTCGACACTAACGGTGCCCCGGTGGCCCAGGGCCACCAAAAACGCACGTCGGGCCACCAAAATTTCAGAAACGAAGAATTTGGTGGCCTGATCGGGCCACCAAAAATAAAAGTTAGTGTGGAGCCCTGTAGTATATATTATTTATATATATATATATATATATATATATATATATATATATATATATATATATATATATAATATATATATAATATATATAATATATACTTTAAATTCCTTCTCTTCTCAAAACTGTTGAGAAGTTACGCTCCCGTTGCTCTTCACACATGATGGGGCTGTGCAGAGATGCAGCAAACCTCTGTCAAAGTCAGTGTGACTGCTGCCAGCTTTAGGTGTCGCTTCACATCAAGTCCCGCAGGAAGAAGCGTAGGCCTGGGAGAGGTGTAGGCAGGAAGGAGTTGCTCTGGGTGAGATGCAGGCGGGCGCCAACAGGTGTCCCCATGCTCGCTGCCTAGAGCACTGAACTTTGACTCGACAGCGCCTCCTCTTCCATCACAATGTCCTCAAGATGTTTCCTTTAAAAAAAGCACAGAGAAACATGCATGCACAAAAAAAAAACCACCCCACAAACTAGAAATGTTGCTAATGGCGACTGGTATGCCTCAACCATATCGCAGTATTCTCCAAACAGGCCTACTGACAGTACAGTGACCTCCCGGTATAATGTCCTTGGGACGTATGTTCTTTCATATTTCCAAAGCAGTTTCTCATTATCTCATAAACACAAACACACACAGAAAACTGGAAACCTGCAGCCCCATCTAAACCAGAACTGTACCGTCCCTTTACGCTCCATACCAACATATGTCGTGACAAAAACATCTGTAATGACAAAATCATTTGATGTCAGACCTGAACATTATTGTAAGTGTACTTTAATTTCAATATGAGCGTTACGTGTAATGACTGGAATACAAACTGTTGAAAGTTTGCCAAATGATAAGAGTATTTACAGTGTGGGATTAGAGCTGAAAGATTTCTCTTTTCCTGCTAAGCAGCTCTGCTTCCTAGAATTAGTATTACTTTTTTATTTTTACATCACTCATGAAGCTTCTATGATACACTATGCTGCTTTTGGTTGACCACCAAACATGATATTCATGTAGAATATCTTTTATAAAATAAGAGTTTAAATATAGATGTGTGGTCTGTTTTGCAATACAAAAAAAAAAAAGACCACCAGTGAATGCGGTTACTGAAAAAGAGAGTGATAGAGAGAAAGAGAGAGAAGGAGGGAGAGAGAAAGAAAAGAAGTCACCTGTGGAAATCAGATCATCGTGTTTTTGTTCTGGGTGGTATTTCAGCATTTCCAAAGTAAAAGGGCACATTTCAGGGATATCGGGTTATTTTCTGTTTCAAATGTGCACTAACCCCCAATACTATACAATCTTTAAGAACACTTTTATGAGATATAATCTTGCCCCAAATTGCTTCAAAGAAGCAGTCTATCAGAATTTTTGCCAAAATAAAAATTTGGGGAGGTCATAACATCGGACGGACAAAAAATTAGAAAGTTTTGTCTGTCCATGCTATGTACATTCCATACTAAGTCTAGAACGGGTATAAAACACAGCGTTCAACAGAATTTTAGTGCTGTTACAATCTTTTCCAATCAATATTAGTCCATTCAGTTGAAAAACAACAAATTTTCAATGAACATTCATTAGTTGACCTTCCTATGTTAGTACATTGATGTCCATAGTGTTACCTACGTTACCCCCAAAATCTTTATTGTGGCAAAAATTCTAAATAGATGGCCTCTTCGAAGCAATTTGGGGGCAAAGTCATCGTTCACTACAATGTTCTATTAGAATTGTATTGTATAAATGTATTGGAGGTTTATGTACACTGGAAACAGAAAACAACCTGACATCCCTGAAATGTATCCTTTTCCTGTGAAAATACCCATCTAGAAAATGGTGTCCAGCTGATGAGGATTGTGTGGACTGCTTACCTCTGCTCGGTGCTGAGGGTAAACTCTGCCTTTATCTTGTCGGCCATCCCCAGCGCTCCAGTCAATCCACTCACGACGCCCATCTGCAGACACGCCTGAGAAGAGAGAGAGAAAAGGGGGTCACTCTTATTTCTTTTCACAACCTCTCTCTCTCTCTCTCTCACACAAATGAAATAGTAATAATTCTCTATCTCCATAAATCTCTCCATTTCCACAGCACAAAGTATCTGCGGTGAGGCACTGACGTGTTAGGGCAGAAAGAAAAGAAGCAGCATGATGAATGGCGGGGATTTCCCCCTCTAATTGTGGTCATCCGTTGAAGCCAGGGATGCAACAACAACTCAAAGACTCAACAATAAAAACTCGAGATGCATTTTCTCATCACGGTCTCTGAGAAGATTTCCTAATTTTTCTGATTTCTCCACGGACCGGATAAGCCGAGCATCTAATGCGCTGCGCGTGAATTGGGGTCTGGTCATGGGGAGAATTAGGCCTGTGATGTATGGCCGAGATTTTCGTCCAGCTTAGTGCGGACGTCAACAAGGCGGGGCAAAAGGAAACAAGCACATATTTTGCTCATCTTGTTTTAATGAGGGGATGATGAAGGTATCAAGCAGAATTGAAAATAGTTACAAACAAGCAAATTTACGAAACCAAAAATGAGAGATAATTAGGACAAGGCTGATGTTTGGCTCCACGCCTCCTTAGAAGTTATCTAGGTGTAAGACTTTGTCTTTTCTTGATCCAACGACATCTCCTTTATAATGAACATATTGAATTATTCTTAACGGCATAATTTACCATGTGCAGATGAAACAAAACCCCAGCATTAGTGCTTTAAAATAGTTCTAAAATGTGAGTTAGCAATAGAAGCAATCACTGTAAAAATTCGAATCAGTAAAATTGATGTTAAGTAATGTTAAATATACAAAATGTGAACAATAGCTTTAATAAAAATGCTTCCCTGATTAAACTGTCTACAGTTACAGTTTATGGAGAAAAATATTGATATCTCCATATATTTTAGGCTTTATTGTGAAAATTGTAAATGTAGGACGTTTTGAGATATACAACAGACCTACTCATATGCATCAAATGTGATATCTTGAACATTTTTTAAATCACCGCTCCCAAAGGTAAACAGGACCTGTCATGTCACTGCGGAAAAAAATGTCAAAAAGGAAAATTAACTGAAAGCACCGCTGGGCCTATGCTGTCCCTCTTTAAATTATCTACTTTTACAAACATGACTGATGAAAAATGTGCACAACATTTGGCCATGCAAAGTCCTGTCAAATGCCTTACCATGGTTTTTGACCTCTGACCTTTGACACAACAGCCTTATCTCATTGTTGAACTTTTTTTTTTTTTTTGGTGGGTGGGGGGGGGGGGGGGGGGCTCAGAGGCCCCTTCGACTTGCAAAAAGGTATTGCCGCGATGTTTCATGACGTTTCTCTTTCGAGTGTCCCGCATCTTTTGACATCAAATTTGCTATGCTTGGGTATGCAGTTTCAGAGTTACACATAAATATATACTATGCATGTTTGACCAAAAATTGCTCAAAAATGTGAATTCTTGTACAATTTCAATGCAAACTGTGCTTACAGTCAAATTTCATAAAAGCATGATTATTTGGGGGTTTAATTGATTAAAATCATTTAATAATGTATTTTCATGTTCAGAACAATGTTGCAGACAAATTTTATTGAAAAAACAATGGAAAAAAAAAGTTGAAAAAACAAAAAAATACATAAGAAATTAAAAAAACAATAAAATACTAAAGAAATTTTTCTGATGGCACAAGTTTTTTTCATCTACATTTGCTAAGAACACTAGAAAGAATATTTACACAAAAATGTGCCTGTTTTGAGCTTTGCTGTGTGATTTATGGCAAAAAGTCTAATGCAGCATTACACATAAATGAGCATAATTTTGCATAAATGATTATTTTTTTGAAAAATCAACTTTACAGTTTTTAGATTACGTCACAGGCAATGTGTGTGCCAATTTTTTGTTGCGATCGCTCAGTCGACAGCCGAGAACTAGAGGGGGACCCTGAGAGGCCCCTCCTCTTATAATATTTTATGATTATAATTAGGTGATCCGAGTATCCTCTCGGATCACCTTCTGTATCTGTACAGATTCTTTCTTCTTCTTTCTTTCTTTATTTCTCCCCAAAAGTTGTGCAGAGGTTAACTCGAAAAGTTCTTCGACTATCAATTTCAAACGTATACCATATATGTATCATGTCCCAAAGACGACAGATCTAATGTATCATTGTGATTGGTCGACCGTGCCTATGACGTCATTATGTGAAATCACATTTTCGCTCGTATCTCAATAATGGAATGGATTTCTCAATGAAATTTACTTCTATACAGCTCAACTAAAGCTTTTATCACTCATATTCTCAAAATTTATCTCTACACCAAAAATATACGCGTACGCGTGCGTTGAAATGTTGACATGCTCCAATTGACCTTAAAACTTTTTTGCACACATTTCAGATCATTTGGAGCATTTTTCGAAAAATTGAAAAAAATGGATGGACGCGTACGCGCATATACGCACACGTGCATATACGCACGCACAACTCGTATGCAACAGAAATTCCCCGTCTTTTCACATGGATTGGATGTCTAAAATATCAAGGAATGATTCCAACAAGTTTCAAGTCAATCCAACTCAATATGACATCATACGGGTCCGTCAAAGTTGAAATACCGCGCGCACGTCAATGGCGATACACAGCGCACATATACCAAAAAACTGCTAATTTTGAATTCCATTTAATTCGCCAGGATGGACGGTGACCCCCCATTTTCGTTACATATTCTGAAAGCTGATGAGTTGTACATATCATTTTATGGGTGCCCGATGCTGGCAAAATGACTAAAAGGTTTCAAATTCCTTAATGAAATAAAAATAAAAAGGAAATTTTCAAACTGACCTCATCAAAATTTCAAGTTTATTCAACCCTATCTCACTTATCCTTGGCCGATTTTCACCCAGATTTCGGTATGTTGTAGCTTATTGGATGTTCTTTCAGTAGTATAGTAACAAAATTTTGATTGGATGACGTCATCACCACATAAAAATGGATTGAAAGCAACCTTGTCAAATTTGACCAGTTTACATGTTATCTCTAAGGGAGTGCAGTTTTTCTGGAAATGAAAATTGACATGACTGTCTTTATCGAGCACTAGCTCACTTACGCTTCGGTGGATTTCTCCCAGATTTTAATATGTTGTAGCTGAGACTTTGGGTTATCTCTAATATGCCCTCCGTTTTTTCATTGGTCGTCGGGATCACATCGAAAAATTTGATTGACATTGGCACTTGGCTTCAATGTAGCGTCATTCTGCTTAATACACAGAGCCTATGGGGGATGAAATAGCTCAGTGGATAGCGCATCGGACTTTTGATCTAAAGGTCCCATGTTCGAGGCTCACCCCGGCCAATTCTTTTGCTTTTTTAAAACCCTTATATTTTTTCTTTTTCTTTAGTAAGTCTTATTCACCTTTCCTAACTTTATCTTTTTCTGATCCTTTTATTCTCCTTCAAATTTCTATACAATACCTTAACTTTTTCTTTATTTTTGTCTCTTTTTTCCAGTTTCTGTGCAATAGATCAAGAACAAGTCCTATCAACCCCATATTTTGCACATGTTTAGTTCATGTCACGAACATGATTTCGTATATAACAACTATTTCCTCCGACACCATCTTGGGTAGGTAAATTACGGTCAAAGGTCAAAAGTGTTTAATCCTGTACATAATTGTATCTTGTTGAATACTCGTCCTATCTTTCCCACATTTTACAAACGTAAGGACCATGTTGCAAGAATCATTTTACAAAATAACAACTTTTTGGTCAGATGCCATCTTGGCTGTGTTAAGTGGGGTCAAAGGTCAAATATACTTCATTCTGTAATCTCATTAGTGTATATGGTTTCATCTTATGGTTTCATATTATTATAATTATCATTTTTTTTGTATTATTATCATTACCAATATCATTATTATTATTATTATTATTACCAATGTGTTGGCTCAGTGAGTAGAGCGGCTGCCCTCACAATTGGGAGGTCGTGGGTTCAAACCCCGGCCGCGTCATACCAAAAGGGAGTTGCTGCTACCTTGTTTGCCGTTCAACAGTTGAAAAGGTTAGAGCAAGGTCGATCTGGCGCTGCTCAGTGGCTGCCGGGCCCACGATCATTTGGGCATAAAGAATTTCCATTCTTGGACAATAAAATTTGGAGTTTATATCCAAAACAATTATTATTATTATTATCATTATTATTATCATTATTATTATCATTATCATTATTATTATTATTATCATTATCATTATTATTATTATTATTATTATTATTATTATTATTACCATTATTATTATTATCATCATTATCATTATCATTATCATTATTATTATTATTATTATTATTATTATTATTATTATTATTATTATTATCATTATCATTATTATTATCATTACTATTATCATCATCATTATTACTATTATCATTATTTTTTTTTTGGGGGGGGGGGGGGCAAAATTACATCAGCCGAGATCGGGGGGGGGGGGGGGGGAAGAGGCCCCCTTCTTATAATCATTATCATAATTACTATTATTATCATTATTATTATTATTATCATCATCATCATCATCTTCCTTATTTTTTTTTTTTTTTTTGGGGGGGGGGGGCAAAATTACAGTGAACTTTGACTTTGACTTTTCACCATCACCTCCCGAAATTATGGCCCTTTCATTTCTACCTTTTCCACGGCATATAACTATAGCTGGCCATTAAGGTCACTGTTTCACAGCTGTGAAATAGCTCATGTTCCAATTCTGTAAATTTTAGACTTCAACAATATGGGATTGGGCCAAAAATCTTATCAACGCATCTGAATCTCATGTAGCATACCTGGACCACATACCCAGTAAATCCACTGAATGGTTTTTTCCTAAATTATGATAAACTAGATATATCGCTATGGCGACTGATATGCCTCCGCAATAATTCATGGTTCTCCTAATAGGTCTATAGTACAATGTCTTGACAATGTGTGATGACAGTTTCACACAATTGGCAAAATATTACAATGACCGGTTTGACACAAATGTACTGAATGATTACTTTCTTAGAACTAGGTTCAATGGATGAATGATTAAAATGTCAGAGTGCAGGTATTTGGGGAACTGATGATTTTTACTTGACTTTTGGCCCTTTTATAAGTTTATGCATTTAGTTTCAAGGTATTGAGAAAAAATATAATTTCAGTATGAAATGGGAAAATAGCATTATCTAAACCTGGCCTTTGACCTTTGACCTCACAGTTCCAAAGAGAATCACTGTTAGGTTGAACATGCATAAATATGTAAGTTTGATGATGATACCTGAGTTACTTTTGAGATATGGAGGAAAAAGTGCAATTCAGCACTTTCACTTGACCTTTGACCTTTTTGACCTTTGACCTTTTGGCAAGAAACTTCCCACAGAATATATATTGGGTAATACATGTATACATCAAGTTAAAAAAAAAAAAACAACTTTAGGCATAAATATAAGGAAAGTAGTGATATTTTGAGGAGTTGACCTTGACCTTTGACCCATGACCCCCAACTTCCCTAGATAATCACTGCCCATCGGTACAAGCATATATACGAAGTTCCATGAAGATATCTTGAACCATTTGCGAGATATGGAGAAAAACATGAAATTTCAATTTTTTTTCACAAAATAACCTGTGACCTTTGACCTTTGACCCTGTGACCCTAAAATCCACACAAAGTATTATCCTCCAAGGATATACCCTCATACCAAGTTTGATGTAAAACCACCACACGGTTCTTGAGATATCGACAAAAACAAAACGGGACGGACGGACGTACGGACGGACGACCCGAAAACATAATGCCTCCGGCCACTTCATGGCGGAGGCATAAAAATCTGGGTGAGATGGACAGACGGCTGGTAGGACAGGCATCAAACTGACGGACAACCCAAAAACACAATGCACCAATCAGGGTGGAAGTAGTAATATGGTATGCACATAGGAACTGTGTTGATGACATAGTTTGGGAGATCTTTTTTTGGTCAATGTACCAGAATCAAATTGAGTAATTCTGTGCTTGTGCTACTAACAGACCATCCATCTCAGGCTTTTGTGAAGATATAAGAAAAAGCACAATAAAGCAGGAACAAATGCCCAGTGATTTGTCAACATTTCTTCCCAATGTCAAACTCACATCATCACAAGTTTTCTTCCAAGTGCAAGCATTTCAATGATTCGTTTTTGTTAAGAAGCCAGTTCGGAGTTAGCTCATGGCATGAGCACATTGATACGAATGACCTTTCTTTTTTCTCAGTCATTTAGGGGCACTTCACTAGTTTTCAGAGCAACATAATGCATAAACTTTACGTAACAATTTATGGGATTCATTGATCCTGTTCAAACAAAGAATGAACTTGCCTAGACCGCATGACCAGAATGATCCCTCAATTAACACTTTGGAAAGCATCCATTTCATTATTTTGCATTGGATGTATTGACAATCTCTTTCTATTGATATCACCAAATACCACTTTTGCTGTCAGGTGGATGTGCTGGCAGGCAGCATTTATAAGGATTACACAAATTATCATTACATCACAGATGCTTACCCAGTGAATACAAAAACCAACATGCTCGTGGGTACGAATGACCTTTTTCTGCTCATGCGCAAAGTGGAACTCCGAACTAGCTTGTTGTTTCAGTGCTGTGTGTTAGACAACCTTATGTGACTGAGGAATTCCATTTAGTTTATGGCTCTTGTCCCAGTTACAAGCACAGTGTGCATTATAGATTAGAAAAAAATAGCCTCAGGCATCACCCTCTAAGGAAGAAAAAGAATAATGAATAAATCAGAACTGCTTTACTCCTAATGACCAAATACGAGTGCAAGTAAGTGCTCAGAGATGGGATTACATGACCTTTCTGTCACAGGGTGTGCTCAACAAAGAGCTTTCCTTAATGACTGCTCCGGAGATGACTTGACACCCACACCGGAAAATCAATTCAGTGCCTTGCCGTGTCTAGGTAGGCAACAGCTATCAATACAACATCTGAGCAAAATAAACCATATATACAGCTTTTGAATCATGCTCTGTGGTTATTATACTTCAACTGTGGAGTTTGCACTTTAAACGAAGACAAAGAAGAAGAAGAAGAAGAAGAAGAAGAAGAAGAAGAAGAAGGAGAGACAGACTTTAACTGGGTTGGAGTTCACCAATACATTTATCATTTTCAAACATCGTCTCATTTTAGTTTGATAGATTTGGATTGCAACGAAAACCTGAACAAGAGACTTGATACATTGTATGTTAAGAACTAACCTGAATACAACAATCTTGCCTTTGGAACAAAGACAAGACATCCACTCTGAACAAGTGACGCCTTTCCTGCAGGATAATTGTAATATTTCCACAGGTGTTTAAAAAAAAAATAAAAAAACAAAAAAATCTTGCAAGTTTGACTCTTACCAGAGCTTTTGTCTCTTCCTGCTCGTCTACACAAATTTGCAAGAAGTCCTCAAGAACAGCAAGGCTGTGAAAATTGGCAACATTAAAAGAAGGAATGTTAAAAGGTGAGTAATAATAACTTCACACTACTACTACTTCTACAAATTCTGACATCATAAAAACAATAACAACAATGATAATGATATTGATAATCATCATCATCATCATCATCATCATCATCATCATCATCATCATCATCATCATCGTCATCTTCGTCATCATCATCATCATGTAGTATAACAATGATAAAAGACTGCCATATTACATCAATCATATTCCTAGAGATTAGATACAATGGAACAATTATTCTAGTGCTAAGAAGTCAACAACAAAAGGTTACCAGAAACAAGAATTTTAGGGTTGCCTAGATAGGTGATATATAAGCTGAGCCACCCCCGCTGCCAGTTTGATGACATAAATTTGATTTTTTTTTTGATTTCTGAGTTTTCTTGATACAATGATTTACAAGCGTAGCCACCCTCGTCGAAATTTATGCAAACATTAACAACATAATGCTGCCCTTGGGTACTACCAAGAAAATCTGTAAGCTTCAAAGTTGATGCAGAGTTTAGGGCAGAGGACTCGATCTATCAACCCTCAATCCGCCCATTGAGTTTTCAGCAGGGGGCCAAGGTGCTAATCCCGCAGCACCCGATTTTATTTGGTTGGCTTGATGATTCATAACTGTGCTTCACTCCAAGCGAAAACATTGAACTGGCAAACGGGTAGAGCCAGAATAGCTGGGGATCATCAACTCAACAATGTCATCAGCTATGTGTACAATATAACACAAAACACATAAAACATGCAAATAGCACTCAGTGGGAGGCGAAAAAAAAAATGCTAGTCACATGTTAGGGGTTGACACCAAGCTAGTTTTCTGATTAGATGAAACAACAAAGGCTAATAATGACTGGGTTGATGGCAACAATGAGATTTTAAAAAAAGAAAAGAAAAAAGATGATGGTTTATTAGTCACAAAGTAAACTGTTTTGATATCAAATCATAAACAATACAACTTTCAAGAAAATTATGGTAGGTAATGCAGTCAGATGGAAAATGTGTCAGAAAACAGCTTTGGTGCCAAACAAAAAGTAAATGACTTCTGTTCTACCTTCTCTTAGTTGTTAGTTCACGCAAAGCATCAAGCAACTAGCTTTACGACCTATCCAGTTATAGTCAAAGAAAATATGATTTATCTGCAGATAGAGGCTGCAAGACATACCTCGGGACCTTCTGAGTTTCCTTGAACAACTGTAATGCTTTCCTGAAAGGACAAAGAGAAAGGTGTGATATAAACTCTCTACAACAGCACCAAATTACAAACAAACAAACAAACAGGCACACAAAGCAATTGCACAGATACTTGTTAAATGGATGATATAGTTTTGGTTTAGACCTGTTTTCAGGTTTCTAACCTTTTTTTTTTTTTGTGAGATAATGAGAAAACTCTTATGACATATGAAAGAGCATGTAATTCCAAGAGGAATTCAATGTTTATTTGATGAAAATTGGTTTTGAAATGGCTAAGATATCCAAAACAGAGCAATCCTTTCAAAAAGGTGGGACCCACCTTTTATTACGATTGCTTTGCTTTACTTTGTTTTTTGGACATCTCAGCCATTTCAAAACAAAATTTTCATTAAAGAAACTTTGAATATCTCTTGAAATTGTATACTCTGTAACATTTCATAAGTGGTTTCTTAGTATTTTGCATAATAAGTTAAAAGCTCAATCCTCATCTCAACCAATACTATACTATCCCTCTATGCAGTTCAGTACACAGAAATAATTCCAAAGTCAGGACTGTTTTGATATAAGCACATTTTTTTTACATTCTGTGTGTTATATTCTTGTTTTTGTTCCTTATTACTTTCTGGAAGTCCTCTGCGGAATTAGGACTTGGCACGTGTGCTAGCTGCCTGCACCATGAAATACTGAACACAGCCGAGAAACATAATGATACATATTGTTGTCGGCATGACATGATTTTCGCTGCACATGAGAGCATGTCACACAACACCAAGCATGGGGATGCACGACCTGAATGTGACTTCACCAGGTGGTTACATTCCCGAGCCTGTCCCGCGACTGACTCTTACCATGATGCGTCCAGTTCTTTGGCCTGTAGACAGATGCTAACCAGGTAGTCCATGGTCAAAGTGCCAAATCTAATGAGGAAACAAAACACAACAACAGAAAGTGACCATAGCATCTTTACATGAACGATAACAATAAAAATGGTAAAGCACAAAACTAAAAAACAAGCAGACAGGCAGTTTCGGGCATTTTAGGGAGTAATAAGATGGGTGGTTTTGGGCAGTTAGGTTACTAATGGGTGAAACTACTTGTGGACGCAAGGACCAATGAAGGACGGCAACACATACAATGTATCCAATTGGTATGTCATCTCCTGTTTGATGCTTGTTTAATCACCTTGACAGAAAAGGAAAGGAGCAGAGTGCGGCCTGTACATACCAAGTTTGTGATGATTTCAGTCTACTTTAGTTTGTTCTGTGCCTCAACATCTTTATAACTATTACAGTATGCATGCATGAATACATGTGTGTATGCACATGTGTATACTACATATCGTCTGTTGAGAATGAGAAGGGCTTTAAGTCTTCTCGAACACTATGGGTTTTGTGGTCACTTAACGCCCTTATCATTCTCAACCGACGATATCATGTGTATTTTGAATTAAATGAATAAACATACATGAAAATGATATCTACATATGAATTGCCATTGTTCTTGAAAAAAGGAGAAGGAAATTACTCCAAGTCAAATTACCAGTGAGATTCACAATGAGCAATCAAACATAAAATGGGGTCGGTGATGCAGCAGAGGAAATTGGCGAGAAAAAGCATGCTCCACTGGGCTGCACGCAGTCCCTGTATTTCTGGCAGATTGTGCAGTCATGTGTCACGTTCAACCCCCTTGCCTTCCCAAAAACCAAAATACAAAAACCTCAATATTTATGGCACAAAAGATATGCCCCGACAAAGGCATGAATCAACAGCAGTGACAAAAAACACGATGCGGGTGAAACTATTAAAAACAAACCTAAAAAATTACATATTTTGAACTCATCAGGTTAATGGACCTTTATGTGACACAGTAAATCTCATCACTATTTTTGGCTCTGTGTGGTTGGTTGCAAAAGACTACAAGAATAATGCTAATAGCACACGTTTGTTTGGTTTTTAGAAAGAGATGAAATACGAAAGACTTTGGTCACGCCTATGCTTGTAAGTGGAATCTCCAGTCAAAGCTGCATGAAGCAATTTCCCCGGTTTTTGAACAATTTCTGTCCCAGATGATATGGTTCAAATTTGCAATTTGAGCTAAAATCGGTCAGATCTGCAGCAGTTTGAGCAACATTTCATAACTTTTTTCTCCTTTGACCAAGAATGAAACTTCTCCCCATCAAGTTGCTTGCTTTTCCTACATTTCTTAAAGTCGTCTCAAACGTGTGGTGGCCATTTACTTGACAAGAATAAACATGGAACTTCTCGAGAATTCTTCCATGATTCTCTGTCTCTCTCTGAGGTCACGTGTGGAGGAAGTTGGCGACAGAATGACCTCTCCTAAAGAATGCGATGAATTCGAACATCTGCTGCAGTATTCAATGGGATAAACACCCCGCATGGAGCGCAAAAGCAAACCTTTTTCCCCAAACCTTGAACCATCCCAGATGTGCAGAGGGGGCCAAGTACGAACAGCGCAAACTTGCTGTCAACATGTTTGGACTCCTTCCAAATTAAACAGCCGCTCTCCTCCAGAACTGGCGATCGCAATCCCAAAGTTTCTGGTATTCTTTTTTGCTTCTTTTATACCCTCTCAAAGAGAAGACCTCTAACCTTAAACAAATTCTAAATATTTGTTTGCCCTGTAATATGAAAACTCATAAAACAAAGCCTCTGGCAGCCTAGAAACCCTCACCCCACCCCCTTCCAATAACACTCATTTGGCTGGAATTCAAGAATTTCTGCAGCTTTGCCCTACATATGGAGTTGAACTTTTCGTAGGTTTGGACCTCATCCAAGGTAGCTGGGTCCTACGTCAGGGCAACTTTGCCAAATAAGGCAACATCAACAAGCTTATCTACGCCCCTCCATGCAGAAGTAGGCAAGAACAAGGGGTGGGATGAGGAAGATTACACAATTTTGCTCAAAACTATTACAGGCATGGACTCTAGCATCCTGCCCATTGCCCAACTGCATGGGTAAAAGAAAAACACACTAACAGCCAGTCAAACCACTAGATGGTATAAGCTCTTACATTTGTTTTGTTTTGTTTTGTTTTTTTCTTTTGTCTGTATAATTATTTCCTGCTAGTATAAGACTACTTACTGGATGGAATCAACCCTGCTCTTGGACTCTCTTGCAGCTGCAATAACGTCTAGCGCAATGGAACAAAACTTTGACTTCATCTGTTGGAAAGAGATGGATAGATAGATAAAATAAGAATAGATAGATATTAAGGCAGATAGAATGATAGATAAATGGATAGACAGAGAGATAGATCGACAGAGAGATAGATAGATTAAAAGATAGATGCATATAGACAGATAGAAAGAGAGATAGAGATGTAGATACATAGATGGAAAAAAGAGGAAGATAGATAGATAGAAGAATATAAAGATAGATTATAGATAGAAAGAGATATAATGTAAAACATGATATATTTGCGGCAAGAAATTTTCACGAAATGGAGCTGACGGCCTTTTTGCAGCATGAAATTTTCGCATCTAAAATATGTCAAATGTTCAGGAGAGCCAAAAAACATGGCGGTCAAAGCACTGTAGCGAATGGGATAGCCTTTCCTTTGACATGCAGTTGTGGCTTCATTTTTGGAGTAAGACAGTTGGGATTTGGACAGGACATCACTTAACCCATTATTTGACCATTAATCCAAAAAAGTCATTTTCACCAAAATTGCAGATACAAGGTCTTGTCACCCCAGCGACGATAAACTATAGAGGAAACAAAACATGGACATCCAGTGCAGGGAAGGTCTAACATGGCTATTCAATCAGTGCTAGTACTGTTTTTGTATCATGACGTAAAACTGAGGTTCATTTGCTACCATTCACACATGATGCGCGGGACAAATTAAAAAAAAAAAAAAAAAAATCTGCAGTGAAGAGAGCATGACTCCAGGCATCCAATCCTGCAGACCTACTGGGACTCATTGCATTATGGGGTTAAAAAACTGGAATTTCTCTTCACACAAGGTTTACACACACCGCTCAGGGCAAACTCTTACGATGTCTCAAAGCAAAATCAAATTGATCGATTTTTGCATCATGACGTGTCTCGCGATAATGGTAACAATATTTTTATGTCCACATGCGTGAAGCAACGGTTTTTGCAACACGTTACAAAGCTCGAAAGTCAAAAAGCATTAATTTGGGGTGTGTGTGTGTGTTCATCAGTTGTATTTCTACATGGAAACTTCTTCGATGCTCCTCTGGTCTGCATTTTATATTCTGCAATGGAGGACATACCTCACAGCCTTCTCACTAAAAAAGAAAAGAAAAAAAACTCACCACCACCACCACCACCAACAACAAAAACAAAACCAAAAACACCCCACTGTGTTCTGAAAAGGGAACTTCCCCATCGTTTAACTGGCTCAGATTAATTTCTTTGGTAGTTTTAAATCACTGTTTTCTCATCATGCAAACACATGGTGTTTCCACGTGGACACACTCCCCTTCCCCACACACCTCTGGACTTGCATCGGTGGACGTCGCCATCACCTGGACGAGCAGTTCTAGGACATGCTGTCGGTATCTGTGGCCGTACATGCAGATGTCTGGATAAACGGAGTGGAATTCAGAAATGACGAAAACTTTCAGTCATGGCAATTGTAGAAAACGCATAAACTGCCGAGGATTCACTGGCAAGACTTAAAACTCACTGAAATATTATCATTGTGTATGGGGGGGGGGGGGGAAGGGCTTGCTGGTATTGAATTTTAGGCTTCCACTTTGATTAATTAACTTTTGAACGGAATAATGCAAAACTAATTAATTGATGCATCCTGAAACACAAAATACAAACATGCTGATTAAGAAATTAATTCAATCTATGCAAGAAAACCTATGTAACCAGAAATTGCTTAGGCATAAAACTCAGTGGCTCATCTGTTAGCTTACAATCCAAACAAAACCAACAGAATTAGGTTCAGTGGAAAAAGAATGTGAACTTTAAAGTTCTCTCCTACGATTGGCGATATCTATCAGATTTGGGTGCAAATTTAAGGTAGATTTGTTGTTTTTTTTTTTTTTTGTAAAATATGCATATCCCCATGTACAACACTACATCTATTGAAGCATTGGTTTCCAGATATGCACACATACATGTACTGCACATTTAGAGTTTTCTAGTGTACAAAGGCATACATTTACAGTATTAAAGTTATAATTATGATTGCAATCACCATAGCAAAAACCAATCAGCTTGCAGGATTTCTGTTTGTTATCGAGTTAACCCTATTTTAACTGGGGGGGTCAAATTGACCCCCCCCTTGACATTTCGCGCCACGATTCCGCAACACGCAAAGATTTTGCCACGTCATTTCATGACTTTTTTCATTGAAGTCTTCCGCATATTTTGAGACCAAATTTGTGGTGTCCGCGTACACCGTCCTGAAGTTACGCAATGTTTTGCATATGCATGTCAACCCGAAAACAGCTCAAATTCATGATATCGTGTGCAAATCCAATGCAAATTGTGTTTTGGGGTTTAATTGATATTAATTAAATTACTTCAACTTTTAACCATTGAAATTGATCAATTCTAATGTAGATAAGCTTGAAAAAGTGCCTGCAACAAATTTTGGCAAAAAACAATAGAAAACAAAAGGTCGAAAAAACAATAAAATACATAAGAAATTAACAAAACAATAAAAAACAAAAGAAATTGATTTTGATTGTGCTATTTCTTAAGAACAAAGTTGTTTGATGTGTCGTGAGGAACTCTGACACAAAAATTTAGCAATCCTTCAGTCTTTTTAATGGAGTAATAGCTGAAAATATGTTTTCATGTATAAATTTGCATAATTAATTTATTAAAAATAGAAAGCCAATATTTTTCTATTGTATGACCATGTAATGTTGTAGTTGACATCCGGCTCTATCTTCAGGCAAAATTTTGCGGCGATTGCATGATCGGCGGCCCAGATTGACCCCCCCAGTAAAAACTTGGTCTCAAATAGCCCAGTTAAAATAGGGTTAAACTAGTTGCATTTGTTATCAAAATATTTTGTACAGCAAGTCTTCCAGGCTCAGATCAGTGGACTCCCTCCCACCCCCCCCCCCCCCCCACACGGTATCTTCATTTCTCTGTACAGTATTTCAAAAAAATTACAATCGAATTTTCACATTGATAACTTCCAATATGATTAAACTGTCTGAATGCTATTTCAGGGTCTTAAAATATAAAATCGTAGCTATATTTTGCAGAAAACCCCATTCAATTTGGTTAAGTGGTCACAGAGAAATGTGGATTGTTGTAAAGCATGTCATGAGTCTGATTCTCTTGGAACTGCATATTAATGTGTGAACACAATGGACAGAACTTGGAGGGAAGGGATTCCTGACATGTCCTACAAAAATCCTCATTTCTCTTTGACCACTGAAGCAAATTGGATGGGGTTTTTGGTAAGATATGGGTAATAAGTTATAGTTTCATACCCTAAAACTGTATTTGGATTGATTCATTATTTTTGAAGTTGTTGTTGTGGAGGGTCCTGTTGTAATTTTTTTTGGGACATAAAGTAGTGTATCAAAAGCTCTACATAAGTAAGCTTAGAGACAGAAAACCACCTCGTCAACTCACCCTCCCAGATTTGCGGGATGTGGTCATAGGCACACGCAGTCTCCAGTGACCTCAGCATGTCCATGTACACCACAGTGCTGGGAATCAGTGCCTGTCCAGGGGTCACAACAAGGGTTGAGTTGAAAAAGCACATTCAAGCTTGTCACTCTGTTTTAACTTTTATATCAACTTTGATGAACTAGGAATATCACTAGAGGTGATTAATCCCCACCAACATTTCTATACTTGTACACTGTGCACTGCGAAGAATAAAAAAAACAGTAACTTCACATAAACCACGTTTACCGTTTCCAGCAAAGCACTTTCCTGACTTAGGACCTGTAATGCACTGCTACCATAAAAAATGCACTTTTCAGTACTCTTGAAATTGTGTCTTGCACAACTTCAAGTGGAATTTAACAAGCATGATAAATTTCTTTTGCAGATGTGCAAATCACATTTTTTCTGTGCCAGTATGAGTTTGTATTCACAAATCAAATACTACAAAGACATATATGTAATTGCTAAAATATTACAATGCTAAACAAAAAAAAAAAATGATTAATTCAGTTCAATTGGATACAAAAATAAATTTACCTTGTCCCTCTACGATCTATCACTCATTTTCTATGATCACTCATCCAAAGACTTTAATCATTTAAAGCATGTGCATGTCAGTAAGAGCCTGAAACATATATTACAATACACCAATTACACATCTTTATATGCAGCTCCAACACAATCTACAGGCAGTTTTTGTACCACATGACTCATGGATTACATTCCCCATATGCAAATACCCATAAAAGGGCATCAGAGTGTCATATCGAAGGGGGCACAGACTGTGCCAAGTATTAACTATAGAGGGGGCTACTCACAGAAGGTACAAGCTTGTTGTAGTAGGTAAACATTGACTCTGCATTGTCCATCAGGCAAACAAGGTGGAAGAACTTGCCACTGCAGAAATGATGGGGGAGAACAAAAACAGCAAAACATTAACCCTAAAAAGACTGGGGGGCCTAAAAGGCCCCCCCTCTCGACATTTCGCGCGATTACTCTGCAACACACAATGCTCTCGCCGCGATGCTCTATGACTTTTTTCTTTCGAGTTTCCCGCACATTTTGACGCCAAATTTGTGACGCCCAGGGATACGGTTATGAAGTTACATAACTTTTTGTACATGCACGTGAGACCGAAAATGGCTCAAAAATGTGAATTTGTGTACAAAGTCAATGCAAATTGAGTTTTTTCACATGGTTCATATAAATATGCTTATTTTTACTCTCAATGGCTAAAATTAATTTGTTTTAGTATTATTATGCTTCAAAAAGTGTCTGCCACAAATTTTGTTTTAAAAAAAAGCAAAAACAAAAGGTCAAAAAACAAAGAAATACATAAGAAATTCATAAAATAAGATAAATAAGAAATTAATTTTGATACCGAATTTTTTTTCAAGTACATTTGCGAAGAATGCCACAAAGAATAATTAGACCAAAAATGAGCACTTTTGGAGCTTTATTTACTGATTTAGATCAAAGAGTCTGATTTCTTGCATAAATTAGCATAATTAATCAGAATAAAATAAAAGAAGACTATTTTAGAAAATTTAAATATACGATCTTGTAGATTACATCGCACACTACCATTGTGCAAATTTCCGCGGCGATCGCGCAATCCACGGCCGAGATCTTAAGGGGGGGCCCTTTAGGCCCCCAAGTCTTTCGAGCTACCAAAATAGCCCAGTCTTTTTAGGGTTAAGTTGATTGGGATGTTGACTTTGTCACTGCAGGAGTGATGAGGGAAATCAAAAGCAGCAACATGTTTCATTAATTGTTGTACTGAATATGTCACTGGAGGAGTACTCAAGAAAAATGCACACACACTCACACAAACAAAATCAACAAACCACTGATTTCAATGGGATGCTTACATGTGGTTTGTTACTGCAGATGTTTAAGGGCAAAACAACAACTACGAACCGTAACATTGGAATGTTTCAATATAATAGGGAGCTTTAGATTTTGACGCGCGGACGTTTCAGACGACGAGTGCGCTGGACGTTCTCCTCTCCACTGCGTCGTGTTGAAAAGTAGCTTTAGATTACGCTGGGACGCAACGTATAAAAAATAAAATCGCGCCCCCATATGATCAGTGGAAGTAGTTCTCTACGTTGCAAACTGTGCGGACGTAAAAATAGCCCAGTACGCATAGTGAAAAACGCAGGTGACGCAAGCTAAAAATAGATCGACTTGACGCGCGCTTCTGCGCACGCTCAGAGCATGTTTTTTTTTCCTTTGAACGTCCGTGCGTCTAAAATCTAAAGCTCCCTAATGAGAAAGATTTGTCTTGACACTCTGGTTGCACCACTCAAAATTAGATTCTGACATGAATTATTTTCAAGTATGAATTTTAATGGCATGGAAATTTTCACATATTTGGTGTGACATGAAACTAGGGCGAAAATAAAAGTACAAGTATTTCTTTTTGCTTACCATATCTTTGTATGTTTTGATTCCACAAAATCAAAAGCATGTGAAATCAGTGTTACTCAGCCAAGTGCAAAACAATCAAGAAAGGAAAAAGCATTGAATTAATCATATAAAGACAATCGTAAGTTTTTTAAAATTTTCATCAAACTCTCTCAGACTCTTGCCCCAGCCTTTCAACTCACTAGTAGACATTCTGTGCATTGTAGTCCCCGGCCACCTTGAAGTTGTTTCCAGTGTTTAACAGGAGATCCACCTTGTACGCCAGCTCCACATCACGCAAGGACAAGCACTATGAACATAAATCGTCACTTGTTTAAGCATACAGGAAATATCCACATCTTGCCACTATATCTTTATGTTCAAAGGGATGGTATAGGTTTGAATGAGAAGGGGCTTTAGATTTTCAACATTTTTTTTTTTTTTTTTGATAATGAGAAACCTCTTGTGAAATATGGAAGACCACATAATTCTGAAAGGAAGTAAATGTTTATGCGATGAAAATTGGTTTTGAAACGGCTGAGATATCCAAAACAAATCAATCCTGATAAATTATGGGACCCACTGTTATTAGAATCCCTTTGTTTTACTTTGTTTTTGGATATGGGATCTCAGCCGTTTCAAAACCAATTTTCATCAAATAAACTTTGAATTCCACTTAGGATTGTATGCTCTTTAACATTTCATAAAGCAATTTCCAAGTATCTTTCAAAAAGTTAAAGGCTGAATCCTCATCTCAGCTAATACTATACCAAAATCTGTTCAATCTACATCTAACCTAAACTTCAAATCTTGACAATCATCAACTTTCAGTAGTTCAGCTATCCATGATCACATATACATTGTACAAACCACCATCTTTCATCAACCCTAGAAGATTTAAAGAGGAAATCCACCAAAAAAAAACAAAACAAAACAAAAAAAAACCCACCACAGAATGTTCTAAAAATGACACAAAGCAGATAAGCAAAAAGGAAGATACGACATTTTGGAATTTCACATTTCTTTGGCAAACCATTATTGAACAGTCCTTATGAATATTCAAAGAGTGAGTTGATGATATCATGCCTTCACAATTTTTCATATGTTTTATATATGAAATTTGGAAGAATTAATATTCAAATTAAATAGAGCTAAAAGCATATTCCCACAACAAATATTTTATTTTGGTTGGTTTTAAGGCAAGATCTATGTTTGCAAAGCTGATATTTGAGATTTTTGTCATTTCTGTGTATGAAATGGATAAGAATTGCGAGAGCATGACATCATCGACTTGCTGATTTCAATATTCATACTGACTGGTCAAGAAGTGTTTAAAAAAAACAACAACTTAAATTTCAAAATGTCATAACCTCATCATTTCTTATCAAATTTTGATTATTTTTCTGCACTGTTCTGCAGGGATTTTTTTTAACGAAATTGATAAAATTTAGGAATGGATTTCTTTGTTAATGCTACAACAAACAGCAGTAATTATCCACATTTTGGGGAATTGCAACATGAAAATACATACGAATGCCATATCAGATGGAATACATACCACTGTCATGGCATTCTTGAAGAATGTCACTGAAAGTCAAACAAAAGGTGACACAAATTTCAAATATTACAGCTACTGCTGAGGAAAAAATACACTGAACATGAAATTTACAGGATTATCTACGAGTGAAAAACAAAAATGACAATGTACAAACAAGTTTAAAGGCTGAATGAATATCACTTTTCCCTCTACATTATTGAATTTGGAAGGGAAGCTTTGGAGCCAAATAACATACAGTTCGACCTCGATTATCCGGCCATGTCGGGACCGGCGCTCATCCGGATAAGCGAATTGGCCGCATATGGGAGACACAATGTTAATGTATATAGCTGCCGTCCAAGCTGCCGTCCCAGCGCACTGGCAGCTAGGAAGGTAGCGTGCCCCGCAATGGTGGTGTAATCTATGCTAGCCTGCGCAAAATTGGAGTCCCTTACTTTTACGATGATAATGTGGTGTGAATTTGTGTTAGTTCTGTCGGGAATATTGTAGGTAAATTGTGTGAGTTTTGTAGAAATTTTAATTGAGTTTAAAGTCACTGTTTTTTCTCAATTTTTGGATGAAAAAAAAAGTCCTTCACTGCGTGAACGCGTCCGGATAATAGAGATTTCCGGATAAAAGGAGGCCGGATAATCGAGGTCGAACTGTAGATATAATATTCAATACGACTATCAATACCATTGAAGAGTGTGAAACCTACAATACCTGCTGAAGGATATCAAACATTACAAGTTTCATAGTGTATCTTATATCTCATTTCATAAAGAGGACGTGTCAGCCCCTAAAACCTCAAACACAAACACACACACATACACACATCCAAACATAAGTAGATGAAGTAGACACACCATATTGTTCTGTGGGGAAAAAAAAATTGAAAAAGACATTCTGCTGAAATTCATCTCAGCTTTGCATTGTACATTGACTGTAAGAGAGATGGAGGGGGGGGGGGAGGGGGCAGTCACCTGCATCTGTCTTTTGTCTTTACCAAATTAAACTTTCTATTCAATTTGAGAGAAAAAAGCCAGTTGGCATGGTAACTAACCATCATGTGGATGTCTGACGGTGAACTCTTGACCCTCAATGGTGTCCATGATGTCATAGATGACATCGCTTGGAGGGAGACCTAGAATGCCACAAAAATCATGCAAAACATGAGAAACAGGCAGTAGAAGGAATTGGAAACCAACAACTACCAGTATATTCAGAGAGAGCAGTCTTATTTACAGTTGCACTGAGTGTTGTTGGTGCACAATGCTTAATGCAAACACATATCAAAAACATACTACAAATCAACAGCACAAATAGCTAAAATGTAATAATTTCATAATGACTGCTTTTCTTTTAATTTAGTGGAAATTTCCCTCCAATGAAGATCTAGAATAGTGCTTTCCTTCCAATCAAGTATTTCAAGGCAGTCAAGTAAAAATAGGGCCAGTAAAACCTTCTCACAATAACAAAAAAAGAAAAGGATACACTGCAACCTCAATCAGCGATACAAATAGAAGTTTCCATTACTTTCTGGTATAAATGAGTCATATTAATTACAGTTAAGCCATTATAAAAGAATCATAGGCACGAAAAAAAAATCTAAAAAGCCTTTAACTTAAAAAAAGGAGTATTTACACACCACCTATACATCTCTGACAAATTCCACACCATCCTACATTTTAAATCACATACTTATGCCACATTGTTACACCATAAATTTACCTTCACACCCACTTGAATCATTATAATCTCAGTCGTTTTTCCCCAATGTCCTTAATTTCTTTTTAATGTGTTTATGATATTGTTGCATCATGTGGCATTTCTGTGTTTTGTTAAGTAACATTCATTTGACTTTTGTTTTGTTGTTTTACTAAGTTCCTCCCAATCATAGTATGGTCTACACAGATATCTGTACTCCATAATTTCCCCATCTGATTTATCCCGGGACCTGCAGCTGACCAAGCTGGCTTTTAAGTAGGCCCCATCATATTTCTCTTACCACAGTGGACTCCCATTATAACGAAGTCATCAGGACCGGCAGTTTCCTTCCATTATATAGAAATTTCGTTATACCGAACAAATAAACAATAAAATACATAGAATGGATAACGTTGTGGCCTGAATTTTTACTTTGTTGTAACCACAATTTCGTTATAACCGTGTTCGTTATAACTGGAGTGCACTGTATGACCATAGCCCAACTCTAAACAGACCTTTGTGTTCATACAGACTGTTGTACATTCCGACAAAGTTTCAGCCAATTTATGCTTGGTATAATTTTGGTATTGCATAATTGTTTTTTTTTTTTTGTGTGTGTGTGTGTGTGTGCTATTTTCGTGAGAATTATGAAAAATAAATTGAAAATGAAATTGATATTAAACAAAAGTCTAAACTTACTGTCTTTGTAGAAAATCATAAGAACAAGGCTGTATGTCCCAAGACTTGGTTCTGCAAGCACAAAAGAAAATCACATGTAAACATGTCAAGGGCCAATTGGCAACCACACGTGCACAGGAACACATACGGGTAAAACCTGTCATAATGGCCACTTGTTTTCTAGCAATCATCCACCCTCATTAACAACAATGCATTGCAAGGAACCTGTGCACAATGACCACCTGTCTGGGCGGGTTTGGTGGCTAGACCTGTCTCAGTGATCACCTGTTTTCAGCAGCACATCTGCTTCAAGCCAGTCTTTTTTTAATGTGATCCACAGAAACTAAGTGAAAAATGCACTGATTTTTGTTTATTTTCTCACTTTATAGATACAACAATCACCACCATCTTTATGACCTGGAGTTCTTGTTTGTGGAGGATATCTGTGTATGGCAGGCATTTCAAACACATCACATCAAATTGGCCTGCAAACCTGTCTGTACTGGCCATCTACCTACAAAGGCCACATTTTCTGTTTCCCTGGGTGACCTTGATACAAAGGTCTCATCAGTAAGGGACAGCTGATCACATTTTTGATTTAATTGAACCTAATTTTTCACTTTCTGTATCATCAACGTATATATTTCAGAACACTCAGCTTCACTTGATAGCAAACAATACAATGAATTTAGGCAAAACCACAATACAGCAAACAACACCCATGAGTGGCTACAGCGCAATTGAAACCTCATTTGCTTGAAGCGCTATAGACAGATGAATTGAGCTTTAATTCAAGAAATAACATAACTCCTCCTTCGAAAGTTTTTAAATCTATGAATTTCTACTTATGGAAGGACTGGTATAAAAGTTTGTATAATTTCATTTTTCCTAGCAAAGTTAAACTTGATGAATTTTTTTACACTATTATTGTTTGTATGCTTGTTTCTATAACTGTATTCTTGAAAAAAGTAGTGGAAATAAATTGAATTGAATTCAGTTGAACTGAATTAACCTGAACTGAACTGAACTGAATTGAACTGAACTGAACTGAACAGAACTGAACTGAATTGAATTGAATTGAACTGAATTGAATATAACAGAATTGAATTGGATTAAATTGAAGACAGACAGGTCAAGATTTTGCTACAGCAGATTCAGGGAATTCTGTGTGTGTTGCCCTCTCACCTACTCTGCAGGCCTTCATCTCAGAATAAATTGAATTGAACTGAATTGAACTGAATTGCATTGAATTGACTAAAATTGAATTGAATTGGACTGAATGAACACAAGACAGGTCAAGATTTTACTACAGCAGACTCGTGGAATTCTGCGTGCATCGCCCTCTCACCTACTCCGCAGGCCTTCATCTCAGAAATTGTCTGGAGGGTCTTCCTCCGGCCGAGGGCGCCCATGATCCTGAGGTTGTCGAGCAGTGCGTTGAACGTGTGAAGGTTCGGCCTGATCTTCTCCATTTCCATCTGCTTCATCAGTTGCTGTCAAAGGTCAAAGGTGACAAGTGGTACCCACAGTGTCAAAGTGTTGCAATGTATGATTAAAGCTTGGAGGAGCAATTTGACACAGCGTCAAGCTTATAATAATTTACACTATTTTAGATAATTCACAGTTTTCACTGGGTCAATTGAATGTAAATCATCCCACATCCCACAACAGCAACATTGAATGCTGCTTTTTTTTTTCATATTTTCTTATTCTTTTTTAAAGATATGTAATCTCTTTGCAACAATTAAGTGCTTTAAAAAAGGTTTCTCTTTTCTTCTTTAGAATCTACAAGTGCACAACAGCCAAAAGATATTGGTTTCATACTAGACTTTATATGAGCAATAGAAGGATTGCTCATATAAAGAAGGGAAGAAGGGAAGAAGGGAAGGAAAGAGTTAATTTGTCATGGGATGTCAATATGATGCGTGGGTTTCATGTGTGATGAGCGGTAAAATGGCATCAGGAGGTAACTCCTAAGACACACACACAAAGATTACATCTTCACAAGGTGACTTTTGAATATATCATTTAGTCTAGATGTAGAGTTAGCTGTACATATTGCCTAGTGGTAATGACAATGCTATAAATGTCTTGTAACTTGCAAGAAGAAACTTACCAACATGATGGACCACCTCTCTTTGTAGTCATCCCTGATGTATGTGCTGCCCTCTATCAGCGCATTGTAGGCATGGACGTCGGCCTGTATTCCCCGCTCTTGCATCTCATTGTACAGGGTGAATGCGCGAGTTTCAGCTCCATGCTGGAAGGGAGGGGTGGGGAAGCGGTGGTGGTTATGAAGTCATAATTTATGAATCTCACTGAGATGACAGCTTAAATTGACAATACTTCAATGAAGTTTATACATGCACATTATTCCTCATCAGTATGTCAGTTACAAGTGTATTTTCATATATTGTATATACAATCATCTCAATTTCCCAACCCTACACCTTTTCCCATATCATGATTTAATCAAAACGGGTGTCTCAGGTAGTGTGAAACCATCTTGACATATGCATAAACACACAAACAAAGACAAAGACACAAATACAGATATTAACGGACAAGTTCACCTTCATAGACATGTGGGTTGAGTGAATGCAGCAATATAATAGTAGAACACATCAGTGAGAGTTTGAGGAAAATCGGACAATCCGTTCAAAAGTTAAGAATTTTTTAAGTTTCTGCTCAGTCACAGCTGGATGAAAAGACTACTATAGCTCGTGATGTCACATGTGTACAACGATATAAAGAAAGAATAAAGAAAATTCAACATATTTCCATTTTTCTCACATAACAAAAGAACACTCGACTTCTCTCTTTTAGAAGGCAGGGGGAATAATGTTACCCTTAACATACGTCAGTAACAAGTCGAAGAAAATGTGCACTTTATTCAAAAAGTAAAGTTTTGTGAAATTCTCTTTTTATATTCCTTATGTCGTTGTATGCATGTGACATCATACACTGTAGTAGTCTTCTCATCCAGCAGTGACTGCGCAGATACTTAAAAAATTCATAACTTTTGAACGGATTGTCCGTTTTTCCTCAAACTTCCACTGATGTGTTCTACTAATATTTCCATACACTGTAGTAGTCTTCTCATCCAGCAGTGACTGCGCAGATACTTTAAAAATTCATAACTTTTGAACGGATTGTCCGTTTTTCCTCAAACTTTCACTGATGTGTCCTACTAATATTGCTGCCTTCTCTCAATCCTTATGTATTATGAAGGTGGACTTGTCCTTTAACACAGCCAGGGTTACAGGCACAGGTATAGGTACAGGCACTGACACAGATGCCGACACAGACAAAATAACAAAGATACAGACACGGAGACAGACACAAAGACACCAACACCCATAAACACTTGTATGGCTTAGGACTACAGGACATCCAATCTGCTTTAACTGATGCTTATCCTCAGCTGAGAAACACTGTACACTACAGCTGACAAAGAAAATATACAGTTCGACCTTGATTATCCAGCCTCCTTTCATCTGGAAATCTCTTTTATCCGGACGTGTTCAGTGACGGACTTCTTTTTTTTTCATCCAAAAATTGAGAAAAAACAGTGACTTTCATGGATCTATTTCACTTATTTCATAAGATGTGCATGATAAGTTTCTCAATATCTAATGAGATAAAACATGTATGATTTTCACATAAAGATATACTTTATTTATGTGAAGAAGGGACTACAATTTTGCGTAGGCTAGCATAGATTACACCACCGTTGCGGGGTACGCTACCTGCCGAGCTGCCAGTGCACTGGGACAGCAGCTTGGACGGCAGCTATATACATTAACATTGTGTCTCCCATATCCGGCCAATTCACTTATCCGGATGAGCGCCGGTCCCGATATGGCCAGATAATCGAGGTCGAACTGTATATTAAAATCAAAGGACCATGCCCCTTCAGATTGCAAATGGACATGTTATTTGTATGGCTTCACACCCACGAACAAAAGAGTTCCCGTTATCTTCGCAGATCTTACTTTGAATGACAGAAGATGTACACTGATTTTTTGTAACCAGAGGCCAAGCATGGTGCCATAAGAGGATGATCTACAAGTTTCAGTGTCACAATGATCAAAGTCCTTCCAGGCTCGTCAGCTTAAAATATAATTGCAATTAAACATAAAACCAGTTGCCCACAAGAAGAAGAGACATATGAAAATGCAATCAGACAACCCCCACTTCCTGCCCATTCAGAAATAGCATACATCCACAAACAAAGACAGGAAAAAACATGAAGCATTTCAACTTTTCCTGCTAAAAATAAATATCTAATCTAAGAAGTTCTTACCTTCACCAGACCCCTGATCATGCTGTTGTAGCAGTGAGCATCTTTTTCCTCGATGCTCTCAAACAGGATGTCAGCTGCATTACCATCCCTGAAAAGAACAGAAAAAAAGACAGATAAAGAAGTAAACCTAAAATGAGCATGAATCATTTTTTTCCATTCATCCAGTTGAAATGCAATTAGCAAATCCTATGACATGACATTACAATCACATATTGTTGTCGACATCCTCTCAATGGAATAACTCAAATGTTTTTGACACGAACATGAAGACATAAATTTAAGAAGGTGGCCATTATCTGTACACACTCCCCACTACAATAGGACACTGGACACAGAACATTTTGAATATGTTGCTCATCTATATGATAACATATTCCTGCCTGGTTACTGTCTTCTTTTCTTTTCTTTTTTGTGGCAGGTAGGGAATCTATTTGTGGCTTCATGTACTACAGAATACTGCACTTCTGCATTCTACCTACGTGTGGTTAAAAGACTGGGTGAAGTCTTGATTTAGGCTGTTTTAGATTGAAGGTGAGCTGGCCCAGTGGTCAGAGCTTGTGATTCACAAGCAACAGGTCCCTGGTTCTATTCCTGCGGAAACCTGCTGACACCAAACACCATATTATCGTCGGTTGAGAATGATAAGGGCGTTAAGTTGCCACAAAACCCATAGTGTTCAAGACCACTTAACGCCCTTCTCATTCTCAACAGACGATATGAAAATGCCCTTTTCCCCTCTGCCAGAAGGTTATAGATACTCGGACAGAGGAGATCCAGCTGCACTTCCTGGAATGATAGCAGTGATCTGCATACTCTAACAAACCAATCCCTAATCATGAACTTTATGCCAGTCAGTAGTATCTTTGACTACTGTACCAACTAGAAGCACTGCCATGCCACTTGAAGGAGTTGAGTTGACCTGAGTTTATTGTAGAGAACAATGGTTACAAACTTGCTATCAGCTGTATAAGCTGCTTTTCAGCAAAGCTGCGGACAAAGGCTAAAAAGCAGAGGCCAATGCACATACATAATTATATAGGATTTAGCTCCACTAATTAGGCACAAAAGGGAGTGCAGGTCAACAAAAGTTTAATATCACAGTCATTGTGTCATTCATTACAGCTACATTTTATTCCCACTGTGAATGACAATAACTATTAAAAAAAAAAATAGTTCTATTTACTCCATCTGACTACAAGGAAAGGTGTAAGAATCGCTGTTCCTTCCTTAGTGGAGAATTAAAGTGAAAATCAAACTCATGCACATTACAAAAGTTGCCTTTAATAAATAGAGGTAAATCACACAACAGAAGGACAGAAGTTAGTTTCCATTCCGTTTATTGAATTCGACTCTTACAGTCGATTTGAATATCAAATGGATGGCCACATTAAACTTGAAAGTAATTTCATTTTGCTGAGGATGAGCTGACTTTGCTCTAACTGCCCGGGTATACTCGGGACGGGTCTTCCAACGGGTCAAGGAGCAAATTTTTGGCTCACTTCCAAAGTGGTCCTGCAAGCTTCCTCCTAAATCTCCTCTGGGGTTTTGTCTCCTCCTGGGTAGACTCCTGCACCTCCACAGGTTCTGATTCCTCTGTGTTTTCACTGCCTTCCTGCAATGACATAAAAACAACTTAATGAAATTATTTCTTCTTGAGGCTCCTTCAATCAGGATTGCAATGAGAGAATACATCAAACAGATTAGTATATACATGAGGACAGACGCGGGGGGGGGGGGGGGGGGGGGGGTTAGGATGACATTAGGATGACAATCACCCAAGTGTTTCATCTCTACTGATTTAGTGCATAATTTAGTCTTGATATGCCACTGAAACATAACTAACAGAGAGGGAAGTGAAGAAAGCACTGTGGTGTGATGGGTTAGACCAGGGATTTGCAACCAGAAGATCTACGTCAACGGAGTTGGAATCCTGTGGAATCCTGCCCGGTGAGTTAATCCTTAACCCTATTCTAACTGGGCTATTTGAGACCAAGTTTTTACTGGGGGGGTCAATTTGACCCCCCCTTCAGATCTCAGCCGCCGATCGCGCGATCGCCGCAAAATTTTGCCTGAACATAGAGCTGGATGTCAACTACAAGATTACATGACCATACAATAAAAAAAATGTTGATTTCATATTTTTTAATAAATTAATTATGCAAATTAACGCATGAAATCATATTTTCACCTATAACTCCATCAAAAAGACTGAAGGATTATTAAATTTTTGTGTCAGAGTTCCTCAAGACACATCAAACAATTTTCTGGTAAAAAAATAGCGCAATCAAAATCATTTTCTTTTGTTTTTTATTGTTTTGTTAATTTCTTATGTATTTTATTGTTTTTTCGATCTTTTGTTTTCTATTGTTTTTTTGCCAAAATTTGTTGGAGGCACTTTTTCAAGCTTATCTACATTAGAATTGATTTATTTCAATGGTTAAAAGTTGAAATAATCTAATTTATATCAATTAAACAAAAAACCACAGTTTGCATTGGATTTGCACATGAAATCATGAATTTGAGCGGTTTTTGGGTTGACATGCATATGCAAAACATTGCATAACTTCAGAATGGTGTACCCGGACATCGCAAATTTGGTCTCAAAATATGCAGGAGACTCAAATGAAAAAAGTCATGAAACGACGCGGCAAAATCTTTGCGCGTTGCGGAATCGTTGCGGAATTGACCCCCCCCCCCCCCCCCCCCCCAGTTAGAATAGGGTTAAACAAGATGCTTTGCCCACAATATCCCTCTTAACCCAGGTGTATAATTCCGAACTTGTCAATACTGGGGTGATGATAATAATGGCATGGCACTTTGGGAGAGCAGTTTGAATCAATACTGAAGAGGCTGCCCTAAATACTATCAACATATCATAGAGCGAGGATGTTTCCATGACAACATCATATATAGTCAAACAAGTCTTGGGGACCACCTGTCCATAGTGGACACTTGCTGCCACAATATTCTCTCCCTGGAATTGAAAAAAAAAATCAAGAATTAAACCTCTTGCACTCAGTGATCCCCCTCGGCCTGGTTTAATGGAAGCCCAGTTCCACACTTCCATCAATGATGATAATAACCCAACAATTTTCTGTGCATTGTGTGGCTGACACTAGGTCGAGTCCTTTCTGTTGAAAAACTAATTTCCATTCTTTCTGCCAGAGTTTCTGCATCTCACTTTAAAACTCTACTTATTGTCAACCAAATCATTAACTGACTGGTAGCAATTCAGAAACTCAGAAAGATACTGCCTCTTCACCAATCATCTATTTGAGGAAACACAACAATCAGTCTTGTAACCTTTAGCATTAGCACACATGAGGGGCATGTCCAAGCGACGTGAATTACAAATACCATGTGAGGTGTGAATTACAGATACCATGCGACAGATTGGAAGTAGCCTGCATCCTGAACCCGTTCTGTACAGGAACCTGGTGGCCTGCGTGCTAAGTCTATGGGCATTTCAGAATTGAGTATATAACGGGTCAATGGTCACCTTTCTATCTTTTCTCACACACGGCTTCTATATCTGTGCTGGTTTGACTTTCTTTCAAAATTTCATGTCATACCTCTGCTGCAGCTGTCTTGGCAGATAGAAGATTGTGCAGGACATCAGTGACTGGGGGCTGACAGCCGTGGAAGCAGAGAAAATCTAGAAGAGCTCTGTTGGTTTTCATGGAGACAGTATGACCTGTATCATACAATATGAAAAAAAACAACAACAACAACAAATAAAGCAAAAACATGTCATTTGAGATTGTCAAAACGTTATTCCAACAACGGGAAACTTCAACCTGGCACCTCTACCTCAATGTTGTCTGTTCATTTGAAGAAAATTTATTCAAAATCATGCAAACATCATGAACTGTAGCATTTTCTTTTAATGACTCTGTGACAAGTACACACACACACACAATGGGCATAAAATATTGGGATCTGATCATTGTGGCTTATCGTCGCTGGGGCGACAAGACCTTGTATCTACAAAACGTCAAATGTTCAGGAGAGCAAAAAAAAAATAGCAGCCAAAGCACTAAATCAAATGGGATAGCCTTTCCTTTGACATGCCGTGGTGGTTCATCTTTGGGGTAAGACAGCTAGGATTTAGACAGTACATCACTTAACTGATTAACTGACCATTAATCCAAAAAAGTCATTTTCACCAAAATTTTAGATACAAGGCCTTGTCACCCCAGCGATGTTATATCAACTAAAATCCTAAAGCCTCATGTAGCATAATTTTCAACCAGGATAGGTGGGTTGGTTCACCTGAATCTTTCAACTCTTGGTGAGCTCTGAGGGCCCCCTGCATGTCATTCCTTGAAAGTCTCTCCAAGATGGCTTCTTCACATGGCTCTTGGAACTCCGAGCTTTCAACTGGTGGGAAATAAGCCTGTGAACATGTTGAAGAAAAAATGCACAAGTTTCATACACCAGCAAGATGAACAAATCACACAGGTTTTACAATTAACTTTTGTTGTTAGCAAATAGCTAGTAAACCATTTGGTACCTCCCTTGACTCCGGAAGAAACTTATCTGAAGACTTGTTCAATACTGCATTCCAAATACCACACCAAAATATAATTAAAACAAATTGCAACTGATTAGTGAATTGCCCTACATCGACGTACATTGTAAATAAGCACTAATTGATCAGTGTTTCAGTAGTAGCCATGACAATAGAAATCATGGGCATACATACTCGGGCAGGATTTGATCTAAGGACAGGCGATTTCATAATCTGAATGATCAAAACAAAGTCGGAAAAAACAAATAAAAATTATGATAATGATGATAATCATCATCATCATCATAGTAACAATAAAGCAGCAATGCCTTCAATCAGCAAATGTACTTAAATGCCAAATTGGACTGGAAGATGAATCTCCCCAGTCATTGAGATTACCAGGTTCTACAATGTAATTACAAAAACACACAAAAAAAAGGGGGGGGGGGGAGTGGCTAATTGAATGTTAAGATGGTGATGTTACTTGACACTCACCTCTATCTTGGGGTCATCCCTCTGTACACCAAGAAAAAGTTCAGGCTTGGTCTTGATGACATACTGTGCTGCCTTCTGGCCAGATTCAGTGGCAAGAGCATATCGCCTCTGAAAACAAACAGACAAACACACAATCTATTACATTAACTTGAGTACCATGAATCAGACATTGAACATAACTACTTAAAAACATTGTTTAGACTTTGAAATTTTGACAGGAGGTAGTCAGAGGAATAAAATTGTCATTCTTGAAAAAAAAAAAAAAAATCAAATTGCCATTATCTCGACCAAATCATCTTCCTTTGCAGTTTTGGGGATTTGATACACTATATTCAGGACTTCATCACAGTAATATGACAACCGATTGCAGACAGTAAATTTTCAAGAGTACTCTTTTCACAGGATCATTCACTACAATACATGATACGTTCTTCGCAGCACATAGCATAAGTGATGAACAATGATAAACATTTTGACATCTTGAAGCCCATTCTATCCATATCGTGTGATATGTGCACGTTAAGTATCAGTATGAGTGTTATCAAAATTGACCTCTGTTTGACTCTCTGGCTGCAATGTCTGTACTGCTTGCTTCACATCACTTGGGTATTACTGTATCTTACTTTCTGTAGCTATCACATGTAGAACTTTAGCCCGGAAAGTATAATGTTCATACTCTACATGTGGTGAACGCATTAATCTTATCTTTGTAAGACATCAAAATGGAAGGTGTCACTCACACGCTCAGCAGCTGACTTAGGAAGAAGATACGGATCATCATGAAACATGTATGGCAGGGCAGTGGGATCCTGAAATTAATAACATGTTTGAAATGTAATATTGACATATATACATTATCATTCAATCCTGATCTACACATTAAAATCTAATGCACATACACAAGTAAAGAAGATCCTGATGCTGAACTTTCCGGGTTTTTTTTTTCTCTTAAATGAAGGATAAACACTTGTTTAAATTTGGCTGGTCTCATAACATTTGAAAACACCCCATCAAGCACACCCAGTTCTGTGCAGTACTTTTTGTGGTCTACTGGTCTTCACTGCTTCTTGTTCTCGTGACAGAAATCCAATTACTCTGCTGAAGAATATATTTCATTACTCTTCACAGCCAAACAGTCACACACACTGTAAAAAGAGCTTAATACCTGGCACGTATTTCTTTCCCTGATTAATACAGTGGACTCCCATTATAATGAAGTTTTCTTTCGTTTTATCAAAATTTCATAATAACTGAACAAACAATCAATGAAAAACATGAAGCAGATGTTGCGGCTTCAACTTTTACTTTGTTGTAACCGGAATTTCATTATAACCATGTTCATTATAACGAGAGTGCACTGTACTTGATTTCTATTTTATGACATGAACATAGCATACAGTGTAGACGGATGATATTTCAGCTTACAAGAAGCACATATGATAAGTCAATAATTCAAACATAAGTACAGAGTGATATTTGTGCAAAACAAAGGCAGTATGCACATACCTTGGCAACAGTTTTACTTAGAGCCCTCAACACAGCCAACTCATCCCTGCAAAGAAAAGTGATGTACATGTGTCAAAACCTTCTCTCATCAACATACATTGAACTGCAAATAGAGGGCTGAGGGGCTACATTTACTTCATTGGGTGCAAGATCCTAGGTAGGGACTGCTGTGAAACATATACACATCTAGGTGAACAAACAAACTAAATGGCAGTACTGCTGAAAAAAAAAAAAAAAATTCTTTGTGTGTGGTATACTATTTCTCTACATCTCAACTGACGGTCTGCGTTCTGCTCTTGAGAATGCATATTCATACATATATACATGTCTATAATTATGGGCACAAAACTTGGTGGATTCCTCGGACTTTGTGGCATTGGATTCAAACTTGAACTTCCTTCTAACATGAAAAATGAGGCAACCCAATAATACAGTAGAAGCTCAGA
The DNA here is from genome assembly GCA_033980235.1 of Diadema setosum. NCBI lineage: Eukaryota > Metazoa > Echinodermata > Echinoidea > Diadematoida > Diadematidae > Diadema > Diadema setosum. The sequence goes on along the minus strand of CM067073.1, from coordinate 16,994,080 downwards.
TGAGAAACTGATATAGTTTTCCTTTTAGAAATCATTCATATTAATACCTAGAATGTAATAATAAAGCAAACATGCACACAGCAAGCAAATATACAAATACAAACACACACACACACACACACACACCCATTTACCTGAAGACACAAATAAAAATGAGCTCTGTTTTCCATTGATATTTTCCACTTACTTTTGAATTCTCTTTGGTATGACAATAGCCTCTTCTTTCGTTTGCTCGACAGTGGAGCACCTTCGTATCTGATGATGATCCTGGACTAGTCTGGAAGCAATTCTGCAAGGAGAAGGCATCATCAAAGTTCTTCATCAATCTTTGTTCTTTTTCTTCTTTTGAGGAAAACAGAACAAAACACAGCGATAGAGTAGCTTTGGATGCCTATCTCCAGACTAGTAAATATTAGGGCATTGTGAAGACAAAAAATTCCTCGATCCTTCCTGACATTGTTATCTTACAATGGCTCTTTAATACCAAGTGCACTAGTGTATATTTGTGGCATGAATAAACCAAATTTAACCCAAACTGCCTGGTGGATTTTCAGCAAGCGGATACAAATTATTGTCATGTTAAAGGTCCTGTTTACCATTGGGAGCAGTGACTTAAAAAATGTTCAAGATATCACTTTTGATGCATATGGGTATGATAGTTGTATCACAAATTATCCTACCATATAAAATGTTTGTTTGTTTGTTTGTTTGTTTGTTTGTTTGTTTGTTCATCCATCTGAGAGATGGCTGGATAGCCCATATTCAGCTACGTTAAGCTGGTCTTCCATGGGGTCCAGTTTGATGTGAGGTGGGACCACTTCACCGGGCTAAACACCCTGCTCTTTGCGATGAATGAATGAAGCGGGATCTTTTACGTGCATGAGTTGTTACTCTCTCATACACAGGACCTCCATTTTATCTCCTATCCGGACAATAAAGCCTAAGCAAGGAGATATTACTATTTTTCTCATTAAACCATAACTGTAGACAGTTTAGTCTAGAAACATTTTTATTACAACTTTTGTTCACATTTTGTGTATTTAATAACATTCAACATTGATTATACGGATTCAAATTTTTACATTGGTTGTTTCTATTCCTAAATCTCATTTTAGAACTATTTTGAAGCACTAATGCTGGGTTTTTGTTTCATCTGCAAATGGTAATTTATGCCTTTAAAGTGTGATTTGAAATGTTGTTTGATTTCCTTTAAATGCATGTACCCTAGCATTTCAAAGCTTAAGCCAGGTAACAAAAGAAAGTAGTTTCTCGTCCAGATTTTTAGAGAGAGGGGATGATTGTTATAATATCATTTTTGACCTAACGCAGCTGCACAGCGCAAGGTGCCAGCGTAGTTTTACACCACCGCACATAATGATTTTTTAACATGCACAAACTAACCCTAAACATTTTAAACCTAAAATACTTGCATCTGAGTATCCTAAGTTGGGTAATGGTAGAATATGTACTGTTTATTTAGACGCTTTCTAAACATTTCAAAATGACTTACATGTACAGTACTTACAAATGTATCGTATCGACAGCTGCACTACCTTGTACGTATCGTACCACGACACACTACTGGCTGCTTGAAAACTGTGCAGAGCTTCAATTCAAGCGATCAAGTTACAATGTATTTCATAATGTGTAAAAGGGTCTACCGGACTTTGGAGACTCAAATGCAAGTGTCTTAATACATTGTACAAATGTACATGTAGGTTGTGAAACATTTAGGGTGAGTTTGTACATGTTTGAAAATCATTTACTGTGCAAAGCGGCACTAGCATCCTAGCATGACAGCATTTTAGGCTTAGTTATTGAACTCATCAGCTACTAACGTGCATCATTCTATTTCTACTCATAAGTGTGCCACACATCAGATTGAAGAGAGATTTGTATTGTAACCCTGCTGTAAGTTTCTATATCCCTACAATTTTCCAAATGAGCAGCTACAAATAACTTACATGTGTACTTGTACTTCTGTCAGTTATCCCACACCCCCCCCCCCACACACACACATTATCATTATTACATGTGTATACAAATATACTACAATCAATACATATTATTATGCTATTTTATTTGACATAAAGTGGGCTCTATTATGTCTACTGGTAAATTTACTAAAGAGTAAGCTGACCAGAGTTTGGTCGCTTAAGCTTTTCTGCAATATTTATTCAACTAAAATAATTCATACAAAATCCTATCTACAATAATGTATGTTGAATATATTAAACTACTTTGACTGCAATGTTAATTTTTTTTTTTTAATACTGTACATCAGAGAATTTCAGAAAATCCAAAAATACACTGTACATACCGGTATGTATACATATCGCTATGATAACTGACCACAATCAGACCCCCCCCCCCCCCCCCAGCCACAATTACAATTGTAGGGCAGGCACTATACACATTCAATGTCAATGTGTGTACAGAGCTGCTGAAAATGCGCCACAGCATATAAAACTACCTTGTTGGCACAAGATTGCATTGGGGACATTGCGGCACCCGTTGGTTGTCGAATTCTGGCAAGTCGCACTTGCATTCAGGACCTACACATGTAGTCATTGCATCGGCACATACGAAGGTTTTTTCTTTTGCGTTTTTACCAATACAATCACACTCTGAGCTTGCGATATGTGAAAAAAAACAACAAAAAAACCCTCCCAACAGAACAGTGCATTTCTCAATTTTTAACACTTTTTCAATGACCCTGATTCTTACTTCACTGGATTTAAGGCAAGCTTCGTGCGCTTTGAATAAATCGAAATGGCTCTGATTTTGCATTTTGACAGCAAAAGTTGGGATTTTTTATGTTTTTTTTTTTTCTTTTTTTCAGGTGACTAGGTTAGGGGACTTTCCTGCTGTGAATGACAATGCCAGTGTGTGAAATAATGTACTGTAAAACGAGGAATGTTCACGTGCATTTTAATTTCACAAATATCGCGATCAGCGCCAAGTTTCGCAAAATTTAAATGCACGCAAAAGTTTTTGTCTACACTATTTGCATTGAATGCCAGTTGCAGTTTGCGAAAATTTCATGCCGCAAAAAAGGCCATCAGCTCCATTTCGCGAAAATTTCATGCGGCGAATAGGGCCTATACTGCTGGCTGGGTCGTGACTAGCCCGACCAGACACTGTTACGCTATGCGAAAACAGCGTCTGACGAGCACGGCATGCAGCCTCGAAGTGAGGAACCTCAACACAGCTACAAAACTTAGGAACATGTATACTTTTCTCCTTTAAACAGAATACTTTACTCACGTTAAATGCATGTTTCTATTATAGAAGAATAGTTCGCCACACTGGGGCCATGGAGACCACTTGCGATAAGTCCGTGGAACAAATAAATGACACTTTCTGGCGCAATTCCTGACCGTCGGGCTTCGTCGTTGCAGAATTCAAAATGGCGCCTTGACTTATGCGCATGCGGATGCGTGACCGGATGTGCTCCAGAGCGAGCGCGTGTGCGTTGAAAGTGTCGAACAAACCTTGGCGTCTGCTACACAATAACCGTGGTATGGAGCTCAATGTTACTCGCCCGACCAGACGCCAGCCGCCGCCAAGCCCAGTACAGTTTATAGCTGTATACTAGTAACCGTGCGTACGCTGCTTGAGTGTAGCAGCACGGTCGACAGCGCGACCTTTTGAAAGGGAATTCACATCACGTGACCACCCGATATCTAAACTTGGCCTGGCGTGAAAGATTGTGTACCGTGTGGACATGCTGGATATGATGATCAATTTCGGTAAGTTTCATTGCGTACATTTGACTACTAATATCATCAGATGTAACATGTTAGAGTAAATATTGAAGAGTATACTCGATGAGTTTGAGGTGACAAAAATGATCGTAAGTATCAAAAGTCAAAGCTATCGTGATACGATTACGTCGCTCTCCTAGTGGTTGGTGGTCGTGCGAGTACAGCCCTGTCGCGACGTACCATGTACACAGCGACTGGGCTGTGTATAGTTAGGTCGTGACAGGGTTCAAAATTGGCGATGGTCCACTGGCCATTGCGATTGGCCACCCAAAATCACGTCAGACTAGCCAAAAATCGTAAAATTCTGACGTTACTAGTCCGTCTGGCTGACCAAAATATTGCTTCAGTGTCAAAATTGATTCTAAGTAGTCCGCCTGGATAGTTAAAAAAAATAAAAAATAAAAAAGTTAAGTGCGACCCCTGCGACACTACGTGATTGTTGAATAACGTGGTAAACTAATGAGTATTGTGTATAGGCCTACTGAGTGAGTAGGCCTATTGTGTATTGTGTATACAGCGGTGCGGTTGCCAAAGTCGCCTCGGTCATCATTACGCACACATTCTGGAAAGATAAACCATGATAAATATTGTTTTGACGAATAGCAAAATGTTCATGAGACACTTGACTCAATGGAGGTGTTGGGTTTGCACTTTAAAGTGAAGTTCTTACCTAGAATAACGTAACATCTGAGGGACATGAAGAGGCACACGGTAGCCACAGGGCGCTGCCATCTTGATAAGTAATGTCGAAGAGGGCGTTGCGGCCTATTAATTCAGGGCTGATAGATACGTGGTATACAGTAGATTTTTCTCCTCACCCCTCATCCCCGATAAACTCTTTGGTTGAAATAACACTGAATGTGAACCATGGAGCTACGAGCTAAGCATAATAAGCCAGTTCGGGGTTCCACTTTGAGCATGAGCAGAAAAAGGTCATCTGTACCAGCAGAGCATGGTGGTTTTTAAATTCACTGAGATAAGCATCTGTAATGTAATGATTATTCAACTGATCCCTATACACTGTAAGTGGTGCTTGCCAGCACATCCACCTGACAGCAAAAGCGGTGTCTGACAATATCAATAGAAAAATATTGTTAATACATTCAATGCAAAATAATGAAATGGATGCTTCCAAAATGCCAATGGAAGGATCATTCTGGTCACCTGGTCTATGCAAGTTCATCCTTTGTTTGAACATGACCAGAGGCGGATCCAGGAATTTCGTAAAGAGGGGGCGTGTTTACAAAAATAAAGGGGGGGGGGGGGGGGCGCACGCACCCCTCCCCCCATTTTTTCTTTTTATTTCTTTTGTTTCAACAAAAAATAAAGGGGGGGGGGGGGAGCGTGCGCCGTTTGTGGTCCTCCCTGGATCCGCCCCTGCATGACTGATGAATTCCATAAATTGTTACGTTGGGCAAGCTCATGCCTTCTGTCGCTTGAAACTAGTGGAGTGCCTAATCAACTGAGAAAGAAGAAAGGTCATTGTACCCATCTGCCCATGAGCTAACCCCGAACTGGCTTATTATGCAACACAATGCTGCAATACTTTAGGTAGTTGTTTGCATCTAAAAAATAAATAAATAAATAAAACAGCCAATTGAAAACAAAAATGTTGATGCGAACTCTCACTCCTTCTGCACCAGTCCTGGGTAGCAGTTTAGGCCCTACTTTGATAAAAAGAGAGTATACTGAATCCATATCGATTTAGTTTTTATAAGGCAGGTACTAGTACATGTATCGTTCAATAATGTGCCAGATAATGTCTTATTTTCTTATATTGTTGTATGAAATTCGTAAATGGAAATCGAAAGTTTAGCTGTAATATTTCGTGCAATTCAGGGCACGAATGTGAGCCTGATTATTATTTTTTTTTTCACTTTGACATTTTTATTTCCATACTTTCATTTTAAAGTATGACAAAAATAAGAACGCATTGGAAGTTTCTATCACAACACTGGTATACAATGTTGATTTAATCAAGACAAAAGTAGGGATTACTCGTTGAAGTTAGCAAATAGGCCCTAAATCCTAATAGATGAATGACGTTGAAAGTAAAGGGGGAACGAAACAGAAATTAAAGTATTCATGCGATTAATGATTTCTGGTTCAGTTTTGATTATTTGTTTGTTTTTACTGATTTTAGTGGGAAGAAACTACTGAGAAGCTAACAAGCTTAGAAATAGCTTCCTGGTGGAAGCGAGAGGGAGATGGAGGAAAAAAAGAGTAGGCCTATAGGAAGATGACGCAATGTCATGTCACAAGTTCGTGTTATGGGGCACAAGTGAAAAGCAAATTAATAGGTATAGGATTGGCCTAATTATAAGCCTTATAAGATTGAAAAATAAGAGTGATTTCGCTGGCAAGATCTATAGATTGTGGAGAAACAAAACAGGCATTCCATAAGTTTAAGACAAGATTACGTGTAGGCCTACATGGAAGGCCCCCATCTCACTAAGAAGGCGACCATGGTGACCATGGCGATCTGTGACGATTAACAACTTAATCGTGGCGCGATCGCCGTCCGTCTCCATTTTTGGCCTCCGAGGCGATTACACTACGTAGTTTCTCTACGCTCAACCTGCGCTGTAGGCGATAGTGCCACGATAATGCTACGACGCTGCCACGTTTTTGCCGCTTTCCCAAGCCGACGAGACACGCTATACTTCTGCGACCAGAGCGATCGTATTGCGATATTCGTACGCTTATAAAGACCTCGCTACAACAGTAATACGATCGAGCGACAGTGATACGTTTACGCCGGGCTTATGATACTTTTTTTTTTTCCCATAACCTTTTATTGTTTCCTGCATATTCAAAACAAATTCATGACAACTCAAAATAACATATATTACAAAATCCATGATTCAGCATAACACAATTATAGTGAAATCAAGCTAAGCTGTACTTTCAGCAAAACAGTACATTAGTAAAGAATATACAATGCACCAGAAAAAAAAAATACACTGCTCACTTACTTTCGTTAAAATCAAATCGAGGTGTACTTTTAGCAAAACAGTACATTCATTAATAAAAAAATACTTGACACGTCATCGACCTATTACACACACAAAAATGGAATCGATATTTCCCTTTTATTACCCCATCTCCCCCCCCCCGCGATTATAAACCAATAAGCCCGTCAAACCATTCTTCCTATATACCTCCTCCCCTCCCAACTACCATTCCCATCCCTTCCCCCTTCCCAGTTCCCCGTGGACATGGCTCCGATCTCAAGCGATCGGTTACTATGATTGAATTTCTTCAAGCAGATGTCAGTGTCAAACCAAAATGGATCATAACATGCAGAATATGGTTTTACCATTACATCTTAGCATTCTATATTCCGGTGTGTTCTATAGAACGCACCAGTTAGAACCTGATGTGTTTGTTGCACTATTAGTTAAGTCATCCATTCAATTAAAAGGGCAAAATGTGTATATATAATATTAAAGAACCGGCTTACGGGCAAACCATACAATATTTTATGAAGATATATTTGAAAAGATTACAACTTAGTTTACTTTCATTGACTTGCAATAGTATATGACAAACAAACAATTTGATAAACAAAGTAGATTCCTACTGAGTGTATACGTGAAAAAAATGAATTTTATACGCTTTTCTCCATGTCCCCTAGACATGGGGGCGTTTCATGAAGGAACTTGTCGGATAATAATATCTGACAAGTCAATTCAATATATCCGACAAGTTTTGAGTAATTCTTTAGTCTGATTGGCTGATTTCTCTGAACTTGTCGGATATAATTGACTTGTCGGACATTTTATCCGACAAGTTCCTTCATGAAACGCCCCCGATGGTCTGTGCATTAATTTCTTTCGTTCATGGTTGGTTCCTGTTACGTATAAAAGTGGTAATTTTCATGGGCGATGGGCTTGAGTTACGCCTAACGGGTTGCTAGTACCCCGTCAGAGTTACGAATGTGGCGCTATTAATGCGCTCGTGAGGCGATTGTGATACGTTCTAAAACCACGGCGACCTCGCTACGGAAGTTTTGGACATGTTCAAAACTTCCGTAGCGAGGTCGCCGACCATGGCGACGTTGGCGACCCTCCGCCTTTCTGAACCGCTCAAGATAATAACTAATAAACTTCTGTCCTGGTACTATAGGCGGCCTAATAGTACCAGGTTCTATTTGGATGGCACTCAGTTGGTGGTCATCAGTAGGCCTACCGCGTGCCCGCGTTCCCGACTTTTCACGAAATCTTTATTTTAGGGCTCAATTCCGAGGAAAAAAAATTCCGAAAATCGTTATGGGTCTCAGGGGTTTTGCACCCGTGAGGGGTAGCTTTCAAAGCTAGCTTTCAAAGCTTTTCAAACAATTCCGAAAATTAGAGGGTCCCGAATAGGGACAGTGTCAATCCCCAGGGGGATTTCACACTAACCGAGAAACTTAACATCTTCTTTGGTCTATTCAGCATGAGAAAGTCCCAAAAGATAATTCTTGTCCTTGTAAGTGGTGAAGGTGCTTATGGACACTCTTTCATCTCGGCAATCTTCATTCATTTAATTAGGAGTAATAATTTTGCCAGCTTCCCTCTGTGGCAAAAATTTGTGATCATAGGGTCCAAATTTGATGAGTTGAAAAAAAAAAAACCATCAGGTTTTCTAGCCCATTTCCACCATTTGGGTATTTCCAAGAATCTCGCACTTGCCAGCATTTATTTGTATGCATGGTTCCACCACCTGAAGGGGAGAGGGAATGCCCTCAAAAAGAAATCGAGCTAATGTAGCTAAGTTTGACAAGAGGCTACACCAGTGCGGCGGGTTCAGGTTCAAGTGCGACGTCTTTATCCATGCCTATACGGAACAATATTATTTTTGTAGAGTTATCGATCGTAAAATGAACTAACCCCATTTTTGTTAAGTTGAGATATTTGTCATTAAAACTGCTAAAATCAAAGAAAATAATAAGAAAATACAGGATATCTAACTTCTGGAATATTCCTTATTATGTCACAAGTGAGGTATTGTTGAAAAAGCTTAATTTTGCTCTATCTGGGGAAAGAAGTTACTTAGCTCAAAACAGTTGCAGACATACCCTGAAAAGTCATGGTTTTAAAGTGAACTATATAGATCGATCAAACGACAATGAATGGACGTTGATCAAGTTCAGGAGGAAAGTTATAATTGTGATATCACTACACATATATTATGATTATAATAATGATGGTCATGTGAGCCCTACCACTATGTTTAAATGATAACAATCCACTACACAATGTAATTGCTTATATAGTAAACATATACAAGTTTTTACTTTCAAAGTTAGTGGAAACAGAATCAAAACCACGTTACTAAGTTTTGAAGGAAAAAACAAATCTATGTACACTGTAAACCAGACAATGAGAAACAAAAGAGTCGATCACATCGTGTAATTTGCATTTATGACTAAAACATGATATTACATGAAAACGAAGAAATATATGAAGAAAAAAAAAATAAGAATTTACGATGAAAATTCGACTCCGATACCATCAAAAACGTGCAAATCGTAAGTTCATCTTTATTTTGGCGTCAATCCTGCCCGATATCTTAGTCGCATTTTGTATATTTTGTATAATATGATTATACATTTTTTATTTACCTCAGCAACAATTAATGTTGATTACAAAAAAAAAATAATTGAAAGAGATATATATTACTATAATACTACATATTTTTCAATAATTTATATTACATGTATTTTCTAAATGTTTTAATCTCGCATCTGTAAAAATACGACTGGATCTAAGGTCTAACAGTGGAACAAAACTCTACTGCTTAGCCGCCTATCATATTGGGAGGTTAATAGCTAGCTAGAGAGAACAGTATCGCTCGCTGCCGTGATTTTGGGCTGTGGTGATGTTGCAACCCTGATGATGCTGGGGCTGATGTACAGCGTGCACACCACCGCGGTACCGTACTCCACATCGCACAGCGTAAACACACACCATATCAGTCTCGTTACTGCATCTGACCCGTGTGATGTGCAACTTGGAAAGTGGACGGCAGACCTAGAAACAGCATCGAAGCTACTGAAAAATCATATCACGCTAAAAAAAATCAGCATCGCTATCAGCTTTGAAAGCAAAGACGGGTAAGTTTGAGATTTACACGCTGCAATGATTACCATGATATTGTAGAATGATATTCTAGGGAAGGAAAAGCACATCGCATCGAAGGAAGAGCTGTCAGAGCTGTGTAACGGGTTAGAGCCCGTGCCGTGGCGTTCTGGCCCTATGGCAGGATGGCCGTCGACGGAGCGTCGCTTATTATCGAGGCCAGCCTAAACGACGACTTTCTCCCTGACATTTCTTGTAAGACCTATTTTTCTGCAAAAAAACAAAACAAAACGTAGGTTCCTACGTTTTCTAATGTCAAAATTCTTCTCTATCTGCTGTGTACTGGTTCAGGCAAAGGTACAGCGTATGTATGTATGTAGTAAACGCTGGGATAATACAGCCATCCTGCATCCCCTAAAATAAAATTTTTATACACTATAAAACGACGGCATCATTTAATACATTGTCATTGATATCAAACTCAGTGACAGGTCTAAACTAGATTCTATACACAGCCCAGTCGCTGTATAAATGACGACAGGGCTGTACTGGAATGGCCCACAACACAAAGAGAGCTCAGCGATCGCTTTACGATCGCTTTGCCTTTGAGTTTTGGTACCTGACATCATTTTTTGTCACCTCGTCTAGTGTTCTATAAACAAACTCATTAAACGTAATCTCATTAATGACACTACATAGTTATGAGTAGACCCTAGGGCGTCTGGTAGATTTTTGCAACTGGAGAAATACATGTCATTTCACACAAAAACATACATATCCATAATGTCCATAGTTAACATAATACATGTGCAAAATTTCTCACCATAATCATAAATAACGGTGAAGTTATGAGCAAATAAAAACGGTATTTTTCATCCTCGCGCTGTTAAAACCTTGCCCTTGGCATAAAAGTGGGTCGCGAGCGTAATGAAAATTCACTGTCAGTCTCCAAGTCAATGTCAGTAAAACGAAAGTGGTTATTTTCTCGAGAGGAAAGGTCAGAAGATTTAAACCATTTATGTTTTGAAACACAGAAATATTAGAAGTTGTTGATGAGTATACATATTTGGGAGTAGTGTTCAGCTACAGAAATAGTTTCAAAAATGCCCAAGATGAACAAATCAGTCAAGCAAAGAAAGCCATACTATAACATGTTGATAAAATCTAGAAGATTAAGGCTGCCTTTAGACATTCAGTTAGATCTTTTTGATAAACTTGTTTTACCAATTCTTATTTACGGAAGCGAGGTATGGGGTTACAAAAATCTAAAACAAATTGAAGCCTTTCATACAAATTATTGTAAACAGGTGCTGAGATTAAGAAATACTACAATGAACTGCATGGCCCTTGGTGAGCTTGGGAGATTTGAAATGTCGCGAACAATAAAGGAAAGAATGGTTAATTTTTGGTTCCAAACTATAAATGGTAAAGAAGTTAAAATATCTAAGATTATGTGCAATATCCTAAAGCTTTTACACCAACATGACGTTTATTCCTCTCCATGGTTACTACACATCCAGAAAATATTAAATGACTTAGGACTGTACACGAATGTGTGGCAAGACTATGGACACTTGTCTATTAGGTGGCTGAGGCCAGCAATTAAACTCGGGCTTTGTGATTTGTATACTCAAAACTGAATGAATAAAGTTAACACTAGCATGCAGTGCATCAACTATAGGATTTTTAAGAGTTCCTTATCATTGAATGTGACTCGGTCGAGAGGACCTTGGGAGAGCTACACTGAATACTACGGCCAGCGCATGCGTACACATCACATTCGCACAAATTTCAAATCCATGAACGGATAAGATGTCTGTGTGCGCATGCACACAGACAATTCAGTGTAGCTCTCCCAAGGTCCTCTCGACCGAGTCACATTCAGTCATCAATTTGAACAGAAAGGGACTATTGGCAGAACCAAACATTGCCCGAAGCCTGTTTTCAATACTTCAACTTAACTGGTAAGTCTTCAAATTGAAGAAATTTTTGGATTTTAAGTTGATATTTACCTGTGATACTATAGTCTGTCATGATCCTGAATGCCACAATGCGCAGCCCCATTACGCTATGCGTATGGGGCTGCTGGTCGCAGTTAATTGCATGATTACTAAGACATGAGAGCACTTTGGGGCGAGTAAGTCTCACAGTGTTAGTTATATGAAAGGTACTTTAACCTGAAACACAAACTAAGACAAGGAAATTCAGGGGAACTTTTGAGGTACCGGTACCAAAACTTTATATTATCTTTAACTAAATTGCCATGCTTTTATAGAACTTCACTTGCGAAATTTAGGTGTCTATCTTCACCACCGTTTACTTTTGAGGTACCAAAACTTTATATTATCTTTAACTAAATTGCCATGCTTTTATAGAACTTCACTTGCAAAATTTAGGTGTCTATCTTCTCCACCGTTTACCAGTAGTTTCTGGAAGATATAACGGAACTGAAAGACAAAACAGACTGTGTAGTTTTTGTAACCTGGGTCGGATAGGGGATGAATTTCATTATTTATTTGAATGTCCAAAGATGGAGTCATGCAGAAAAAAGTTTGTCAAACCGTATTACAGGATCCGCCCAAATACCTTAATTCTGTTATTTCATTAATGTGTATATATACTGTACAGTTGTGTTTCATCAGTTTTTTTCCTTGTTTGTATTTTAATTATTTGGATTGTTATGTTTTTCACTCTTTTTAAAATCAATCTCATATATTGTAACAGTGTCTTGAACTCGATACAGATAGCAATTATATGCTAATACCAAGTGTTGCCTGGCAAAAATTTTAATCAATATACAGTTGTAGTCTAAGATTATTCTTTTAAACCCACCTGCATATTTTTATAGATTAATTAACCACATACATTCTCATTCAAGATTTTCATTCATACCATACATGCATCTTATCTATTGTTGTTTTTACTGTTGATTGTAAATAATGTAAATAGTTTATCAAATGCATTTTGTTCGAGATTTTCGCCAATTATATCAAATGTATATTATCTATTGTGCTTTGCTGTTGATTTTTATAGTAGTTGTAAATTGTATTTTTCTTCATTTTCGTGTTATTACACTGTGCCATGATTTGATTTTCCCCAATACTCTATATTTGAGTGACATGGGAAAATAAAAAAAAACAATGTCAAAACATTGTCAAAACTTTGTCAAAACTGTCAAGCGCACTCCAGTGGGCGGTGCTATTCACTGCGTTTATCACATTCAAAGTGTGCGTGTTTCTAAGGCTAAGCGCGCATCCTTGTCAGCTAGCACACACCTACCCAGCTAGCTGCGAGGCCTGCTTCGATCCCACGGCACGCACGCACTTGCTCTTGCACTATATACAGGTTTTCTCTGTGATATACATGTATTATCGTGTATACATGCCAGTAATACGTGCATGGTACTGCGCTATTGCATTAACTACCGTACAATGTACTGCACTTACGGTTAAATACTAGCAGCTGGGTTGGGCAAATACAACACGGAAAGTGAGCAACCGAGGCCGTATACAGAAAATTTTCTTGGTCCGGAGGAATGTTTTACTCATTTTTGACATTCACGGTTCTCTTCCATGAGAAAGGATTCCGTGAAGCTAGACACGTGTACAGTGTAGTCTCCGCGGAACATCTCCCAGCCACAGACCGATTTGTACACGGGTTTACGAGACAGATGACCCAGTATGCAGTACGTATAAACGTCAGTCTAACAGCGCGGCGGAGTAAAAGCGCAAACAGTAGTGGTGCATGTGCATCGCTATAGCGTTTGGTCTACAGATTGCATGGAGACGCGCACATGTACTCACATTACGTACCGGCAGTGCGCTATGCTATGCGGAGGCTGAACATCGTACCTATGCATGCAAAACCGACCCGACTGTTCTGGAGCTTCGTGTAAGTGCGCGCCGTAACCATGAGTCGTGGCGAGTAACTATGTGTCTAAGACTTGTAGGCCCCGCCTCACTTAGTTCGCTGATGCTGTTACTATGCTGACAGGGTATCTTAATCGCTATTTCGCGCTTTGATCCCGTTGAATAAGCGAAAAATCAATGCTATTTTGGGATTCAGCACCATTGAATCCTCCTTCACCAGCCTGGCGAGTTTCACAGTAGATGGAACAGCCGAGTTATAGCGATGTTTAGGCTTAAATCTGAATTTAGGTAGCAATACGTCTTGATATCTGAACTTAGCATAGGACGAGAAGAATGAGACCACCACAAGCTTTCATATGATACCAAATCTATGGGGATTTGTTCCCGGGATGAACCCGCAAAAATGCCTGAAAGGTGATTTTAAGCCAAAGTTGTGTGTCCACTTTTCGACCTAACGCGCGCCCTATGTTTGCCCATTGCCCAACACGCACTGAACGCATAGTGGTAGTCGTAAGTTTATTTGAAAATGCTAGCACTTTTGCAGCCAAAATGTGACTTCCGTGATATCATGTGTATCGAAAATAATATGATAGATTTCTCTTATTGTAAAAAAAATGTTTTGAAGTAGTTTTATGCTCTGTAAATGCATAGAGACCTACACGTAGGTCAAAGATGACTTGTGAACTCGCGACTTGTGCGTGAATTTTTAAGGGGATGACAAAGCGCATCGCGTTACCAACGCCCTACTATGAGTATGTTATCGATATTGACATTATACACATTTCACAACTTACTGAAAATGGAGATTATATGCAGCATGTGTGAACGGTACATCTGATAATCGGGAGTTCACGTGATCGGACCGTGCGTGCTGCTACCAAAGGGCGCACGCACGCAGTAGATCGCTGCATGCACTTCCAGCCACGCACGCGCACGCATAATTTGCATTTGCTGGGTGGTCAACGTGCCATTTTCAATTCTGCAACGATGAACCCCGACGGTCAGGGATTGCGCTAGAAAGTGCCATTTTTTTTTTGTTCAGTGGACTTATCCCGAGGGCTCTCTATGGACTTATGTACCTTCTGTAATATAAGCATGCACTTTACGTTAGATGTATTAAGTTTTGTAGTTGTGTTGTGGTTCTCCACTTTGATGGTGAGGCCCCGTCTGTCTGACGCTGTGCTTCACACTACTAGGCACCAGAAGAAAGTTAAGTGTTTACTTGTAAAATGTCGTTCTGCTGTGTGTATATGCGAATGCCCTATGTGCTATTGTGATTTTCTATACCAAGCTGTATCTATTTGTAGATAGCCAAAATCAATGGTTTTTGGAACTCCAGTTTTCATGATGCCAAAAACGTTAATTCATGTGTATGGACACACAGGAAATTGTTAAAATCAGTGTGATCTGCAACATTTGGGATTCAAAATCAGTCCTGCTTAATTATTATTACTTAAAAAAAAAAAAAAAAACATCTTGATGATTTGGCTTGGCCAGTGTGTGTGAATGGTAGCAAATAAGATTTTTGCATAATGATGCAAAACTGAATACTCGTGTCATTCCCATTTGACTTCCACATACAGTTGCAGCCACTGTATGAGTTATCTCAGTTCTCTTGCATCTGATTAGCATACACTGTATATTATTATTTAAAAGTGGCTCTGAGTTTTAGTCTTCTGTCCCCATACTATTCTCTTAGTGTAGCCCACAGTTTTTCATCAGTGCTCAGATTGTTTGTGTGACAGGTGAAATGTGATTGTGTAATATGCAAGTCGTCTTGTGACAGTCATTGACACTTGTTTTCACAGCACGTTCCAGTGAAAAGAAGGGGTGTGCGGTAAACAAGAAGTGTTATTCTAGTGGACATGACGATGTCTGGAGATCAGGAGGTCGTAGGTTCAAATCCTGCTTGAGTATACATGTACATAATGTATACGCCCATGATTTTTTTGTCATGGCTACTGCAAACTCAGTGCTTATTTACGTTGATGTAGGGCAATTTGTCAATCAGTTGCAAAGAAGTGTTATGTTTGCCAGACTCTGAAAATGAACTTGGTAGATATTATTCAATGGAGTACATGTATTATGAGAAATGCAGCAGTGAATAAAGTTGCTTGTGTCCTTTGTATTACACTAGAATAACACTCTAATTGGTTCACCTCTCCATTGACCAATGCAGTGTCATGGCTTGGATATTACTGATGACAGGAAAGAAAAAAAAAAACACACACAAAAAGAAAGAAAAAAAAAACACCCAAAAACAACAACCCTGAACTACAGTAAGTGAAAATGTGGATCATCAGTTAAATGTTTCCAGTCAGTCCATGACAATGAGGCAATAATATGATTCTTCATGCTTAATATGATTCTTAATAATTATAGAAGCTGGTGCTGCTGACTGACTGCAGATTTTGATAATTATTACCATCATTATTATTATTTGTTTAAAGCATATTCTAATTATCTTCCTTTTATATTATTGTTTTTATTGTTGAAATTATTACTAAACAGAAAGAAAGAATTTAAATGTAAAATTAGCATTTGCCCTGGTGTCCAGACAAAAGGCATACTGTGTGTATTGCTACCACTGTCACCTGTATTTCTTGTACAGAGAATGATAAAGTACATTTGTATAGAGATTGTTACAAAGAACACAAGGGGAAGCAGTACACTTGTAGTCAAAACAGCATAGTAATGCATGAAAAGTTATTCACTATAGACACTCTCCCAGTGGGTTCAATGCATTCTAGTTTGCTTACGAGTATACATATACAACGTAGTTGAGAAAATTGATTTTTGTGCCACTCTCATGGGATTTTGCGTACTTGGTAATTAAATTTTGTCCAGAATCAAATTGCTCTGAAAGAACTTTTGTCTAGATGCAAACTGTTTTTTTTTTTTTTTTTATCAGTAGGGTTTTGAATGTATCATTTTAAAAAATCTAATTAGTGTTATCTCAAAGATTAGCATAATTTTTGTCATGAATGGATGTTGTTGCTTTAATAATCATAGGGAATGTGTGAAAGTGCCTCTATGCAAACAGTACAATACTGTAATTTTACTTCAGTTTTTTCTTTTTCTTAATCCACTGTAGCATAGGACACACTGAAGCTGATTGTTAAACAGCCCTTTCAGTGATTTTGTAATGATTATTAGCCTTGTGCACATTAGCACACAAAAGCTACTTGAGCTGTGATTTCACCCTCCCTCCGGCGGTCACTTCAGTCGGAGAGCTTTTCCCAACCGCAGCTGCTGGCCACAATCAGACCATCTCCCCTTGATAACCTTCTAAGTATGTGTCGCTTGCCATAGTCTGACCTTTACGGCTCCCTTCCCCACTCATCTCCCATAGGCCCGTCCATCGGAGCGGGAGGAAATTACGCATAACATTGCCAATTTGAATGATTTCTGCGTATGGCCAGCCAGCATGTGCCCTACAGTGGGGCATTTATTAGTCGACCTGTCATTCGCCCGTGGGAGCATCGTCTGTTCTTGGGAGTAGAGACAGTGTATCTGGGATATATTGCCAATGATTGGCGTAGCCACATAATCTTTGCGGTTTTCATTCTATGGCTGGAAGCTGTGATGATTGTATATTATTCGCGAGAATGGCTCTGGTGCTCGGGATCAATTTCCATTCAAACTTGATTAATAATTGTCTCGGGCCTTGTCCTTCGAGGCTACTTAGCATTTCAGCCAGAATGCCAGTGCAACCTTTGTACATTGTATGAGATGTCTGGAAATTTGCATGTAATGAGCCATGTCAATGACTTATTTATCTGAGCATTACTTGCATCAGGCCAAAATTAATCTCAAGAAACGTGCAGCAGATTTGCTGTGTTAAAGGGGCATTCCGGACGATTTTCATAATTTCACATAAATGTAGTACATAAATCAACAGCTTCATGTATAGATTTGTAGAATTTATTGTGGTTCTTGAGCAGAGAAACAGTACTTTCAAAAACCTTAAACAAATTACACTGAACAAAGATGATGACATAGGAGCCTCACATATCTCAGAAATGTAGCAGTGTCATTCCATTACAATACCGCATGCTTGCAAACTCACCTGTGTGTAATCTATGCATGCCTTCTTCTTTTGTGCTGCTTCCTTGAGCCACATCTCATGCATTCTTATGGTGAGGCTGCCATGTCATCATCCTTGTTCATTGCAATTTGTTATAAACTTCGAAAAAATTCTTATTTTTCATCCCAATCATTATAAATCCTCAAACTCTGTACCCAGTATAACTAATTTATATATGTTCAAATGTAAAAATTTGAAAATCATCCGGAGGTCTCCTTTAATAACATTAGAAGTTCGTGGAAGAGAGTCAAGTGGCAATGACAAAACACTCATTTCTTGATGTTTTTGTTTTTTTTACAAACATTCTCCCTTTTTTCAGTGTATTGTCTTTTCTTATAACATCTATCTATCAATCTATATCTATCTTTTTGTCTATCTTTCTACAAGTATCTATCTACACGTATCTACGTACTTATTGTATGTATACCTCTTGTGTGTGTTTGTGTGTGTGTGTGTGTGTGTGTGTGTGTGTGTGTGTGTGTGTGTGTTCGTTCATGCACTATGGTACCATGGAACAAAAATGCAGCCAATTCATTGTACACATACGATGTAAATAGCAATGTACGAATTGTATGGTGGTTTCATATTGGAGTTAACCATGTAAAGCCGTGCAGGCATAAAACTTTCCTTAGGTTGTAAGTGGACATTATGGAAAAGTAATGTTGATATTAACGACTGGACAATAAAGTAATCAATCAATCAAGTAATCAATCAATCAAGCAATCAATCTATCAATTTCAATCAATCAGTCAATATGCTAATCATGCAAATCACCTCTCCTATTGTTAATTACTAATTCATAGACTGTGATATAAAATAACTGAAATTATGATACAAAGCAAATTGTTCAATTTATTTTTCGTGAAGTGACATGTGTGATGTGATCACATAAACATCTCATCTTATGTCCATGCGGAATGTTTGAATTTGACCAATATCACTATTTTATGAAAACTTTGAAGCTTTGACTTTGCTGACATTCTCAAAATATGATAAACAGTCTGTCTCTTTCATTTTGCCATACGTGTAGATCTGTTAGTCATTGCAACACATTTAAAGTGACTTTCACTTACATTGTAGATCTGTAAAAGCAAGTCAAGAAAACAAAAGCAAAATGAAATACACACCACTTGTACACTCATGTCCTTTTAATATTATTTGTTTGTCTTTTAGAAGTGCATACAGCTGTACATGCACACATCCACTCACACTTGAACTCATTTTAATGCATGGCTGTGTATGAAACACACAACAAACATTAACACACCCACAAATACACACAGGCGCACTCACACACACATATCGTGCATAGTAGACATTTTAATCTGTATTTCACAGAATATTTTGAGGCTGGGGTTAAAAGCAACATTGGAGCCAGGCCTATGTACAATATACAGTGATTGTATGTGTATGACACGCTACAAGATTGCATTATTTATATGCAGTAAGGCTGAGACCCTTGATCGCCCTCAGCATCTGGTTGCGTCTTTAATTTGTCAGGTAGGAATCCATTGAAAAATACATTCAAATTTCAAGTCTTCTATAGATCTACTGACAGTATGTCTATGATTACAAACTCTAAGACTTGAGATAAATGTTTGGAGAAAAGGTTACAACTTTTTGATAAGAGATATATTTTTTAATACAATTCATTGATTTACATGCTACAGCTGCACATGAAATCATTACTTCCATGAATGGTCCATTTGGATGGAAAATCTTGCCGTTTAGTAGTACCTATACAATAGAAGAAAAATTTTACAATTATACCTGTCATAGATATTTTTCATCTAACCTCTTGCACTCTTTATTTTAATGAATTGTATCAGCCATTGAATTTTGTAATAGGCTATGAAATTCTGATTATCACAAATGGCACACAAATGTGTTGTTCACCATGGATTGATCTATCAATACTTAATGCCCAATACAAGCCAAGGACCATAATTTACAAATGCCCAGACTGAGGATGTATCCTGCAGAAGAAGAAGTAAATGATTTAAGTATCATGGGTTTACATACATGTAATATGTTGAATCTTGCATACAGGTGCAGCTAACTTCATCAGAAACTGTGGTAACAAATGTACAATGTAGTAAATGATGACAGAGACCTTTTCTTTTCAGATTTTCTGAGAAATTGGTGTTTGTTTGTTTGTTTGTTTGTTTGTTTTTTTTAAAAACAGGAGCAAGGAGCAGCTGCTAACCTGTACAGGAAAAAATGTGTGTGCATTTGATTTCCAAATTCATGTTCTTCTTTATGAGTTACATGCACACACACACACACACACACAAGCACACGCATGCAACACATGCACACGCACACACCCCCATGCCCATGGCAAGATCATTTACAGTGGGAGCAATGATCAGCAAACATTGTAGATATTTGGCTAAAATCTCCATTGTCTTCCCCGCCCCTCTCACAATATAAGATATCAGTTGCTACCATACCTCCTCCTCTCTACCATATGTCAGCCACATTGCTTACAAATGTTTGTGATTAGTATGTACAATGTATAAATTTGCTGCTTAAATGTCAGAGAAATCTCTGAGTAAGGCAAACGATGAAGCTCTACACTAAAATGCTGAAGCAGTAGTGGGTAATCAATAAAGTCATTCAGATTCTAAGTGGGATTTTGCATGCACCTGGTAGGGCCCCGTAGCAGACATACATTAGATTAGCTAGCTTTCAGATTCAGACCCTTGAATATTCGCTCCAGAGCACCGACTGTGCTGTATAGTCTTTGGCTTGTGTACTGATTGAAGAAAGGAGATACTCTTCTTTTAAGTCACAGAACTGTACAGTCACCGTCTTCATACTTGGACAAAAAACCATGAAGGTTTGGATAATTTTTTTCCCATCATTTTTGAGAAGATAGCTGGATGTATGGCATCACAATGCAAGTTATATATTTGGAAATGATTTGCCTTCACACTCGTTAGACTATCAGCTAATCAATCTACACGGCACGCTTCTCACATGTGCCTAATAGAATATTGCTGTTGAGTATGTAGAGTTCTACCATGGTATGAAAGCCCATTTAAGATCAGCTGTGAAGTTGTCATATTTGAAGTCTTTAAAATATCCCTTTTCTTCACAAGAAAAATTGTATCTGAAGGCATGCATGTACATTGACCATTATTTATGACTAAAATCTTTGTTGAAACAGCTGGAGGGTTATAATGGTTTCTGAATGCTCATGCACAATCATGGTTACACATACCACGTAATTGATCATTATTGATAAATTGATAATTACTGTATCTTGTATCATTGTGGCTGTCAAATGTTGAATGTGTAGTCTCCCAGAATGACGATTGCAGTCACACATTTCAAAATCCAGGGCTTCATTTTGTGCCACAAGGGCTTGTATTGAAGTTCTGTATGTAGGCTATGGCACCGAACCTGTCAAAACAGGAGACCCCATGCTTCATTTCCTACGTGCTTCCACGTGTAAGTCAGTCGTCTACACATAAATAATGCATGGTGCCCACCATCCTTCACCACATGATCTCTCCAGCAATTTAGCGCTGTGTGCATAAATTGTGCAACCATAATCACTTTTGAGGCAAGGCAAGCAGATATGGGAGCCATCTCATTTGTCACCCGTGCCCACTGGTAAATTTGCAATGTATTCTTGTCATCCATGAAACTGAGAAGAGGGGAAATGCATCGGTGTCAACAGGATTTTGAAGATTTACATTACAATGAGAGCAATTAAGTGGGAAAAGGTGCAAATAGACTCATCCATCCCCATTTTGTTTTGCTGTGTGAAATTCTTATCTGGAAAGAAAAGTTGGATCTGCTCCATGAAAACAGCATCAATCAGCTTTGCATACCAGGTGCTCAAATAAGAACTGAAGGGCCTCTAAACGTCATATCAGGTCACCATTAGAACCCTTCGATGCACAAATTCTCATGCCAGATTTGCAACTTTAAACAGGATGTTCGATAGCTTGAACCCAACGTTTGCTAAATGTGCTTACGTGTGACACTTGGTGCTGACGCTGGTGTGATCAAGCGTGACTTGCTGCGCATGTAGCTTCAATCTTGTTGTCATCCTCTGGAATATCGAGACACGTAATGCAGGCACTCAAGTACTTGCAGATAGATTCATGTGTCGTCATTATGAATATCTTGATGAAAATATGGCTTTCCCTGGCTGTTGACATATTTTTGTACTGTAAATTTTTATATTACAAGTAGAACTGAGTTTAGGTTATATCATACATGTTTATCAAATTTCTGTGAGTTCCGAGTGAGTGAAATTCAATGGAAGTTTTGTCTCAAATCAAAATGTTGAATATTCATTAACTGCTTCGAACTGTTGAGGTAAAACTAAATCAAGGTCACTTTTATACCTTTTTTTTCCAGATTTTGCATACAATGTTTCACCTTCCAGCAGAATTGAAGACTCCATATCAAGTGTGTACTTAAAAGACAGATGAGGCGAGAATGAAAACAAGGGATATTCTCAATTTTCTGGAGTTCACTATCCTTGATTACATTGGAACTTCACTGTAGATAGTACAGTTGAACCTCTATTATCCGGCCTCCCTTTATCCGGATCTCTCTATTATACGGACGCAATCTCGCCGTGATTTTTAAAAAAAAAAAATATGTAATTACGGGAGGAAAGGGGGATTCCCAACTCCATGAGAACTCCTACACAAATACACATGAATTACATATACTTGATACATTTCTTCATATAATTATTTAGGTAAATCATCCCAAGAATTTATAAAAGAAAACGATTTCATTCTTGCAAATACAAACCTCTATTTTGGGGTCTGTTACTGAGTGTAACAATGAAAAGGTTGCAGTATACACATTACTACATGTGGTACTACAATCAATGGGCTAAATCAGTACATGTAATGTGTACAATGTATATGTACATGTATAAAGCATTGAGTCTCCCGTATCCGGCCAAATCCCTTATCCGGATGAGCCCCGGTCCCGACTTGTCCGGATACGAGAGGTTCAACTGTATTGGAAGCAGTGGCATTCATACCACATCTTTTTGCTGTTGAAAGTGTCTGAGTTTGCATGTTTTCAGAGGTCTGTTGTAGATCAGTATTTTCAATGAAAAGACCATCATATAGAAGCAGTCAGCCATTGTTATGGTGTATGAGTATGACATTGTAGTGTTTACATGAATCTGCTACGTGAACAAAGCGATTACTCACATTATATGGCATTGACATTATGTATGCATAGAAAGTCCTTGGAAAATTATTCTTGGAATAAAGCCTCACATGAATCAGCAGATTCTGTGTACACTTCTTTCTTTTTTTTCTTGTGTGTGCTTTATTAAAAAGATTGTTTCCCTGAGCACTGTGGTTGGTTTTCTTTAAGTAGATAATGTTCAAATGCAGACAGATCTCATGGTACATGCACAGAACAGAATATGGTATATGGTTCGATTCTTTGTGTCAAAAAATTTGTAACCAAGTCATGCCAGTGAGTCAATATCTTCTGTAGACAGCACTTTTTGTTTTGCAAGCCTGTGCATAAGAATTTGTGAAGCCTAAAAGAATGGGATGATCTGATGCTGAATCTATACTAACATCCTTATAATGGTAACTTCCTAGATTATGTATCTTCTTAAACACTACAAAATGACAGAATGCTGATGATAAGCAAATGGAAATTTCTAGAGCTCTCTTACCTAGCAGACATACCTGCCAACCATTCCTATGAAAGGAATATCTTTATGTTTATCTATTTTCAGGAAGGAATAAGCATGTACATGTAATTCAGCTTGTATTCATAATTTTGTGAATACCTGGTAATAGTACATACACCTTGTACATGTAGTTGGTGTGAGAGATGTATTCTTGTTAACTCTTTCTGTGCCAATAAGCCAAATGTGCACAAATTCCACACACAAACCTATGGACAAGAAATGAATGTGGCACGCAGAAGATTAATTAAATTTCAGGGTTCACAAGTATGCACAAGATGGTGGTATGACATTTGCTCATGTGACAAAATTGCTTCGGTCTTTTCTCCAAGGACTTAGGGTTAGGGTTGTGATAGGGATTTACATGTAGGTTTAGTTCTATGTGAGGATAAGGATTAGGGTTAGGGTTGTGTTTGGGGGTAGAATCCATGTTTGGCTTAGTGTGCAGATATTTCATGGGAGCAATTGTCCCAGTAGCAAATGTCATGGAACTGCATGAGATAGATCGTAGGAAAATGATGGAGTGTAGCAAATTAAATGTTATTTATGAATGTAACAGTATCTTTCAAAACTACTTGTAATCATCATGGGGGAAAAAAGATAAGCAGAACTTGACCATCTGTACATTGAATATGATGTTTAAAGCCCAGTTGTGCACCCTGGTCAAAATATTCCTGATAGGAAATGTTGATTTCCACAAGCAGGACACACACACACACACAAAAAGGGGGGGGGGGGGATGAGAAAGTAAAAAAAAAAAAGAGATATGAATGCTAGAATTGACATGAGAAGCAACTGTCGGGGGGGGGGGGGGGGGAGGGGAACATTGGAGATTGGCCAGAGTTTAAGGACAAGTCCAACTTCATAGACATGTTGATTGAGTGAATGCAGCAATATTTATGTAATACACCAGTGAGAGTTGGTAGAAAATTGGACAATCTGTTCAGAAGTTATGAATATTGAAAGTATCTGCGCAGTCACTGCTGGATGAGAAGACTACTACGGTGATGCATAATGTCATATGCATAGAACGATATGAGGAAAGTGTACAGAGAATTTCACAAAATTTTATTTTTTGAAATAAAGTGCACTTTTGCTGGACACATCACTGATGTATGTACATGTAAAGGGTCATATTATTACCCCTGCCTTCTGAAAGAGGCAAGTCAGGTGTTCTTTTATTATGAAAGAAAAGTGAAAATATGTTGAATTTTCCTAGTATTTTCCTTACATCGTTTTGCGCATGTGATGTCACAAGCTCTAGTAGACTTCTTGTCCAGCAGTGACTGAGCAGAAACTTCAAAGATTCATAACTTTTGAATGGATTGTCCGATTTTCCTCAAACTCTCACTGATGAGTTATTGCTGCATTCACTCAATCCACCTGTCTATGAAGGTGGACTTGTCCTTTAAGTCAGGAAAGGAGAAGGATTTCTAGTCTCATAAGCATGGGCACTCCGGCTAACATCCTCCCCGTTGTTTACCCAGGGATGAGGGGCTGTTTGAAGTACTGGCAGGGACTGTGACACGACCCCGGTCATCTTGTCCCCAGCAGAGCTGCACTGATTGCATTTTGTCGACGTACATCTCGTTATCTGGCCAAGAAAGCTCGGGCCTGACGAGACAGTGGCAGGGCATGATATTAGAGGGGAGAGGGTGAGAGATAGAGAGATAAGAGAGGGAAAGAGGGGATAAAAAAGCTAGCAGGCAAGCAGTGGTAAGAGGGACTAAGATAAGAGAATTGAGGCCATGTAATGAAAGATGGCTGTACAAATTTGAAGAGTTGACCTGAATGTACACATGTCATAGAGAGTTCTCTGTTTATAGAATATACACTAGTTTCATACTACAATCATTGTGCCATCATATACTATAATCCTAGTTTTTGCCTACATTGATGAATATCATTCTCCTACTCCCGTCCCCACCCCTCATAATATGGGGCAAGTGTACAGGTGTACACGCAATGTACCTGTAGATGTAGGGCGCAGATATTTTATGTACAATGTATGTGCCCTTCTTGAGTAATCTTGTTTACATGAAAACTGCAGATGTGTATGGGGAAGAGGGAAAAGCAGACATGAGGGCCATTCACACAGAATAGGGTGAAATACTGTGGTGTTAAGTGCGGTATGTTGTTTTGTTAACGCAAATACCTTGTGAAATACCTTGGTGTTTTATGGAGTGGTGACTCAAACTTCACGCGAATTATGCATCCAACATTTCAGTGTGCATCCTGTTGCGAAATAACGTACCATTCTCCCCACTGCTGCAAATTTCTGTTGTGACCTGACATACTTCCTATCTTTTCCCCCTAGGAGGTAAATGTATATATATGCATAGTGCTTACAGTACCTTCTAGAGGTGTACTTTTGGGCCAGAAATACCATTATATTTTCTAAATGAAAATTGTATTAAATGAAATACATTGGTGCTTATGATTACTGTCTTATTTTGCTAAAATAGGAAATGGCAACAACAAATTACTGTGGTAAATAATGCCACAGTAATTTCAATATGAATGCACCTTTGCATTCATAGACTTTAAAGAGAGATGTATAGAAATGGACCTAGGCACACTGCGTTGACTGTACTCAAGGCTGCACACTGGCACTGGTCTGACGATCCCTGACCTGTAAAAATCACTGTCAGACCAGTAACTTTTTCAGGAATGGACCAGTAAAACATGGAAAAAATGGGTTAGTGTGCAGCCCTGCTGTACTGATGATCTCTGAATATAATTTTTACAACAATGAATAAACTCTTTTTGCATACATTTTTTCTTTTATCAAGGACCAATTCAATTCAGTTCAATTCAATTCAATTCAAATTCTATTTCATTTTTCGACAAAAAACATAATACCTTTTGCTTTCTTTGGTAAAAAAAAAAAAAAGGTTTCATATTAAAGAAAAATGATGCACAATGAAAAGAGTATACAATAACCAGGTAAAGAATACCAAGATATGATGGAAGAAAAATTGGCAAAGTATTGCACTCGGCCATTCCAAGACCGATTTTCATCAAATAAACTTTGAATTCCTCCTAGAATGGTATGCTCTGTACTATTTCGTAAGTGGTTTCTTGGTATCTTGCAAAAAGTTAAAAGCCCAGTCCTCATCTCCACCAATACTGTACCATCCCTTTAAAACATAAGAGAGCAAAATGCACTGCATGTAGCAGAGATAGAGTGGAAAATCTGTCACCAGGTTGGAATGATTGATGGTGGGTGGGGAGATGTAGGTCACAAGCTGCAGCCAAGTAACCAGTTTCTGACTTGAATTGACTGTTGCTCGTGCTGTGTACTTCGACATGGAAACACCGCCTGAGGTAAAAACAGAGGAGGGGAAAAAATTATGAAATAAAGGCAGTAAGACTGCGGTTTAGTCTCACTGCACACATGCATTCTTATTTTTTTTTATGCAGAAGATGGATGTGCTCCATTCACAAATGTGAAGTGTAATGCCCCCCCCCCAAAAAAAAAGCTGCAAAAAAAAACCTGAAAACAACTTTGTCTGAAGAGATACAATGTAAACCCTTTCTGTGTCATCTTATCATTTCATAGCCTTGTTCTTTTCGAACTTTAGCGTTTTGATGTTTTCTCTTACTTTCTGTGGTTATCCAAAACCTACAGGCAAGGTGCGATAAATCAAGACACACTCTTCTCTCCCAGGAAGACTGAGAAAGTCGACAAAGACAAGAATTTAACATGGCGGGCATGGCAGCTAAAATGATTCTAGGCAACAAGCTCAACAGTGTCAAAGGTGAGAGGTCATGACGCGGACTTTGCGAGGATTTGGCTTGAGAACAGCAACAAGGTGTCAATAACGCTCTGTTGTGTGTGTGTTTGTGTGTGTGTGTATGTACGTGTTTCTCACAGAAATTGGTTGATACAAGTAAAAATTATCCAAGATGGTCAATAAAAAACATCTACTTATATATATTATAGTCAATTTGTGAGATAATATATTAATTTATAAAACACTGATTGAAATCTTTTCTGCACTTCAAGAGCTCCTCATAATTGTGTGCTTAATAGTACTGAACAGTTAAAAAGTAAATGATACAGTTGTTATGAATGTTTTGTCACAGAAAGCATGGGACAAATCATATCAAATAGATTATGAATTTTTTTATGACATATTATGAGCATGTACCACAGACTAGTTCTCAAAGAGTTTTTAGAAATTTAGTTCTTCCATATCAGAATAAATAGGAGTATAGTTTCTTTTTACTTTGGAACAAGCAGGTGCATTGTGAAGCCAAGTGGTCAATAAATCATTGTGACATAAAGGAGGTCTTAATGTAATTTTGTGCAAATGCAATCAAAACTAAGGGTTATCTTATCAAGATGTTAAAGGCATAATTTACCATTTGCAGATGAAAGCAATAGTGCTATGAAATAGTTCTAAAATGTGAGTTAGGGATAGAAACAACCACTGTCAAAATTTGAATCCGTATAATCGATGTTAAGTGTTGTTAAATACACAAAATGTGAACAATAGTTATAATAAAAAATTCTCCAGACTAAACCGTATACAGTTACGGTTTATTGAGAAAAACCCTGATATCTCGTTATATTCTAGGTTTTATTGCAAATATTTCATATGGTAGGATGTTTTATGATACAACAGACCTACACATATGCATCAAATATGATATCTTGAAAATTTTTGAAATCACTGCTCCCAAAGGTAAACTGGACCTTTAACTGACTGACAGGTTATGATTACCAGTTAGCTATTTTCTTGTTATTTTTGTCTTTTTTTGTTGTTGCTTGATTTGACTTTGCACCTTCTTTTTTTGTATTGTTTTATGCTGTATATAATGAAAAATGAATTGTGTCTTTTAACTCTTGTATGTGCCATGGTGGAAACCACCTGTGTGCCACATTATACTGAGACAGCAACGTAGTCACACTTTGAGAAAACATTCTGTTTTTCAAATCTATGTAAATTTTATAGATTTCTGTTAAGCTGGACATGTAGTGAGTAAAGTTGTAAAGAAAATGTCCAGCTTTTCTTTGATGTAAAGTGTATAACAAATCTATGATTGCTTTTCTTTCAAATGACCAGTAGCTGCATTTTAATTATCGTTTACAAAGGCATGACTTTTGCACACAAAACAGTGATAGAAACTTAGAATATACACACAAATTCAGTAGGGAACATCACTTGCCAGTCAATCACTGCATAAAATGCAAGCTATGTTTGAGAGGAACAGAATCGCGAGAAACGCTTTCATTGTATTGGGGCATTTGGCGATTTATCGATTGGTTTGGGTGGGTTTGCGCGTTTGAGCAAAATATGCGAAGTTGGCACACCGTCCACTGAGTTGGGCATGTAAACGTGGCACATAAAGAGTTAATAAAAGAGTTGGTTGTTTGTGTTGAAAGGCAGTTCAGAGTTAGCAATGGTCTGCAATGACTTCAGAACCACACTTTTAAAAAATGAATAATATATCTTATAGTTATAATGAGAATGGCAGTCTAAAACAGCCAAGTAGAAAGAGGTAATTTACATAAAAATGCTGAATTTTCAGCTTTTGCTTCTTTGTTTTAAATGCAAGTGTACAGAGTAATACACATTCTCATAATGATGTAATTTCTGATATAAGGCACCATGGTAGGTAGTTCATGACATGAATATTTATGATATATACAGTATCATGAAGACCTATCCATTTTTTGAATCTTTCAAGGCAATTTCAAGAGAAAGTCTGCAATTACCTCTATAGCTCTGCACATGCTCAGATACATGCAGGAACTGTGAACTGGCTTAGTGTACAAATCTGAGGCATAAGCCTGTATCCACGACAGAAATCTAACCAAACAAACCCTATAGGGACAAAATAATAAAGGATGAAAACTTCGAACATGAATGCTGTACACTTATACCTCATCTTATTTCCTCCATTCTGTCTCAGTTCCTAATCAAATCCTATGTTTCTGAGACTTAAAGGGACACTGGTAGTCATGCAGCACATGCTGCAAAATGAGCAGTGCTGCAATACAGTGGCAAAGGGAGGAAAACTCAGATGTAATCATGTGCATAGCGGGTTCCAAAATAAAACTCTGCTCGAGCTGCCGTGAAGCTCATCAGGCAGCAATGCATAATTTGCAAAACCAGAAAAGTGATCGGGGCAGTCTTGTGTATTTTAGCGTGGTGATTGAGATGTTAACGGCTCAATGTCTGCCACAGGACATTTCTACACCTCTTCCTTTGGTGATGAGAGGATTCACGATGGAAACTAGCTATCATAGATCAGTTAGCACCACAATTGAGGTCTGTGGGCTTGCATGCCATTTACATATTTATCTACTGTTTGTACGCTGTATATGACACCCTATGGAGACTTGCCCAGGCAGAGCATGAAAAAGCTGCCATATCCAGATGGGTGATGGCTTTTCCAGGACAATGCTCCCAATCAGTGGCAGAAGGACGGATGTCATTGTCTCAGTGATGTGATAAGTGCACTTGCTCCTATTAGCTTTTACATGCAGAGAAAGATTACGTTAAGTTTATTTTGTATAATTTCCTTCTTTTTTTTGGAGGTGTCTGTAGCATTTCCAAAGAGGGGCATGTTCCCAGCAATTACAGTAGAAACTGTTAGTAAGAAAACCACACAGGTTTCACAGGTAAACAGTATACATGCATTTCACTATGTTGAGAGTTGTGAGACAGTTTCATGAGTGGTGAAATTCACTACTGATAACAGCATTGACATAAACGAGAGAAGTATCGTTCCTCTCAAAGAAAGAAAGAAAGTTGATGGTGATATGTTAGGGAAGGCAAAATATTTGTGAGTCATTGATTGTGCTATTTATCAGTCCACTTGAAATTGAAAACAGTGAAATAAATTGTATACTGCGTACACTATTAGCCCAAGTCACAATGATATCCCATAAGCATTACAGAATAGCCAAGCTCTAAAAAAAAATTAATAATAATAGTTAGGGATATTTATATTGCCCTTTACCACTCAGTCTGAGTGCCCAAAGGGCATGAAAAAAAAAGTGAGAAATTACTTTGTACACACTAGCATTAAACAAAACAAAACAAAACTAACCAAAGAAATTTGTTATCAATATATTGCCAAACAAATTGAGTCATTACTCCGATATATGCGGCCATGATGGTTATTTTGAAATTGCTTCAGTAATACTTACCAGGTATCTGTGAATTCATTAAATGTGAGTTGCAAACTGCCAGGACTATACAAATTACTGTTAGTATCTATCTTGCTCTTCGCAAGTTTTGTCTGGTGTTGTCTTCATACGTTGTCAACGAATGAATTCACACCTTAGTCCCGTGATCAACATGGATAACTACTATAAAAAGGGGGGGGGGGGGGGAGGGGGAGAAAATGACTGAGAATATTTGGGAAATGACAGCAGTGTAAGTTGTTACCATCTTGCAGGAGTGAGTCTTGTGTCCTTGACTACTGCTGGCAGAGTGATTATGATCTTCGTTGAGATAATACGATAATATCAGGTGTCTGTTGGTGAAACCTGCGGCATCATGCCTTTACTGAAAGCAGACCAGGTAGAGATGATGGCTAACATTTGTTATTGAATTTGACTATTTCTCCCTCTCTCTTTTTTTTCTTGTCTCGGTGTCAAAAATATTGATTCCCCAAAGGCCAAGCACAGTAGTCTCGTGATCATAATGTTTTGCCAACTTTGTCACTTCAGGTACAGTTCTTTGTTGTTGATTGTAATACGAAAGCAGTGAATCGCAAGTTATCGCATTTGAGATCTATTTCCGTAGGCAATTAGCATGAAGCACATAGTTACAACTGGAAAATATGTATGAGTTGGTATGGGCTGCTAGATGTGTGTGTATTATGTGTACCACTGAATACAAATTTACAGGTATTATGTAGCTGCCAGGAAAGCATGTCTTTGGATTTCAATAGAGAAATCAATAGCTTTGACAAATCAGTTCATAAATTTGCAGTTTTGTAGTATTCAGCAAATTTTATTAAACAGTAGAGAGCCATACTGTTCCTTGTTACTGTTACACTCTCCTCATGCCATCTTTAAATTAAAGTCGTCAATGCTACATGTACATGTATATTTACAATGTACTATGCATTGCTGTGGCATCCACAGAAGCTTCTTCCTCAAGGCACATTTTTCCTTTGTATCTATGAATGTGTTTAACTGTTGTGGACATTTAAGTGGTCATAGTGGAGGTTTCCTTAATGTACAGACAGAATATGTACAACTGTGTGTAGTTGTATTAAGGAGAAACCTATCATACATATCATGTTTATGATGAAGATGCATTAATTGTGTGTATGTTCATGCATTTTAATAGGGCCTCTCTTGAATACAAAAAAAAAAAATGCTTTTCTGAGTGTCAATAAAACTTTTCGCTCTATCTGCCTCAATTCTACCAAGAGATGTGAATGAAATGTATGTCAAACTGAAATGTCCCCAATCAGCAGTATACTGTGCAATGATGCTGTCTTATTGTGGTAGTTTGACCCCAAAGTCCGGTGAAATCAGCGCAGTCAACGTCCCAGATTCGCAAATTACGTACGTCAGAACCCACTTGGAGAGAAACAGCCCTAATGTGGTCGATTGACGGCAATGGATGCGCGTCTCTTAGGGTGCGGTGTGAAAGGTGCTATGACAAAGTAGGGTAGCGTGCCTCTTCTGCTAGACCACCTTGTAATACATTTTATGTTCATGAAATAGTCCATGAATAAAATATACTCAAAAGTCAAAAGTGGAGATCACATCAACAAATGCATGGAAAAGTAATGAAGCATGAAAGTGTGTACCATATGTTCCCGTCCCCTAGCTAGAATTGCTGTTTAGCAAAGCTGACTTGCAGCTATGGAAAGCAAGTGAATACCCATGTTCATGTTGTAGGGTAGCACAGATCTATGCATTATGTTTGTGTCTCAATACATCATCGTCATCATCAAAATTAAGTCAGGCCAGGGAGACTTCCTGTTGTAGAATGTCCCATCATGCACTGGGACAGGAGAGCTGGTGCCTCCTGCTGGCAGGGATGCAGAATTCATCAG
Organism: Diadema setosum; assembly: GCA_033980235.1. NCBI lineage: Eukaryota > Metazoa > Echinodermata > Echinoidea > Diadematoida > Diadematidae > Diadema > Diadema setosum. The sequence continues at coordinate 16,961,567 of CM067073.1, read as the reverse complement.
GGGGTAGTTTGCATAGTATCCCACAGTCAGATGAGGTTGGTTCTCCCTACAGACAGGTGGTTGTGCATTATTGGCATTCTGCAGTGTGTGCAAGTGAGCTGCAGACTGTACAATAGTTTCCTTACCCCCCCCCCCCCCCCCATCTACCCCTTCCCATCTAACCCTTTACCATCTACACCCCCTCCCCTTCGTTGCCCCAACCACTTCAGGGGTTGCAGTTGATGTGATTAATGGAAGAGTTATGAGGTGTAATTCAATGATGATGTTGTTGCTTGAAAAAAAAAAAATACAGCATGATGTATTGCACTTTACCATCCATTCCTCCGCTGGTGAGTTATCGTTCAATGGTCCTTATGAAATGATACACATATGAAGAAACAGCATATATCTGTTTTATCTTCTCAAGATATGAATGCTGTTGATTTCATTATGCACAGTCTAGGTGGAAATTCAAATGGAGTGGATGATATACATTGACCATTGCTGTTGATGTGCAGTTTAACATAACTTTTGAATGAGGATAAAACAGATGAACCCATCTGGTGGATAACTGGGCCCATAACATGAGATGTCTACATTGTGGCATAATATATTGCATGTTATTGCAGAGTGAAAGACCATATTTTTATGAATATTGCCTTCTTTAGCCCTCATTTACAGTAACATGTTCTCCACCTTTTAATAGATTACTTCGCAGAGGAGTTCATCCTTCAATCCCTTGGGTTTGGCTTTTTCACAGAGTGTTTAGACCACCATATGTTACATACAGTCTCATAAAGCCCAAAGGTATTCCTTATACCCTGCACTTAATGCTTCATTGTATCGAGTGTATTGTAAGCCACACCCCTTCAAATAGATGGCTAGTCTTCAGTAGAGGCCCTGCACGTTATATAGATTTGATGTTTGCTAGATTTGTGTGCCATATTGGTGTACTTCAGAATATTTGCAAACAGTCGGGGGGAAAGTACTTGGCATTTGATCAGCATCTTGAAGTCTACATGCAACAAGGATGAATGGCATGAATGCTTATGCTTCCTTGATAGCACTGAATATCTGCAATGTAGCAACAAGCATTCTTGACATTGTGTTAACAGATAGAAAAGCCCACCTCCCCCCCCCCCCCCGAAAAAAAAGAAAAAAAAAGAGTCAAAGACAAACCTGGGTAGTGAATGCCCATCTGTAATTAAAAGAAAATCCTTCAACTCCAGATAAAACTCAAATTTAGTAGGAAAGAGGCCATTCAAGAGCAACACCTCAAGAGGTATACAAATAATGATACACACATGGACTCAGCCACCCACACACATGCACACACAGACACAGACAAATACAGACAGACAGACACACAAACTCATCTCATAAATTACAAAATTAGTGATTCAGTAACATCTGTAAATGTATTATGTACGTATGAATGGAAAGGCTAGACGTGGAGGTATATTTATAAACATAACATAACAAGGAGGTACTTGACTTGATAAAATATCAGACCACTGAATATTCATGTTACAACCAGGTAAATCATAATTATTTAAATTAGTGAAATTCTTTCGTCGAGATGTTTTTCATTGCAACTTATTGACAAATTTGTCAATCAGTTGCAGGCACACATGTAAATCATATTAAGAAGAAAATAAAAACAGTTTGAGTAATAGCCCATGATCTAGAAAGCTGCATATTCTTGAATCTTCAGTTTCAGGTAGCTGTTTTGGTAATGTAATTCCCATTGTCAAATGTACAGTATTCATAATATTCCTGGATACAAAGTCTTGGTTTTGTTGTGAAAGAATACATTTGCTGAAGACTGTTCAAGTTCTAGGGAATATTCCACATGCAGCGTTTTGATTTCATTGTTCCCACTCAGATGGGTCCCGTCATAGGGTATTTATGTTTACATGCTGACAAACAAACAAAAAGGAGAAGACTCATTTGTGTATTTTTAGTGTCAAGTTAGTACCCTGGCACAAACTTTTTAGGGCGACATGTCGGTGCAATGATTCACTGAATAAGGTCTGAATCTGCCAGACTAGTGGTGCGCCATCAGCCTAAACGCTAAGTGTTGAAGGCAGCGTGCCCATATGGCAATTAATATTCATGATCGAGAGACGGTTCTCTCCGCACACACTTTCCCCAGCATACTGGATGTAGAAGGAGACCAAGCGTGTTGTATACTGCAAAATGGCTTCATTCTTGGGTAAGTTTGCTGCAAGTTAAGATTGAAAATGCCATCAGGATTTGCTGGTGTGTAAGATAACGAGAAAATAGTACCTCGCTCTAATTGCAGTCTCATCTGTGGGCTCGCATAAAAAGCTCCATCCGGTGCTGTCGTCACCGAACGGTAGCATTTGAGGAAATTACAGGGTATTGATTTTAGTTTGTTCATCTCATTGTGTGTGTGTGTGGGAGGAACTCGTTCTGTGGAGGACTTTATAGCCTTAAGCATTATGTTTATGTGTATTTTGCAGAACTGACTTCAAAGTGAGTTTGAGATGTGATTTGCATTCAGCAGAATATCTCACTGTAGGGGGAAAAAAAAGAAAGCAAACCCCGAACTGATATTGACTCAATGTGTACTGACAGAAAGGGTGTAAAATATCACCAGCTTTTGCAACCTGTATCCAAGAGCCTCTCATAGTGTAAGTGCTGATAAATTTTGATGGTTTTCCTCAGAGTAAACTTGGCACGTCAAAAATTTGACTGCTTGTTGGTCTCACATCACTGGGATACACTTCAGAAAAGAATACAAATTGGCTGGACTAGAATATTACAGTAGTAGTGGTTGGGAAAGAGTACATAATAGCATTTTGATGGTCATAAATGCCAGTGGTGTATGAATGCTTTCGTATACATGAGAGCAGAGCAATGATTTGCTCACGATGGCTATCTGCTCCCCTGAGTTGTGACAGTTTACGGACTGTAGAAAAGCACTTGGAAAATGAAATTTTGATGACTAGATCTGGACATACTGAACGTAGGTGCCTCCGTTGGTCCATCACGTCGGTATTCATTTACTCAGAATGCAGTGCACATACCATGGGTTTATTTTTCCCATAGAGGATACACAGTATGTAGCTCTAGCTATACAGGGTGTCTCAAATAAAACTATACACTTTTGAAATGGCTGCCGAATAAGAAATATATAATCATGGGGAAAAAGGTTTATATGTATGGATAGCTTATGGACTCAATTTTCATATGACACCAAAAGGTCTACAAATAATTCATGCTTGAATGGGCACTACTCACTTTTGTAAAGGGTATGAAAATTGGGCTGCGCAGGAATTAGCCTTTTAAATTTTCGACAGGTGAGTCCGTTGGAGCTTGCAAAACTGAAGTTGATATGATAAATATTTATCAATTGCGATCTGTTTGGGTTTGCTGAGTGAATTCTATGGTTTATTCAACCAAACTTTTATGCCTGAGTAAACTGCAGTTGCATTTATTTTATTGTAGCATTGCAAATTTTCCTGGTAGACTCAGTGGTGTGTTCATTTGAGTAAGGATGAGGTGATGGTACATGTTGCAATTTCCATGTTACACACTCTTATTTTTTACATCTGTGACTTGAATGAAAACCTTTGCCCCACATTGCAGTTATTTTCAGATTAGTAGAATAGCTCAACGATTTACTTAATAACCAGATGGGGATTATGTAAATTCATTATTCAAATACATTTTGTTGAAAATTTTGCTGACTCACATCAACACACCACTGTGTCTACCAGGGAAATTTGCAATGCTGCAACAACATAAATGCAACTCAGGCATAAAAGTTAGGTTAATAAACCATAAAATTCACTCAGCAAACCCAAACTGATCGCAATTGATCATAAGTTTATCATATCAACTTCAGTTTTGTAAGCTCCAACGGACTCGCCTGTCGCAAATTATAAGGCTAATTCCTGCGCAGCCTAATTTTCATACCCTTTACAAAAGTGAGCACTGCTCATTCAAGCATGAATTATTTGTAACTTTTTGGTGTCATATGAAAGTTGAGTCCATAAGCTATCCATACATATAAACCTTTTCCCCCAGAATCATATATTTCTTATTCGGCAGCCATTTCAAAAGTGTATAGTTTTATTTGAGACACCCTGTATATCAAATGAAATATTGATCTCCATTTGCTGTGCTGTTAGATGTAGCTCCCTCTATGCAGTCACTCAGTTGTGGCCATGTGTCCATTTCAACCTTGAACGACAGAGGATGAAACTAGCTATGTCTGGTATGGATGACTTCTTCCCCCCCCCCCCCCCCCCCCTCACACTTTCTGATTCATGGAATAAAGGCTGCATTAATCGTCTTTCCCATGTTTGAAACATAAGTAATTTCAATACACACTATCACAACATGATTTCAAAGGCCTTCTGGATTGCGTTTCTTGAGCTCTTGCATTTATCATCTATTGCGAGTAGGGAGGAAGGCTCTCCATTGTGCTGTTTTACTTGAGGAGCAAAGGTCATGTAGTTGGCGTGGGTACAGGTCTGAGCTATAAACGCATTTCAAAATGACTCTGCGTTTATCATCTCTACAGAAATGTATTTCTGGCTCAAATGCATTTCAGATTGCACTGTTTTTGGCATTTCTTACCCCATAATCAAAATGGCTTGGTGTTTATCATCTGCCCAAATCTCTCTGGAAGTCGATAGAAAAACCTACATTCTCCACCAGTTCGTGAGTTGATAAATGCACCCATAGTCATACAGCAAGAAAAGTGGCACTGCCCAGAGATAATGGGCATTGTGTATGATGCTGACATACATGTACCACCCCTTGCAGCATTCTGTGACATGATGGATTTGAAAGGATTGTGTGGTGTTGAAAGATAATTGCAGCTGATCAGTTGGCACTGTGATCGGTATAAACAGGAGATTGAAATTTCTCTGTCCCTTTAGCCTAAAGTCGATTCAGAAGTCATTGACTGTGTAGTGTGCCAATTACAAATAACCCATTAACCCATTCATTGTCCAGTAGCCCTTGACAACAGGTTAAAACCATATCATGCATGGCCACAAAAAATGCCCTCATTCCAGGCCAAAAAATACCGTCATGCCAGACAAGATCCCTTTTCAAGGAATTTGAATTCTCTGCAGCCTTCTCACTGTGCAGTTTGTATGTTATTAAAAATTACTGATTGTGACTCTTCACTGATTGAAATATTGCACTTAGTTGAAGTATTACACTGCTTTGTCACAATTTCTCCTTTGAACTAAACTAGCTGACAGTTTGAATCAAATTCTTTAAAAAAAAGTGACACTGCTGTCCAAAGGATGTTATCTTCATTGTGCAGTGGGCAAAAACAAAACAAAACAAACAACTCCAAACTACAAAGAAATCATCATCATCAACAACAACAACAGTAACTTAATAAAAGGACAAATGTGAAGATTCCTTAACTTCACTCTCCACCAAGTGTTTGTGAATACATGATGTCAAATACGAGTGCACATTGACGTCAGGTTTTAGAAGGCGTCAAACTTTGCATGCTTCATTCCTCCCAGCCCCCTTTCCTTATTTGAGATGCTTTTTTTTCACAAATGTCAGTAATCTATACTTTAGTGACGCCACAGCCACATTTAAAATTGCCATTCTGTAAAATCACCCCTTCCCTTTCCATTGAAATTAACGGCATTGCTTCTCATCTAGTGAGTAGGATGAAACAACTTGTCCACAAGTTACTGCACACTGTCAGTGGTTAATGCATGCTCATGCTGTGAGTGTCCAGACACTTTGTCGTTGTTGTAATGTTGCCTAATGGGCAAGGTGAAAAAACAAAAGAAAACAAAACCCCAAACCTGTGGGCATTCACCACCACTGTTGTTGACAGGAAATGGAAGAAGACGGGATACCGTCAAACAAGAAACATTCGCGGCTTGAAACTTTTTATAAATTGGAGTCGATGGCCTTTTTTTCGCAGCGTGAAACTTCCTTGAATTGTCACCTGCATTAATGCATCAAAACAAATCACATGCATTCTTACTTTCAGGAATCTTGGTTCCTTGCGAAATTCGCAAAGTTTCATGCACTGGAAAATTTCTGGTTTCGATTTACAGTAGTAGGAATTGATCCATTATGCGGATCACACGCCAACTGGGTGTCAATTGGAAAAGATTGAAATAGAAACTTTCCTTCTTGATGTGAAGCCCAGTATGTTTGAGGACGTTTGTCATAATCATACAAGTCATCCACTCTTGACAGTGTAAATTTTAGAAATATTTTGCAATTCATTTTGGTTATTGGTTATAATAGTATGCTCGAATGACCTGAGTAATGTACCTCCACATACAGTTTCAGGTGTGTAGAAGACAGGTGACAGTTGTAGGTATGCTACATTTCCACAATTCTCATTTATTAAATTTAGCATCCTGCAGGTGTTGTGCTGTACTTTTTAGGTCAACACTGTGTTATACTTCAGTTTTGTTTTGTTTTTTTTTGTGTGTGTTTCTTGATGTCAGTTAATGACAAAACAGATTCTAAATAGTGCGACAAAGTGGAGTAAATTAAACCAAACCCAACTGGAGATATGGGAGAATAAGCTATTTGCATAATTGGGGGGAACGGGTGCAAGGCCTATACAGAGATTTTAGAATATCACAGCAAAAGGGCAAGTAGAATAGAAACCATGCTCCCCTTGAATAGAAATTATCACCTGCTGATTCAGTGATTATCAATTGCCATTTGTGATACATGATTAGGAGAAACATGATTCCACTTCACTTTCAGACTTAGATATGTACCAATGAGTTCTTCTGCAGATCTGAAAGGGCTTTTTAACATGTATCTACACTCAAGCAGTTCGTCTGATGTGGATATGAAGAGATATATGACTCTCATATCTTGTTCTGTAAGTTGTTGGCTGAAGTCGATTAAGTGTAATTTTCTTTGAAGAAAAACTTGATCAAATGAAATAGATGAAGCAACTGCCCAGCGAGAAACACTGACAGCATGCAGATACTTGAGAAAATTAAAATAGTTGAATCACAGAGAAATGGATCTTATTGGTCAAGTATTCAGAAACTGCAATCCCACCACAAAGTCATCGTTGCTAGGTTTCAGTACAACACAATGTTGCATAGATTTGTTATTTGATGTGAGAAGTTTTTGTTTGAGGTCACATTAAAAAAAATATAATATATCGTAGAGAAAAAACGGTTTGAGTGTATCTTTACATAAAGGTGCCCATCATCGCCAGGAGCCAGAATATCATGTTCAATAGCGATGGCAATTAGTGAAAGTGATCCAGAGAAGGTTTGAGTGCCAAGCCTCCGAGCCAACCACAGTGGGCAAAATGATTGGAGTCTGCAAAATACATGTGACCTGTGGTTTGTGCATTATGCTTCCTACGCTCCAGTTCTACGATAGAAATGTTGTAACATATGTTGCATATATCTTTTACACCCGTGCATGTGGGTGTACTTAGTACTCCAGGGTGATAGGCATAACGGGCAATTCATTGTAGATGGCGAGTCCCAACTGTGAAAGTAATCATATCTTCCCCAACGACGCTGCGGAGCCAAAAGTGCACACTCCAGTGATCGTGACGCTGTCACTCTTACTCCGCCTCGTAAATGGTTGTGTTGCCTGCCAGCATGCTGCGAGCTGTGGGCGTCGTGTTAAGAGCGCAGCATTTGAAAGGGTCATCTCAACCACAGAGACATTTGCAGAAATAGCACTCACTCTTAATTGGATGTGTTTCGTCTGGAATATGGCCGGGAGTAATGCAACCACTGTACATTTGTTGATGCACATACTATGCATTTTCTTCCTCTTGGTGTGTCTGTCCATGTAGACTTAAAAAAATAAGAGAAATAAAAAGTAAAACATGTAGATCATGGGATGAGACTATACACTAAAGTGATATTTTTTAAATGACAGAGATATGATGCGAAATTGGAGAAACTGCTATGTCAGCGGAAAAGTGACCAAAAGAAAAAAGAAGATCCTTGTAGTTATACCTAGTTAAACTCCTTCTGTGTGCACTTGACTATGAAACATGTGGGAAACTGAAATGAAAGTGATAAGTCAAGAAAATTCACCGGGCAAGAAATGGAAGAGAAGTACTGTTCAAACAAAAACAAAATGAGGGAAAAAAGAGGAAATAAACAGCAAAACTGGAAGCACCCACTTTGTGTTTTGATAAAGACATTTTACATACTGTAGAGGACCAGAACAGGTTCATATTTTTGACCTGTGTTTAACTGCAGTGGTGATTTCTATTGTTCTGTCTTTTCATTCCATTATTTGGTTTTATTCTATCTGCATGATATACTTTACACTTGTATATGGCATAAAGTCCATGTGCACATTGACGGCTTTGCAAATTTAGACTCATAAAACAGTTTGTGAGGTATGAAGTTCATTGAATGAGGCTCATAGCAACAGAGTGCTCAACACATGTTGTACATGTACACATTGTGAACGTCAGCCCTCCACAAGAACCTGATGTTAGCAATTTTCCACCTTCAATATTACTTCCAATGGCATTCATACATACATGTAATGGCCAGTATTTTGTGTGCTTTTGTGTTTGTAAATGTATCAGTTCATTTATGGAATTTGTGCAAAATGAAGCCACAATGAAATAAAGTACATGTGACGTCAACAGTAAGACTGGTGTACAAAGTGTATTTGGTCTGAACTGGATGTGTCTCCAAGGCATTTGAGTTGTGAGGAATGATGAAATTTGGGACCGATATGCTTGGATGTATGTCCTATGCATCACTCTAAACCTGTGTACTCCAAAATCTTGAAATCCACCAGGTTCATGTACATGTAGGCTGTGGGTTTACACTGAAGAGTGAGCATGCCATAATCTAGAGAAGATGTGAATATATAGCAACATGAAGTGACCATGTGTGTGTGTAATGTTTTCTGGGTAATTGTAATTCATCAAGTTAACACCCAATCCTGTTTTCCCCCTTTCAAAATATGCAGTTTAAGCACATTGTACATGTGCTTGTTATGAGTTCAAAGTAAATTTTGTCAATATTATTATTTGTATTAAACACTGTTTGAATCTGCCTTCCATGGAGAAGAATCACATTTAGATATTATATATCAATATAGAGTATTTTCCAGTGCATATCTCTAGGTAGAAACTTTGTTTTTCATCTGAAAGGACTTTTTGATTATCTATGAAAAAAAAAATTCAGACAACAAATGTTTGTGCATCTTGTTCTTTAAAATAAGAATTAATAGAAGTTAATGTGTTTTCGCATTTTGCTGCTAGCAAGGGCAGGTGGAAATGTGTGTGAGCGATTGAAAATATTCTTATTGTGAGGGTAATCATAAATTGTGTAGCTAATGAGGCAGCATTGGGACAATAACAAGAAGATGGTAATCACTCACTTTGAAGCAGTTTGCAATCAAGTAGAAAATCTCAGTAGTTTGGTGAGTTTCTGAGAACCCCCCAGGACTTTATGTGGTTTTGACCTCTCCATTAGTGTTTTGTTTGTATGTGTGTGTGGAGGGGGGGGGGGGGGGGAGGTGGATGGAGGGAATTATGACCGATTCTTGGTGCCTAGGTCTCTTAAGAGTTTCGCACCGATATGCCACAATTGAAGACTGTTGCCAGCGAAGTATTTTCACCATCCCTGGCTTGGTAGCTCTATCGCTTGCCTGTTCCCCCAGGGATTGGTTAGTATTACCACTTTAGTACTGCTGTCATTCTCTGACCATGCCTAATGGCTGGCTATGCATATAGATCCGCAATCTCCGTAGTTCCCTGTCTGTGAGCCACTGTAGGTATTAACGGAATATATTCATCTGTGGTGTTTACTCATTACAGGCCTTTGCTTGGTATCGTCTTTCTCTAATCGCTTGCCTGTGCATCACTAGTGTATTCTAAAGAGCTTCTTGGGGATCACTGTTCAAGAAGAGTACTTTCCAAGAGTTTGGATGGCCACTCATTAGAGTGAGAGAACTCAGATTTAATTTCAAGTTGTGTTGTACTTCACTTGTCCATGTCTGTGTACAAGTAGGGTGTTCAAGTAGGTGTCTTTTGATGGCAGCATCCATAGAAGACTATAAAAGGAGAGTATTCTGTAAAGGGCAGAGAAAATACATATTTGTATAAACTTCGCTTTGGAGGACATACAAAATGTAAGATATCTGTAGAAGAGCCAGTGACTACATCCATTTACTCTGGATCAGCAGCAAAAGCAGAGCTGAGCACATCACTGACGAATCAGCCTCTCAACACTAGCCTGACCTTTACTGAAGGCGGAAAGCATTATCGTTGTTAATCAGGTCTCCATGGAAACCGCCAATGAGCACACCAGTTAGTAACAGTTGAGAAGGTAGTGCATAATATTTCTAAACCCAGAAAAAAAATGAACAAACCAGAAACAAAAACAAAAAAATGCTGAAGAGCCAGCAAAATGAATACAAAGAATGGAAATCATTGGAAGTAAGTTAGGTCTACATAGAGCAATAGATAGAGGTAGAGGCCATTACAGAGATAGAGATAGAGATAGAAAAAGCGATTGATAGAGATAGAGAGAGAAGAGAATATATGTGATACATATATATATATATATATATATATATATATATATATATATATAGATATTGACCGATTCTGTGACGCGCTATGTGTATTTTTGGCATGGGCAGCGCCATTACTGCGGTGTATCATCCGACCCCCCCTCCTCTCTCCCCACCCCTCTTACGCGCGCAGAATGAAAAACTGATGCATGGTTGTTTTAGCCAATGGCCATCTCGTACTGAGTGCGCGAATGCTTGCTTAGTGCGCGAACCTTTGTTACAAGTTCGCGATAAACATGTTGCCCGTGGGGTGGGGGAGAGCAGGGGGGGGGGGGTCGGCTGAGACACCTCAATTTGAGCTCATGGCAGCGCCCAGTGCCATAAAATGTCTGCTGCCCTCAACGAACCCGAATCGGTCAATATGTATATGTGTATATATATATATTTTATATATATATTATATATACATATATATATATACACATAGAGAGAGAGAAGGAGAGAAATAGAGAGGTAGCTCAGAGAGAACGAGATAGAAGGATGCAGGATTCGGATGTGGCTTGGCATTTCTGTCATATTGTTAAACCAAGAAATATTACCTGAGGCCTGAGGCACTCAAATGCTGCTTTACAAGTCACTTAGAAATTCATGTATACACATCCGATGTCTTAACGAGCTTGATGTTTGCTTGAGAAATGAGTCCGCAATGATTTTGGCCATTCGTGTGGTTGTTACAAGTTTTCGAGGAATTGAGATGGAACTTTATCCCATCCTTACATTGCCTCATACATGTACAAACAACATCTAAATAGAGAGAGGGAGTGGGGAGAGGAATAGAGTTTTGAGGTATGAAATTTCAGTCAAGAGAAGTATGTATCCATCTCCATAAATTAGTTGGTTTGCGTGCCAGGAGGGACAACTTGAGCAAAGTCGCTCAAAGTGAGTGCAGACCTGGGAACATGGAAAAGTACTGTTGATCTTTCCAATCCTATCTACAGATTACTGTATGAAATGTTATCCTATCCCTCTACTGTTTCCTGCAAACTTGTCAAGGTCTAAAAGGAAAAAAAGGGGGGGGGGAGAGAAGTTGTAGCCATTTCAACAGATTAGTTGGTTTGTCAGCCACGAGGGACAACTTTAGCAGAGTTGCTCAAAGTGAGCATGGACCTGGGAATGTGAAAAGATAGATCCCTTCAATCCTTTCTACGGATTACTGCTTTCATAAGCAGAGTCAGGACAAGAGGGTAGAATGCAGAGAGAAGAGTTGCAGATACACATTGTTATTAGAGTGGAAGTTTCCCCTAAACGTACTTGTATGTGAAGATTCAATGAATGTAAAAATATGTAGTGAAGCCCTTGGTAAGTTGGCAGTGATTTGGCTCAGTCGATGGGGCCCCTGCTTCCAAATCCAAATGACTCGGGTTTGATTCCAGAGTCTAGCTACGTAATGTTGTGTGTAATCACACTGTCCCCTTTTAGTGAGAGGCAAAACATTCTTTTCCTCAGATAGGACATAAAATGGAGATCTTTTGTGGGTGTTGGTCGAGACTCGCACATGGAAAATATCCCACTTCATTCATTGCAAAGAGCAAGATGCTAACCCAGATGAAGTTGTCCACCTACCCACACAAAAAATGGGCAAAAGATGCCAACCCCCTCCTCGTGGTTCACCCCAGGTGACTAGCAATTAGTCAGCAAACGTTAACAACCAGGAAAATTGTGCCATATGAAAAGAAGAAGGCTTGGTTAGTTGGAGGAAAATATATATGGGAGGAAATATTTGAAGGTTTCTGTGGCAGTAGAATGTTGAGTGGTGGAAGGTTTCACTGTGCATCATGTATTCTTTCTTGGGTATGTATGTGGCCCTGAAAAGGTCCAACCCAGTCTTAATGTTTCGGTGAGCATATACCAAAAAAAAAAAAAAAAAAAATTCTCCTTGCATTTGAAAAGTGGATTTAGCACCTTCTGGAAAAAGAACTCTTCATACAAATGTTTATCAGCAAAGAGAGATATTGGGGAAATGTACCTTTTAAAGGGAAGGTATACTATTGATGGAGATGAGGGTTGGGCTTTTAAATTTTTGCGAGATACCAAGAAACCACTAATGAAATAGTACAGGGCATGCCATTCTGTTGAGGAATTCAAAGTTTATTTGATGAAAATTGGTTTTGGAACGGCTGAGACATCCAAAAACAAAGTAAAACAAAGCAATCATAATAAAAGGTGGGTCCCACCTTTTATTAGGATTGCTCTTTTTTGGATATCTTAGCCATTTCAAAAGCAATTTTCATCAAATAAATGCTGAATTCCTCTTGGAAGTACATGCTCTTTCACATTTCGTATAAAGAGGTTGCTCATTATCTCAACAAAAAAAAAAGTTAGGTCTCAACCAAAACTGTACAATCCCTTTACAGCTTTTTGTGAACCAACGTGTCTTTTTTTCACAATTGACATTTGAAATGTGGGTCTGGTTCATGCATGAACATGATGAATTTACAAACCGACAGAGCTGTCTATATGCAAATGTTTCACTATGTATAGATCACTTCTTGTAGAATACATGTGAGATAGCAAAACCAGATCAGTCGAATGCTATTAGCAAGCAAAACATCAGGCAGCCTACATGTATGAAGAGTCCCAGAAAGGCTGAAGAGATACGTTTATAATTGTAATCAGTATTGGATTTGTCTGGAAGACTTTGGTGATAAAGCAGTTCTCCCTATCGCACTGTAAATGTAAACATTTCTTCAATAGCGTTCGGGTCCGTATAATGTATGGTGGCCTGACGCTATGTGCAAATGAATGAGGTGATGTTAACCAACCCATGCGCAACATGCGGAGGTCAAGCGGGGTCACGCTTTCAGTATCGATTGGCGCACTTCCGGCAATGCGGAGTTACTGTACAGCAGGCACAGGCCGAGTGTATATGGTATGCAGTAATTGCCTCAAATATTTCCCTTTTTATCATGACTCTTTGAAAACATTGCTACTTCACAGTAGAAATGCGTTTTCAGAGCTCATAAATCCATATTTCTTTTCTCAACACGTAACAATTGCTGAGAAATCTATACAACTATGCAAGAGATAGAGATAGCACTCCATGTTTTTTTTGTGTACTATCAAATAGAGCTTGTGCTCTGCACCAGCGCAGCTTCGTCGACACATTGTTATGGATATTATATGGTGTGGCCGTCTGCTGTTTGAGTTTTTACATTTATATGTAATAGGGAGAATTGTTGTCACCAGTGTACCGAGGAGGATGTTCTGCCACGCGGAATGTGGAGAGATGGTGATTAATAGGGTGGGGATATTACCCATCTAGATCAAGCCTCCAAGAGTAGGGCCCATCAATTTCATCTGTCAGGCACTTTGTAGCGGCTGATGCAGACAAATAGCATCTTAAGAATACCATCCATTTGCTGTCGTAATGAGGCCTAAATAACAACTTATTCCACTGCAAGAGGAAAGGACGAGGGGGGGGGGGGAGAGCTCGCAGAGGCCATGGCGGAGCCCAGTTCTTGAAAGCCTCATAACGATGACTGTAGTATCCAATTACTGTGTAAATGTGGTAATTTCTTAGGCTGTGGGTAATCTAATTCACATGTCGGACTATTCATCTTCACAATCTACACCAGATGTGGACCTATTGTTTTAGTGAGACAGTTCTAGTAGTCTGTAGCTATTCAGCCCCCAGGGGATCAAAGCAATATAATGATCTGTAATTTGTGAAAATGCTCCATAATGCAGAGGATAATATTTTTTTTTATATACAGTTTAGGTGCATGGAATATTATTTGCAGGCGTGACTAATACATCATGTAGTAAGGTCACATGTCTGTTTTCTGCTGCGATCGGAAAGGGCAGTAATTTGGTTTGTACGTTGATTTGATGGAAGTAGACGGTGTTCATCATTACAGTATTGTAGATGCTGCATGAGCAAATATTCTCATGTTAATGTTATGTTATTGACCTCCCTCCCTTTGATTAAATTTACGGTATCGGTGTTACATCAATATGTGACTGTTATAAAGGAAAAACAAAATTTTCTGCTGATTCAGCACAGTAATTCATTCCCACTTTTCTATTCTTATGCCATAATGCTAACAATCAAAAGGTATATAAACTTTCAAAAAAAAATCATCTTTATGACTGTATGCATGTATATAAAAAAAGTCATCTTTATGACTGTATGCATGTATTTTCAATGAATTCATGACTTTGTTGTTGTTGTTCTTGTTGTTTTTTTTAGTCCGTAGGTGTAGGTATACTTCTACTTTCACAAAAATCTGACCACCCAGTTTCGTTGATCTCAGTGCTTTCATCAGACTTTATGACAAATGCGTGACAGAGTTCTCATGCAAGGCATTGCCGGTATCATTTTTAAAGAGTGTGGGGTGGGGGGGCTGGTGGAATTCTACCAACTGTTAATGTAGTAGTATCAACTGCAATATGACCATGAAATAGTATGAATGTCGTGTATGTCAAGAAAGGTATCAGAATTTGAATGGACCATTGTAGAGAGAGAAAAACAAAACAAAACAACAACACTATACCCAGCTCAGCTTTAGTATGTATGCTTAACTTTGCTGTTTGTGCCATGAACAGTGAAAGCCTGTGTACCATGTCCATGCAATTTTCATGAAAAAACTTGGTATATTGGTGTATTAAAGACACTCAATTGGGAGGGTACATGGACATATTTCAGCTCGCTTCAGAAGTTACTACGAAGCGAAATGTGTGTGTGCGCAAGACATCCCTGCTGCAATGCATCACGCTATAGTATCTCGATTCTTCGCTTGAGCGCTGAGCTCAGCTGAGATGTGTATGTACTGTACCAGAGACTCCAACCCAAAACACCTTCTGATCTGGAGATTCTCCCGCCCGAAACCCCTAGCAAACAGGAGACTCCAAGTTGATGTGTGCGAAGCGCGAGGTTCCTATAGGGTTCTAGATGTTCTCTGGTGCTTTTAAGGCTTATTTTTTCAACACACAATAGCAATAAAGTAAGAAATCCTTTCCACCGGGAGACACAGAGCCAGGGCGGGAGAAATCAAATCTCAATCGGGAGAACGGGAGATTTTGCAAAAAATGGGCTTTCGGCGGGAGATCTCCCGTCGAAAACGGTAGAGTTGGAGTCTCTGCTGTACATGTGAATTGCATGCATGGTATACGGTAGCGATCGCAATATCACCGGCTGTAGTTACAGCGCCTAGCCTGAGCTGCCTTTACATAAGAACGTATATGCACCTTCTATAGTAGCCTCCTCTCATCATCGCATCGTCGATCGTCGTCACTCATCAACTATACTTGTCTGATCAGATCAGACTAGAGTACAACTACAGACCACAATCAGTTGACAATAGATACATGTGTGCAGGTAAATGTGAGGATGGCCATCATGGACGATGACACATCGTCATGGGTTGCGGACATGACCGCTGAGCTGTCTATTTTGAACATGGATGATTAGGTCGGAGACCCTGTATCATATACTTGCTCAGGCGTTTGTAAAATAGAAAATCGGGGAAGCGGCTGTGGCCGTGCAGGGCCAATGGCCACAGTTGCACTGCACAGTGTACCTGTGGCCGTGGTAAAAGGGGGCCGTGCACCAACCGACACACCGTTTCATCATCTTCTGTAAATAGATCTATATCTAATCAACACCAGAATCAAATCACAATAACATTGGCAATAACTCTATCTGTTAATTAGTAATTTGTCTTGACTACATGTATGATGTAGCTTGAGATAGATCTATTCAATTATTTAACATTTATTCGCAAATCCTAAATTATATTCTTGGGGAATTTGCATAATAAACACACGTATGATTTGAAACTACCCTAGCAGAGATGCCAACTATTATGGATTTCCCGTAATTGTTACGGGAAATGATCACGATTACGGGAGTACGGAATGTCGCCTAAAAATTACGGTTTTTGAAAATTCCGATAATGCCCTATCGCCTATGCAGCAAGCGCTACATCCATGCGGTAGGCTTCCCCGTCTCTCCCCGGCGCGCCCCCGGGCCGGAAGCGCGAGCGGCCCCGGCGCAGCGAGCCCTAACGATACTAGCAGACTACACACTGTACATGTTTCATTCTCCAGCCGGCCCGCGTTGCCTGGTTGCCCGCATTTGTGTGTGTCTGTGTGTGTGTACTCAACGTGTGTGTGTTCGTAGCTTCCATTATAGAAAAGTGTGCGCACACGCAATTCGCTGCTTGCGTACTGTGTACACCGAACGGAACTTCGCGCGCGTGAATCCCTGTCGCCTACAGACCCTGGATGTTTACATGGATCGCCGTGGTATCCCCATGTGTGGCCGGCCGGCTGGGGAGCGTGAGTATGGTAGCTTAGCTACACACTGTAGCCAGCTGCCACTTTAGACAGTACCCTATTTCGTTTTGAGTCGGGGTAGAAGCGCTTCGTTGTGCAATGTCTGCTTCTTTTTCTCTACTTCTTCCGTATTTCCCTTGCCTCCCAAGTACGAAATGATTTTAGAGTGTTGTGTGTGTTTTTTGTAACGTTATTGCATCATTTTTCTGCAAGGAAGAGGTGAGTTTCTGTTCGTGTATTGTCTATTGATGATGTGCACAGCAGTATGTGCAGGTGAAAAGCGTTCGAACTTTCTTTCCCGAATATCGTGGAAACTCGATGTATTTCTAGGCCTATAAAAGGAGATCTCATATAACAGAATACTTATAACTAACTATTTTCAGGTCAAAATGAATTAATTTCCCTTATTTTGTATCGTTTATTGACGATCTCGAGGATCTCGTCGTAATACCGAATTTCCAATGTGTATTAGATTTAATTTTCGCGTAGCTTTCGGTGCTGCAAACTTTTGCTAGGGCCTAATCTTACTACAAAACTTATCGTTCTATTTCTGTTGTTTCTCACACCTCGTATGGTACGATTTCTCCCATTTCATATCACTTTATCCGTTCCCTTTATGCTTTTGAATATTTAAACGTAATTCTTTCAAGTGTCTCGCACTGTTATTTTCGTAACGGCGATTTCTCCGCTTTCCTGCAATACTTTTTCGAATCGAAGCGACGTGTGTTGTCTTTTCTAAATATTTGTGTTGTTGGGAGGTGTTGATACTTTGTATTTGTTATTCTTATTTATTTTCCTCGGTGTTTATCTCGAGGGACTGTGCGTGTTTCTTAATGTTAATAGGAAAAGGCTAAAATGAACCGAGTGATGTCTGATAGTGATGATGAAAACTATGCTGGTACAAAAAGACGTCTTACTGTGAATGCTGAGCGTATGTGCCGTTCGTTTTATTTCACTTTCCCTCTTATTCTTCTTTCCCTCTTACTCTTCTTTCCCCTCCAAAGAATGATAAAAAAAGAAATTACATACACCTCACAACAAAAAGATCCACGATCTACCAACCTTGTAAAGTTAAATCTAAATGTTCAATATCAGCAAAGAATAAGGGAAAAGCACGAATTACAATAAATTAGAGCAAAGAGATTGTTTTACATGCAGTCTCTTCGGCTCGAAGAAACTTGACACCCCACCCCTCTCCCTTGTGGAAATTTCCACAAAAGCAGGTGCCACACCCAAGTGCGTGCCAGACGAAAGAATGCGCGCACTGGAATAAACAGCGTGTAAATATCCTGGAAATATCGATCGAAGAACCAGCTCATTAGTTAAAGTAAAGGAATCATTGCAAAGATATCGTGATTCTATAGCCTTTCTTTTGGCGCATAGTAGGAAACATCAAACAGTCGAATATAGTGTACTTAATCGAATATCTTATGTTCCCTGAACAATAAAAAAGGATCGATTAATCAGTCAATTGAAAATGCAACCACAGAAATACTTAAAAGGTCTCGTATGCCCAGACAAATTCACTACGATTAGGTCCAATGAGATTGAGTCATCACCTGGTTAGATAGTAAAATCATGACAATTAATTTCAGTTCACGCTCATCATAACTGCTTATTACTTTTCAAAGTTTTGGCTATCAACATTCGTTCGTAGGTGTTTTTGTTTGTTTTGTATGTTTTTCCTCGTGAAAGACGTAATGACTTTTTCGTATCGAATGTAAACTCCATGTTTACTGTAAACAAGCCATTCAGCTCAGCTATGGCGCATTCGATCCATCGAACTTGCAGTAACCTCTTAGGCAGGAGCACATATGGGTCTTTCCTTTAAACTTGAAAGTGATACCACGTGTTTGCACATTGGCGCAACCACACACAGCGCAGCATTTTTGCGATCATCGTTATAGCAGAGTTTCCGATTCCAGTTAGGGTAAAAGAAATTGGAATACTTCGGAAAATACTGATGTTTAAAATCCAGTAAAATGAAAAAGCCTGAAAACAACGCATGATTATGTTTTATAGTAAACAATAGTCGGAAACACCGAAGAGAGTTTTGCATTCGCTCACACAGAAGCTTTCTGGAGAAGATGAAAGCGTTCCCCCTCCCCTGCTAGATAGTGGAAGCTTCCATAACCAGCCCAGCAAGTTTCTGGAGGTACATACATGCACTTGTACACATGTATGCATTGCGAGAAAGCAAGCAATCAACGCTGAACATTGCGTAGCTTGGATTCTTTATCGTGCTGGTGTCCAGCTCGATACTTCGGCATGTGTCGTAATGTTTTGTTTAGAGCCTGTAGGCCTCATAAGTCGACGAGTTTAATTCAAAATAGCAAAAAGGGGGAGATGGGGAAATTACGGATTCTGGTAGAAAAATACGGATTTTGGAGCTGCTGAGTCCGGATTTGTGCTTCCAAAGGTTGGCATCTCTGCCCTAGCCCGACAAGACGCGAAGCACAGCATCTAACCTTATTTATAATGGCGACTGGGCTGTGTATAGAAATCTACTACCTAGTTCAAACTACTCAAGTAAAATTAAAAAGTCAGTGTCTAGATAAACGTTAGATCTATCCGTTACAAGTTAATTTATGACTTTTTTTTTTATAGATCTAATGTTAGACCAAGACGGTATTACAGTTTGTACTCGTAGATTACTAAGCTCTACCTCAGACAGAGTCGAGTCTAACCGTGTTAGACTATTAGTCTTTGAGAACAGGCAGTACAAGTAGAAATTTATAATTTTATGGGAGTTAGAGAGGCGCTGTAACGTTACAATAGGCCCTACATACACTTCAATCATTCATGTACTTACACATCATCTGGATCTGGATTCCTTGAAGTTGTTGACTTGGTCTGGGGTTGCTTGATTGGCGTAAGCCGTGGCAATTACAATTCCACCGTGCATGCTGTAATACGAATTTGCACATTCTAAATTCCTGCAAAACTGTTCATGCAACTCCAACAAGTGGAAAGCAAATTTTTCATCGGCACGCTGACGCTGAAGCTTCCCCTTTTGGTCTCTAACTTGTCCTAGTAAGCATGCTAAGAACACGGCTCTCTGCGTTCTCCACTCGTAAATAGCATCATACAAGTAAATACGTTTGCAGTCTTGGATGGCTGTTTGATCTCCATTGTGAAGTTTCATTACTAAACCAAAGGCTAAGCCGAACTGAACTGAACTGAAGCAGTACTTTTTATCGCAAACAGTACACGCACACCACACACATTGATATTGACATACCGATGACTTTATATCCACTTTGTATGTTACGATCCGGCCGAACGTATCACAGCTGACATGGGATATGTTATGCAGCAGACAATATTGCACAATGATCAAAACAACAAAACAACCTGCCATATGCATTGCAACTTGCTATATATGAAGCTTAGAGTTTTGATATTTCTTCATTAAACCATATTTATAAAACTAAATATTTGATAATGTAATATATAAACTAGACTCGGAATTTGTCAAGACTGACAAATTAGGTGATCCGATCTGTTCGTAAATCAACGATTTGAGTCTCCTGATCCCAATAGGCATGACCATACCGGTTTCATCTGTGTTTAGTGGACATTGGCCGTGTGATGTTTGGATTCTCATTTAGAAAAGGGAGTCAGACCTGCCATCTATGGTACACAATTCTGTATACACTAACGAAGATACAGAATGAAGTATATTTGACCTTTGACCCCACTTTGCACAGACAAGATGGCATCTGAGCAAAAAGTGGTTATGTTGTGAAATGATCCTTGTAACATGCTCTTTACGTGTGCAAAATATGGGAAAGATAGGACATGTATTCACCAAGATACAGGATGATACATTTATGACCTTTGACACAAATTTACATACCCAAGATGACGTCTGATCAAGTAGTTGTAATTGTATGAAATAATGTACGTGACATGAACTAAACATGTGCAAAATATGGGGGTGATAAGGCCTGTTTTTCTTGAGTTATTGTAAAGAAAGTTGCAGAAAGAAAGAAATATCTCAATACATCGAAGATCAGCTTTAATTTCAACCAAGTTTTTGGACGTGATCCCGACATCTTATGAAAAATAAAGGACACACCTTCGATAGCCCAAAGTCTCAGCTACAACATATTAAAATCTGGGAGAAATTCACCGAAGCATAAGTGAGCTAGTGCTCGATAAAGACAATCATGTCAATTTTCACATCTACAAAAATTCCCTCCCATAGAGATAACACGTCATAACGAAGATAAAGAAAGAAGTACATATGACCTTTGACCCCACTTTGCACAGCCAAGATGGCATCTGAGCAAAAAGTGGTTATTTTGTGAAATGATCCTTGTAACATGGTCGTTACGTGTGCAAAATATGAAAAAGATTGGACTTGTATTCAGCAAGATACAAGATGATACATTTATGACCTTTGACCCTAATTTACATACCCAAGATGACGTCTGATCAAGTAGTTGTTATTTTATGAAATAATGTACGTGACATGAACTAAACATGTGCAAAATATTGGGCTGATAGAGCTTGTTTTTCTTGAGTTATTGTAAAGAAAGTTGCAAAAAGAAAGGAATATCTCAATACATCGAAGATAAGCTTTAATTTCAACCAAGTTTTTGGACATGATCCCGACACCGTATGAAAAAACAAAGGGCACACTTACGATAGCGCAAAGTCTCAGCTACAACATATCAAAATCTGGGAGAAATTCACCGAAGCATTAGTGAGCTAGTGCTCGAAAAAGACAGTCATGTCAATTTTCATTTCCAGAAAAACTGCACTCCCATAGAGATAACACGTAAACTGGTCAAATTTGACAAGATTACTTTCAATCCATTTTTACGAGGTGATACCGTCATCCAATCAAAATGTTGTTATTACATGAATGAAAGAATATTTAATAAGCTACAACATACTGAAATCTGGGTGAAAATTGGCAAAGGATAAGTGAGATACGCTCGATCGAACTTGAAATTTGATGACGTCATTTTGAAAATTTACTTTTTTAATTGTATTAAGAAATTTGATATCTTTTAATCATTTTTCCAGCATCGCCAACCCATGAATTGACATGTACAACTCATCAGCTTTCAGAATATGTCAAGAAAATGGGGGGTCACCGTCCATCCTGACGAGTAAAATCGGATTCAAAATTGGCGGTTTTTTGGCATTGTTGGACTGTATATCGCCATTGACGCGCGCGCGGAATTTCAACTTTGACGGGTCCGTATGACGTCATATTGAGTCGGATTGACTTGAAACTTGGTAGAAATATTCCTTGACATTTCAGGCATCCAATAAGTGTAAAAAAATGGGAAATTTCCATTGCATATGAGCTGTGCGTGCGTCTATGTGCGCGCGCGTACGCGTCCGTCCAATTTTTTCAATTTTTCAAAAAATGCTCCAAATGGTCTGAAACGTGTCCAAAAAAAATTTGAGCTCGATTTGAGCATACAAATATTTCAACGCGCGCGTACGCGCACGTTTTAAGAGAAAATATGAATTTTGAGAATATGAGTAGAATGCGCATAACTTGAAATATATGTGACGTAAATTTCATTGAAAAATTCCATTCCATTAATGAGATATGATTGAGAATGTGTTTTCATATAATGACGTCATAGTGACGTCACGGTTGACTGATCACTTTGATTTTAGTTCGATTGCCGTCTTTGGGAGACGATACATATATGGTATAAGATTGAAATTGATAGGAACAGGACTTTCTGAGCTAATCGATGCTCAACTTTTGGGGAGAAATAAGAAGGAAAAGAAGAAAGAATCCGTACAGATACAGAAGGTGATCCGAGAGGATACTCGGATCACCTAATAATCTATAATATTGTTATAGGATATTTCCAGAAATTTTTAAATATTATTGCTTAGATTGCTGAAATTGGCACCACAGTGCAAATAAACAGAGACTGGAGCCAGGTACGTATGTACACACACAGCTCTCTCAGTTGTGTCATGACTGGAGCCCGTAGGAGAGGTTTTCATGCGCATGGCTGTTATGCAGTTTTGTGCGTGCACCCATTCGGCCCCATTCGGTAGGTATTCGGGCGTCCATGTTGAAATTAGGGCGGACGGCTCGCATGGCTCTTGTGGTCTAGCTGGGTGTTCGCTGGTGCGTTGCGTAGCATCGTGTTCGGCATTCAGTACGTACGAGGGGTACGGTAACGGAGGAGCAGCGTGTCGTGCTTTTCTACTGAGCTGCAAAATCGCCTGCGACAACTGAGTGTCTTTAAATGTGATGTGAGCTAGATTGATGATATTCAGATTTATGAGTGTCAGTACTAGATGATAAGCTGAGCCTACCATGATGAAATATAAACTAGTCACATAATAATGATAGTGCGAACTTTCAGTCAAATTAGCAATGTTGAATGACGTAAAGCATTAGGTGTGAATGACAATGAAATGCAACCGTAAATGACCAAATGTAAACATGTCATCATACCTACTGTAATATAAAATATACTTTTGTTAATTTCCCCCATCTTACATGGATAAGTTGCATTTCGCCTAGTGAATAGACTGGTGTTTTGTTTTGTGTATGTGAGTCTATATGTCATTGTCAAGCTTGTTATTCCTTGGAACAAAGAAGCAGCTAGTTTGGCCAGGCATTATTCTGCCTCTGGGCCCTGTTGCCCTCAATTACTGTAATCTTGTTGTCAAATCACAGAGCTATACCACGATAATCTCCTCCTCACGCACAATCTGCCCAAAGCTGTTATCACGTGCCCGCACATGCAAATCTGTGCCTCGTCCTCTCGAGGAAACCAGAAACTCACCACAAGAAGGTTTCACGATTCTTTCTCCTCCCAAGTTTCCGTGAACTTTTGTCCAAACATACCCTTTGCGTGGCATTTTGAATAGCGTGCGAAATCAAGGTGTTTGGTCTATGCTCGATATTACGCCTGGTTTGTTTTGACTGGACAATGAAATTGACCAGTAGTTCCTCAAGAGAATTGCTTGAATTTTTTTTTTCTTATCCGTCATGAACTCTACCCTACTTTTCATTCTTGCATTGTCTATACTGCTCCCATAATCATGAATATATTGCAAAACCAGGCAAAACCAATGATGAATTATTGAGAAACTGCTTAAAGCCAGCTTGCTTAATAATACCCCCAGCACAGCAGCAAGTAATTTTAAGGTCTGCCTTACTGTATCCCCTCTTACTGTTTCCCCTCTTTTGAATTTTCTCTCATTTCTGATAGCATTCTACAAATACCAACAATAAATTTCTGAGAAACTGCTCAAAGCCAGCATGCATGCCTCACAGCACAGCAATGAGTGATTGAAAGCTCTGCCTTACATTTTCCCTCTTTTGAATTTTCTCTCATTACTGATAGCACTCAAAAGATACCAAGTGGAAATAACTTTTTTCTTTAAAGCAGATTTGCTTATGTGCAAGGGAATAAACAAAATGTGCCTTGACAAATACTGAATGTACTGAAAAATGATATGGAGTTGTTGCTTTTTCCTATAACCATTTCATCTTTCTGAATGTCGGAATGATTTTTGCATTATTCTGTGAGACTGTTTCATGTGATAGTAGTGTGGTTGAGCTACAAGGATATAGTTTGATTTGCCTTGCGTTGACATGGTGCTAATTTTAGAACCATAGTTATTAACATGGGTATCTCTAGGCGTGTCTTCATCAGCCCGAAGTTCAAACTAGCGGGACATTTTGCGGTCTTAGAAAATAGCCCGATAGAGCGAATGTGCGTCTTCATCAGCTCGAACAGCCTACTTCGGGAAATTAGTCCGAAAATTGATGCATGCGCACTTTGCATCATTACTCTGCCTAGCTCGCTGTCCGAAAGTGGATTTCCCGCTCAAAATCTCCTACAACACCGTAAGTACGATACTACAACCAGGGAGGTGAGCAGTACTGCAAATTCTCTCCAAAGGGATATAAACGCTACTTTTCTGTCCAGTGACACATCTTATATGAAATGAACGAATTGCAATGTTTAAACAAATCCAAAATACACACAATCTGCAAGAATCTTTAGCTAAAGTAGAGTGGACCAGAAGAAGAAGTTTAAAAAAAAACAGCTAGCATGCACGGAATCACCTCCCTGGTTTTAAAGATGTCAACAACAGTAGGCCTAGTACACACACGTGATCATTGAATACGCCGTGAGTGTATGCACTATACACAATCACTAGCTTGTACATGCGCTTTCAATAGCCAGCTGTCAAACCAGAAGCGTGGAGGGATCGAGAAAATTTCGGGCTGATGGAGACGCACCCAAAATAGCGCGCTATTTCACGAATTAGCGCTCAAGTTGACGAACTAGACCAAGATTTTGGGGGAAATTTTCCCGATCAAATAGCGCGCTATCTGCGTCTTCACTACACAGATAGCGCGCTATCTTGACATCGGACTAGTTTGGTAACCGCAAGATAGCGCGCTATTTTCAAACTTCGGGCTGATGAAGACACGCCTTATGTGCCTTGTTTCTTCACATCCACATTCAAACTTGTTGTGGTTCTTCCAAATGAAATCTGTTGTGAAATAAACCCTTTAAGAAGAAAACGAACAAGGAGAGTCTTTGTTGTCACATCAAAAGTATTTCGGACCACATTTGGTAAATAGCTGCATTGTCTCAAACCCTCAGAATATTTAGCAGTACTATGTGCCAATCAGGACAATACCGATATGCGATTATACTTGATACCACAAAGCCCAAAACATCAGTTGTATTTCATCAATTTATTAATTTCCCACAATCATTCCTTCGTCGTGATGTAGAGTACATTTCCATGAAATGAACAAACCTTTACAACCATCAGTATGTCAAATGCTATGAAAGCTGTTATTTTCATGAAGGTTTGATTTAAGTGATTTGTGTACCACTGTTGGGCTGCAAATTTAACAACACATGAAAATATCTCCACCTCTTATTGATCTGATCACATCATATTTGGACAGACATCTGTGCACTTAATGTATAGCTTCAGTGTCAAATCATGAGAACAGCATCTCACGAATACTGTATGTCTCTGACATCCTCATTCAGGAAAATATCTGTACATGAAAACAACAGCTTTTATACAGCACCACCCAAAATCTTCTTTGATAGCATCTATTAGATTGTGTTAAATGTCAGAAGATAATTGATTTCAAGCGCAGTTTTGTGCCATGTCATCCAGTGATAGTTTTCCAAGAGTATTTGTCATCGTTTGAGAGTGATTTTTCGAAAGCAAGATTACTTGCATATCAAAGACTTGGGTGTGACACCTGAAATGAAAGTGATTAGATGCCGATGTAAAAGTTGGTGTGTACATTCTTTCATCATGACTTGTTTTGCCGCATTCATCAATGGTATTGTGATTTAGGTGAATGTCTTGTATTAAAGTTAATGACGTAATTCAGTTAGATTTGTTTGCCTTTTAATTTAGAGTTTGAGGAGGTGTTTGTCAAGCAGGGAAAAGTTGATTTAAAAAGATTTTTGTGTTTATTGACGTAACAAATTTAAACAAACTTGGCCGAGATGTTTCAAGCATGCTTGAGCAAGCGTATTGTCAGATTCGCTGAATGTGAAATCTGTCAGTAGTGCTCATGTATATGAAGGTTTAGTTTGCATGTTTTTTGTTTCCATGGGAATGGAAATTGATATCATAATGTATGCAATTTAAGTACTTATGAGTGAAAATGATACATAATGGTATTTGAAATGAAATGTAAATTGTCAACTGTTACCGTGTGCTTCCAGGGCAGTTTCAGAGGTGATGAGGGTTGGATTTCCACTTTGAGGATGAAATTACAATGTATGCTAGATTATTGAAGTTTAAAAGATTGAATTTTTCAATCCACTTCTTATGGAGTTTGTTGAAAAAGCACAAGTGTGTACTAAATGCATATCATATATGTTAAACTTGCTTTTATTTTTTGGTTTCCAGGATGGGGAAAAGTACCTACAATGCACTGGTTGCTTAAACCCCAGTAATCTGCATTTTTGAGTGCAGAATTTCCTTTTTGAGAAGGTAACATCATTTGATGGTTTTTTTCTTCCAGCACTAGCCTGCTAGAGAGGTGTGCTGATGCAATACAAGGATTTTTTTTTTCTGCATTACATTACATGCATTGTGCACACTCAGGAGGGCGAGCAGGCGGAATATTAACGTCCGTTCAAGCAGTCGTGTTAGACAGTGTATGCATGTGTGGTGAAGGTCTTATCCACTTAGACCAGGAGTCCTCCTCTGTTGTTGTTGTCTTGTCTACATTTTTATTTCCGGCGCGCTCTGATGGCTCTCATACCCTAATAATGGTTGCGTTAACGCTTTACCAAGCTGCCCAGTATCCTTGCCGTATCCCATCTAGTATTGATTGCCGTTGTAACCATGTACATGTAGCTCTGTCGTCATCCCCAGCCACTCTCTCCGAGTAGGTGCGTCAACACCTCAGTCATAATCCATGCTCGACGTCCAGTAGCATGATTTATGGACGAGTGTGTGGTACATGTATACACCATTACTCTATGTTTGTATTCTGCTTAGACCAGTTTCCTCTCAGGGTATCAGTCCAATTGCACCATACACTTTACATCTATCTGTTTAGTGTCATTGAAGACGATAATACGACTCTAAGGGAAATAACATTCAGACCTTCGTGCCTGTAACTGGGTAATGACAAGATTTTTGTATTTAAAGGTCCTGTTTAGAATACCTTTGGGAGCAGTGATTTAAAAAATGTCCAAGACGTCACTTTTGATGCATATATGTGTAGGTCAGTTGTATCACAAAACTTCCTACCATATAGACATTTTGCAGTGAAGCTATAAAAATGTAAAGGAGATATCACAATTTTTCTCATTTAACCATAACTGTAAACAGTTTAGTCTGGAAACAATTTTATTATAACTATTGTTTACATTTTGTATATTTGACAATACTTAACATCAGTTATACAGGTTCAAATTTATACATTGTTTGTTTCTATCCCTAACTCACATTTTAGAACTACAATGTATTTTGAAGCACTAATGCTGGGTTTTTGTTTCATCTGAAAATGGTTAATTATGCCTTCAAGGTCTGTAATTGAGGCTAACCGAGTAATTTACAATAAAGGGGATGATAATGGAACACTAATGAGTAATGTACAGGTTGTATGGAATATTTTGAGCTGTAATTTTGCCAATTACATGTATAATTTGCAAAATTAACAAAATGTGCCACCTGTAATACGGATGCCCTGTACACATGAATATTATCTCTATAAGGTGGGATATTGCTAAGTTTTCTCATGAAAAGGGAAAACAAAGATCTATTCTGAAGCCATCTTAAAGGACAAGTTCACCTTCATTAACATAAGGATTGAGAGAATGTAGCAATATTAGTAGAACACATCATTGAAAGTTTGAGGAAAATGGGACAATCCATTCAAAAGTTATGAATTCTTGAAGTTTTTGTGCAGTCACCTCTGGATGAGAAGACTACTGCAGTGTATGATGTCACATGCGTACAACAATATAAGGAAAATATAAAGAGAATTTCACAAAATTTCATCTTTTGAAAAAAGTACACATTCCCTTGACTCGTTACTGACATACGTTATGGGTAATATTATTCCCATTGCCTTTAGAAAGAGGCAAGTCAAGTGCTCTTTTATTATGCGAAAAAAAGTGAAAATATGTTGAATTTTCTTTACATTTTCTTTATACTGTTGTACTCATATGACATCACGAGCCTTAGTAGTCTCCTCATCCAGCGGTTCCAACACAAAAAATTTAAAAATTCATAACTTTTGCATTGATTGTCCAATTTTCCTCAAACTTTCACTGATGTGTTCTACTAATATTGCTGCATTCTCTCAATCCTTATGTTTATGAACGTGAACTTGTCCTTTAAAGGACAAGACCATTTCATAGACATGTGGATTGAGTGAATGCAGCAATATTGATAGAACACATCAGCAACAGTTCGAGGAAAATCGGACAATCCTTTTAAAAGTTATGAATTTTTTTAATTTTGTGCTTAGTCACTGCTGGATGAGAAGACTACTACAGCTTGTGATGTCATATGTGTACAACGATATAAAGAAAATATAAAGAAAATTCAAGATATTTTCATTTTTCTTGCATAATAAAAGAACACGTGACTTCCCTCTTTCAGAAGGCAAGGGGGAATAATATTACCCTCAACATACAATACATCAGGGACGAGTCAAGGAAATGTGCACTTTTTTCAAAAAGTAAAATTTTGTGAAATTTTCTTTATATTTTCCTTATATTGTTGTATGCATGTAACATCATACACTGTAGTAGTCTTCTCATCCAGCAGTGACTGTGCAGATACTTTAAAAATTCATAACTTTTGAACGTAATGTCCAATTTTCCCCAAACTCTCACAGATGTGTTCTACTAATATTGCTGCATTCACTCAATCCACATGTATATGAAGGTGGACTTGTCCTTTAAGATGAAAACTCCTTTCATCAGACCCTTCAATCATGGCAGAATGTGGAAAATGTATCCATTATCACCTTATGTAATTAGGATGCGTGCCAGCGACCAGTATGATTTTTGGGGTTTTTTTATGCCCCCGCCACGAAGTGGTGCCGGAGGCATTATGTTCTCGGGTTGTCCGTCTGTCCGTATGTACGTCCGTACGTCTTTACGTACATCCGTCCGCTTTCGTTTACGCGATAACTTGAGTAATATTGAATGGAATTTTACCAAACTTGGTCCAAGTATAAAGTGTGATGGGGCAATTACTTGATTAGATTTTGGGTGAATTCGGCCAAAGGTCAATGGTCAAGGTCAAATCCTGAAATTTATCTGTTTACGTGATAGCTCAAAACTGGATGAAGCAGCTTTCACCAAACTTGGTCCAAGGATGATGTATGATGGGGCAATTAGTTGAATAGATTTTAGTGACATTGGCAAGAGGTCAAAGGTCAAAAGGTCAAGGTCAAATGCTAAAAATGTTGCTATTTTCCCCATATCCATGCAATGCCTGAAGATATTTTCTTGAAACTTAGTGTAGACATGTACTACTGCATAAAGATTCTCCAGAGAGAGTTTCATGTCATAAGGTTGAAGGTCAAAAGGTCAAAGGTTAGGTGAAAATGTTACAATTTCACTTTTCTCGCAAATGGTTCAGTGTATCTTCATGGAACTTGGTGCATACGCATGTAATGACTGGCAGGGATTATCTAGGGAATTTAGGGGTCATGGGTCAATAGTCAGTGGTCAAAGGTCAAGGTCAACTCTTCAAAATTTTGGTATTTCCCTCATTTACTAGATGCAATGCTTGCATTTATTATTCTAAAACTTTATATACATGTATTACCTAATGGAGATTCAGAAATTTCCTGCCAAAAGGTCTAAGGTCAAAGGTTAAGGGTCAAGGCCAGGTTTAAATGCACAAAAAAACCATAATCTATTTTATATTGTTATTACACTCTTTCTTCATATCTTGAAAATTACTCAGTGCATAAACTTATAAAAGGGTCAGTCAGAAGTCAAGTAAAAATCCTCAATTCCCCAAATACATGTACCTGCACTCAATAGACAATTATAGCAAATTTTTTTTACCTAGTTCAATGATGAAGACATTGCACTATACACCTATTGGGCGAATCATGCATTATGGCAGAGGCATCAGTCGCCATAGCGACATTTCTAGTTATTATATGCACAAATTTAAGAATTTCCCATAACTCTCTTTTCCTATGTCATATTTTGATAACACTCTGTTCTTTGTGTATGATATTAGTACTCTTATTTATGAAAGTCAATGTGAACATCAATCGTAATGGGATGTGAAGATCTATCAAATCTTTGATCAAATTGCATGCATGCTTTATACACTACACCAGTGGATCTCCCTCCCTGCTCTTCATCCCCCCCCCCCCCCCCCCCCGTCTCTCAATCTCTTTCTATCTCTCCAATGTATTTATGTGGAAAGATATGATTGCATGATATATTGTCTGCTAGTCTTTCTCCTCCACCTGTTCTCTCTCTTTCTCTCCCCTCCCCCTCCTCCCACCCCCCCCCCCCCCATCCTTCCCTTTCAGCTAATGAGAGGCTCTTAGCAGTCAAACAAGGAATTATGCTGCCGCTGTTTATGTAGTAATTGGCTATCAGGGGAGAGAAAGTGTGCGGTGAATAAATTTGGGCGAAATTGTTGCTTTGTGGCTCAGAGGCAAGAGTGTAGTGACACACAAAATCCCTATTGAAATTCGGAGCAGCTTGCTGAGGGTTATTGATTTTTTTTTCCCCCCCTGCCCTGCTTTTGTATTTACCAGCATATGCCTGCTTTACAAGTCATAACCTATACGGGGTCTGCCAACCAATTACCACTACCCCATCATTTTCTAATTTTAGCCCTCCCCTCAAAGAAAAGCAAAACAAAACAAAACAAACAGTGTAGAGTAACTGCCACAATTCAGTGGTACTGTGTATGCTTATGAACACAAAGTCTGTTATAATTAATATGACAGGGCTGCACACTAAGTATAAACCCATTTTTTCCATTGGTCTGACCTGTCTGTCAGACCAGTAGGTACCCAGTTTTTCCATTTTACTGGTCCATTCCCGAAAAAGTTGCTGGTCCGACAGTGATTCTTACTGGACAGGGACTGTTGGACCAGTGCCAGTGTGCAGCATTGAATATGATATGTTTTACCTGCTGTTCTGTAATACAAAGAATTGAAATTGGGAAGATCGTTGCATTAAAATCTTCATATATAAGTTAATTTTTGTGTTTTTATGTCAAACGTGTTTCCTTTGGGCACTAAGCATAAACATATCTTTCAGGTTTAGGCTTTATTGACAAAGTCTTCATTGATGATAAAGACAATACATTGTGACTTTATACACAGAACTCACATAACTCACAGTTTGTCGAGGTATTTCATGAAACGGATAATCAGTTAAAGTATAGAATCTAATTTCCAAATTATAGAAATACATAGAGGTTAGGACTATATGTAGATACTGAGAGGTGAGCAGGTCACCTTTGCCCCCCCCCCAAAAAAAAAAAAAAGAATCTTTCTACTTTATGAATAGACCTGACACTCTGTTGAAGTTCATAACATGTTTGTAAACCCATTGTGTGCCTAGGACTTTACACAGTGCATACAATACTATGGGTTTTGTATGCCAATCAGCACCCAAAGCACACAAGGGGTTAGAGTAGGGTGCCAGGACCAAAAGCAACAAGAATTCAAGAAAGCAAGTCTTCATTGGTGAGGTCATCGATTCAGACTTTGCTGTGATTTATATTACTTTGAATGAGTTCAAGAGGAATCTTAAGCAAAGCCTTTGCAAGCATTTAAGAATTTAAAAGTAGAATTTTAATTTTAATTCTTTGTTTTACAGATACCTAGTCGATAATCCTGTAAAGAAACACCGAACAAACACTAAAAATATCACTAACAGATTGTCAGCGTTTACCCTTTTTGTTTATACCAGTAGCCAGTGTGACTCCAAAATAATATTAACCCATTGAGGACAGAGTCCCGAGTATTGACCGATTCTGTGACGCGCTATGTGTATTTTTGGCATGGGCAGCGCCATTACTGCGGTGTATCATCCGACCCCCCCTCCTCTCTCCCCACCCCTCTCACGCGCGCAGAATGAAAAACTGATGCATGGTTGTTTTAGCCAATGGGCATCTCGTACTGAGTGCGCGAACCTTTGTTACAAGTGCGCGATAAACATGTTGCCCGTGGGGTGGGGGAGAGCAGGGGGGGGGGGGGGTCGGCTGAGACACCGCAATTTGAGCTCATGGCTGCGCCCAGTGCCATAAAATGTCTGCTGCCCTCAACGAACCCGAATCGGTCAATACTCTATGGGAAATGCATGTTAAAGCAAATCAGCTTGTCCTCAATTGTGGTTTAAGAATGGATGATGGATTAACCTGCTTTTGACTATGAGATAAAAAGTAGCAAACAAATATTCCAAGTCTCGGTGATTCTGCAGGAGACTACCTGGAAAATTAACTATTTCTTCAAGCCCGGGCTAAAGCTTTTGAAAGCCTCTCTGATGTGGGGGAATTATCATCACCAATTGAAATTGCCGTTACACTCGAGTATCTCCCCTAAAGCTCTCTTAGAATCTTTGCTTTCCGATTCTGATGTGTGTGAATGTTTGCAGCCCTCTGGCAAAATCCAGCTGCTAACTGCGGATCCTTTGCATGGAAATTGGCAATTTACATGTTAGAAAATCCGTGTTTGGCTGCATTATGAGAAGAACTTTATGAAACTTTTACAAAACTTTGCTGTTGGCACTTTCACTCGATGGAGCTGGTAGATTATTCTTCTATATTTACATGAAGGCCCCTGATTATCTTTGAAGAAATACCGCAATGATTATTAAAGGTATGGTGTAGTATTGGTTGAGGTGAGAATTCAGCTTTTAACTTTTTGCGAGATACTTAGAAACCACTTCATGAAATGTTGAAAGACATACAATTGTAAGAGGAATTAAAACTTCATTTGATGAAAATTAGTTTTAAAGTGGCTGAGATATCCAAAAAACAAAGTAAAACAGAGCAATTTTGATAAAAGGTGGGTCCAACCTTTTATTAGGATTGCTTTGTTTTGGATATCTCAGCCCTTTCAAAACCAATTTTCATCAAATAAACTTTGAATTTCTCTTAGAATTATATGCTCTTTCTGATTTCGTGAGAGGTTTCTCATCTCAAAAAATCATCATCAAAAGACATAGGAGACCTATAGCACCATCTGAACCAAAACTGTACCATCCCTTTAAGTGAGAGAGCGGCAAGTTAACATGAAGAGAGTTAATCATGAGAGAGTTGAAATTGAGAGAGTTGACAGTTAAAAAGGATAGTTAAGTGTAAGGAGGAGATTCAAAGGTGAGAGAGTTGAAAATAAAAGGTACAGTGCTTTCTGGAATGGGTAACTGCAGTGAGGCATCCATGGTATATTGTACAGCAAAGACCATTTATTCGAACTCTTTTAAAGCTGACTGTTGTATTAGTCCAAACATGTTTAGGAATCGTTTCAGAATGATTTTTTAAGTGACTTTAATAAACTCAAGGGTGTTTCTTAGAAGTGCTTTACAAATAAACTTGCCTACGCGCATCTTTAAAGGACAAGTTCACCTTCATTAACATAAGGATCGAGAGAATGTAGCAATATTAGTAGAACACATCATTGAAAGTTTGAGGAAAATTGGACAATCCGTTCAAAAGTTATGAATTTTTGAAGTTTTTGTGCAGTCACCGCTGGATGAGAAGACTACTGCAGTGTATGATGTCACATGCATACAACAATATTAAAGGAAAATATAAAGAGAATTTCACAAAATTTCATCGTTTGAAAGAAGTACACATTCCCTTGACTCGTTACTGACATTATGTTATGGGTAATATTATTCCCACTACCTTTAGAAAGAGGCAAATCAAGTGCTCTTTTATTATGCAAAAAAAGTGAAAATATGTTGAATTTTCTTTATATTTTCTTTATACTGATGTACTCATATGACATCACGAGCCTTAGTAGTTTCCTCATCCAGCGGTTCCAACACAGAAATTTAAAAAATTCATAACTTTTGCATCGATTGTCCAATTTTCCTCAAACTTTCACTGATGTGTTATACTAATATTGCTGCATTATCTCAATCCATATGTTCATGAAGGTGAACTTGTCCTTTAAGTACAAGCATTGCTTGTTCAGTGCAAGTGTGTTTTGACTTTTAAGTTAGTCAGGCTGATGTTTCAAGTATGTGTTTTGACAAATTGGGACTTATTAAAGAAAAGTTTGCAATCTAGAACTACATTGGCAAAATGAGAAAGAAGTATTTTCACTTTTCTAGAGAGAAACTAACAAGTTCCCACCTTGGTTGTGATACATGCACTTGAGGCAATATTTTCACAATTATTAGTATCACAAATGTCAGTCAACTTGTGAAATTCATGAAAATAAAAACATTGTGAAATCAATCACAGTAGTTCCTTTCTTAAAATCAGCACATTAGTTTCCTTGAGGCCATCTTGGGGAGTTCTGTGGAAAAGTTGTTTCTGATTGAAATTGAAAAGTGCCTAAACAAAAATTGCAGGAGGATCAATATACTGTTTGTATAAAATGCTGAAGCAGATCCTAATCAAATGATTGGTTGAGAACGTACACGTGACCAAATTGCCTAACACACATTACTTTGCTTATGACTGGTCAATCGTAAAGTATAATAACCCATCATTAACTCTTTCACATTGTGACTGTGACCAGGTGAGACTTCCATTGCTTTATTTACTCATGAAAATGGCTACTGTGGACAACTGCACTTTGGAAATTCTTTTGACGACAAGGATCTGATTTTCATTTTATAAAAAAATAATACGCATGATTTTGTTCAAGCAATGGTGTAATTACCCGCAATCGATACCTTCAAAACAGTCCAAACAGTGCAAGCACATCCTTGCCTATCGGTAACTTGCCTCGGTAATTCTTACTACAGTCAATGAAGCTAGTACAAATAGGGGTATTTGACCTATCGAATAAACAGTTTAGGGGGGGGGGAGGAAGTGGGAGGGGATGCACAAGCACACACACACACACACACACATACACACACACACACGTACAAATATACTCTTACTGCATCGTTGTATTGATTATGCTACACACCATGTGTTTTTTTCTCTCACAAGATGTGCTATGAAAATGACTCAATGATAAATCATCCCCAGTTTCTTCCTTGTTGTTTTCTCTCCTAAGTTGAATATACATCATGTGATACGAGTAAGGTCAGAGTAAATACTAGCACTCGTTTCTGTGCAAGGGAGATTATGAAAGGATGAGATAGAGGGATGCAAACAAATGCATCTATGCAAATCTGTTTTAGGGGGCAGTTAGGAGGCGGACTTGCCTGTACAATTAAGGCAAAGTGTAATCTTCGACTCTGCAGAAAGTATGTAAGTGAAAAAACAGATCTATCTTTATCTCTTGCTCAAAACTGATTTTTTTCCCTGCATCTAGATGAACTGTCACAGTGGAATTCATAAAACCTCTTATTCTGACCCCATTGCACAATTTGTGTCACAGATTTCAATTTGAAATTGTAATTGTAAAAAAAAAAAAGGTAAAAAGAGAGGGTACATTATCAAGGAATTCCACTTCATTTGAATGTCCCAGTTAGGGTTGATGAATGTTAAAAGATCTTCAATATGTAGCATACTGGCAGGACTGAGGTCTTTAGTGATAATTTTAGAGTCATCGTTCATTCTCCACAGGAACGGAAACTATTGAACTCATTTTTTGTTGAGCCCACCAGAGGTGAGGGGAGACTAAGGGATCTCCTGCGGCATCTATCCGTCCGTCGTCTATCCGTCGTCCGTCCGTCTGTCGTCTGTCCGTCTTTCCGTCGTAACGCTACAAAAACTTGAATAACTCTCTACTGAGGACTTCAATTTCAATCAAACTTGGTGGGAAGAGTGGCAATACAAAGTTACACATTTTACCAAACATGAAGGTCACCTCAAGGTCACAGGCAGGGGTCAATGAACTTTAGGGCCCAATGTAAAAAGTTTTTACGGCGCATCTCGATTATGGCTCATAACTTTTGTGTATAGTCTGTTTGTGACCAAACTTTGATAGTACTTAGATGTTCCTTGGGGAGTTGAAGTTCACCACAAGGTCAAAGGTCACAGACAGGGGTCAACAAACTTTTAGGGCCCATGTTCATTTTTTATGGCATGTTTTTATTATGGCTCATAACTTTTGATCCCTATGTCCGTTTGTGACGAAACTTGGATGTTAGATGTCCCTTAGGGAGTTGAAGTTCATCACAAGGTCAAAGGTCACAGATAGGGGTCAACAAACTTTTAGGACCCAATGTTCAGTTTTTATGGTGTGTTTTCCGATTATGGCTCATAACTTTTGATCGATATGTCCGTTTGTGACCAAACTTGGCTGGTAAATGTCTGTTAGGGAGTTGAAGGTCACCTCAAGGTCAAAGGTCATAGGTGGGGTCTGTGTTAACAAATCTGTTTTCCTCTCATTTTTATCTTGTCCTTAGCATCTTCATGTCATGCATTTTGGTTTCATCTCAGTGATGTGACTGTGTACCCACAGCTGACAAAAAAAAATTTGAAGAATATTGACACTTTTGATACATATTGAAACCTGTACAGGTGCATTACTGGCATTTTGCAGGGTGATATTCTTTGTCAAAATAGATGTCTTCATGAATTCTGCTATGTATTCTATAAATTTGGGACAGCTTTGGAATTCACACATGTGGCGCCTTTGTGTACAATCTGACATAAATGCGAACACAAAACTCATCTAGTGTTCAGTGACAGATGGCACGTATGCATGCCTTACACATTGTACAATGTCTTTGCCTGTCCTTGCAGTAGAGCTTTTACAGCCAGACTTGTCACACCCATCAAGCACAGGTCTCCAGTTTCCTGGTTGAATAACCCTAAAACTTGTCTTGATGCAATGACAGTTAAGTAACCTCACACTCAGTAAATGTTCCCTTCAGAGATATCACTCTTTTACCATTGTTCATCACTCGGTGGCAGATGTCTCCTTGCTAAACAGTGTCACCACCTGTGCATATTTGCCCTCGGCTGCGGTTTTCCCGATAATTTGATTTTTATGCGGCCATCAGCCATTGATTTTTTTGCCCCCTCCACTCAAAATAAGAAATATATGGTTACCATTTGTGGCAGTGTTTAAGCTTCGCCTTTATACAAAGCCATCATGTCCCTGACAAACACTGCAGGCAGAACCTGTAAATTTGTACAATCAGAATATCTACAGATATTTTTTATATCTCAGAACATTGGACAGATCTATTTCAAGACAATGAGCAACTACATTATCCATATTCATTTGCATAAAATGATGTGGAAACATAGTGTGGATAAAGCTAGAAGTCACGCACAGAGATGTGTGTTTCCAAAAATTTAGCTGTTGCCATGAAGTGAAGTGGTCCTGGCTTATATGATGTACATCCAACTGGATCCCATGGAAGACCAGATATTGCAGCTGAATATGGGCTATCCAGCCATCTTCTCTGATGGAAATAAAAAATAAAAAAGGGCAAAAGGCAAATATCAGTCAAATATGGTGGAAGAATTGAAACACTGGTCGAGGGAATCCCGGAAATGAAATTGCCACGAGTGAAAGAGAGTGAGGTTAAAGACAATAGAGTAGATGCAAGCTGAGTTGTATGTGAGAAACAACAAGGAGAAGGATATGACCCTGAAAGATAAAAAAACATAATCCAATATGGCTGCTTGAGGACAAACCGCACAGCCCTCTTGCGAAAGTGATGGCCTCCGGGTCATTTTGTAGAGATGCCTCATTCCAGTCACTGATATGACAATTTTCCCAGAAGACAAGTTTTGTAGATAATGTCTCCTCTCATGGCAAGTGTGCTGCAGACATTAAGCCATATTACAGTCACCACTGAGATGTGGTTAAGTCACTGTTTTAGGTGAAGACAATATCATGAAACTTTTGTTCTTAAGTGTATAGGCTCCTACATTTTCTATTAAGAGCGAAAGCCTCTTGAACTCATGCTATACATGTTTGCATGCTTCATATGAAATGCATGGCATTGCAGCATGAATTATTTAATATGATATTCCTGTTGAGTCCCCCCACCACAAATCAGGGACAGTCCCGGCAGGTGCATATATGTGTACTATATCAAACGGTAGTTCTGGCATAGATAAGGCCATTTTCACACTGGACGAGAAACATTGCAATGCTAAATTGCATGTACAATTATGATGACAGTTTCAAATTAGAATTATTGACTGAACACATGTCCAAGGAAGGCTTCACGGATTCTGTGGTTTTGAATTTTAGAGCAAGGAGAGGAGGTATGGTGTCTTTCAGAGTTCCCATCAATTACTCTTGACTGGTAAGGAGTGCGGTTTTGCTGTGGAAGTGGTTGAAAGGTCACCGTAAGCTCCACCCCTGAGACATGATTTGGAGGTCAATTTGTACCTTTGACTGTTTCATTCCATAATTCTGAATTATGATTCAAATCACCCTCTGCAATTGCAGTTATTGCATACACAGGGCCATTTAAATTGTGATTCTAAGGAATCATCACTAGAATTGTAATTCAATTTTTGCACTCGTAGTACAGTTGAAAAAGGACCAAAGTTATTTGCCTACCACTCCTTGTTAATAGTAGCCTATGTTTTTATAGAGTATAAAAGTGGCAATATGTTGAGACAGTGGTCTGGAGACAGGTAATGCCCATCTGTTTGTCTGGAAGAAAATTAGTGATCCAAACATAAACAAACAATCAAAACGTCACACCTACAGTACAACAAGCACAAACTAGTGTGACATGGTAATCAATAAACTATAATCAATAAACTAAAAGGTCATTTTGGTCCGAGTTGTCCAGATACTAAGAACGGCTGAAGAAGATATTCTGCACAGGTGTACATTCTTGATCGTCTGTGTGGGTTAAGGTCCTGTTTATCGTTGGGAGCAGTGCTTTAAAAAATATATCACATTTTATGCATAAGTGAAGGTCTGTTGTATCACAAAACATCCTACCATATAAATTTTTGTGATAAAGCCTAGAATATAAGGAGATATCAGTTGAACTATTGTTCACATTTTGTATATTTAACAATATTGAACATCGATTATACTGATGCAAATTTTTACAGTGGTTGTTTCTATCCCTAACTCAATTTTTAGAACTATTTTATACAACTACGTGTATTGCTGGGTTTTTGTTTCATCTGCCAATGGTAGATTATGCCTTAAACGTATACATGTGTGTGTGTGTGTGTGTTTGGTGTTCATGTGTTTGAATGTCATTCCGTGTATAGGTTTGTGTTTGGTATTCTTCACCTCCCTGTTTGCTCTGTACGTGGAAAATTGCGCCACAAGAAGGGATTCTAGCACCAGAGTATCATTAGATGGAGAGTGTGTCTTGTCGTCTTTTTTATTTGGAGCGAGAAGCCTGCACCTTTAGACTACATGTGGGTGAACCAGCATTGAGTATGCACATTTTACAATGTGCATTTTTTAGATGCTCCCCGCAAGATGGGTTATGAAGTGGCATGGTGCTCCCCTGGGTCTGTTTCAGAGTGCCCTGGATTGTTCCCACCGATCAGTAATGTGATTCTGGACTGCTGCACCTGATGGTGTTTTGTTTCTGCTGCTCGTTGTTTTTCACCGGATGTTTTCTTTCTCATGTTTGGAGCAGTGTTTTCAGCATATGTGTGTGTGTGTGTGTGTGTGTGTGTGTGTGTGTGCAAGTGTTTGTAGATCTGTATGTGTGTGTAAACTTGTATTTGTGAAAAAAAAGAGTGTTAATGTGTTGTGTATTTGTGTGTGTGCATGTTAGTGTGTATGTGATGCATGTATACTTTAATGTCTCTGTTTTCTGCATTGGAGTTGTGCTCTGCATCTTGAGTAAAGGCAGTAGCTTCTGTTCCTCAGCACAAGGAACTACATACATCTATATGCCAAGGGTCACTCTCTTTTCAGTCTTTTCTCTCTCACCAGGATTTAAGATGTGCCTTTATAGACCTGTTCGGTTTGGATGCAGTTTTTTTTTTATCATATTGTTCATGTGTATTTCAGGCATAACTGGTGAGCTTCAGTATGCCTTTAGAACAATTGTTTACTTAATACTCACTGACATAGCAGTTCACCTGAGTCATTGTATAACCCATTTTGGAACCCATATACTGTATGTCTGACTGTAAAGTTATACTGAATAGGTCTGTAATAATAGGTGGTAGCCCTCATTTGCCATGCAACCTGTATAAAATATATTCCAGGTTTTCAAACATGAAACGAGTATGCCATATGCCACAGATGTTTGACATGAATTTCAACAATTACATCAAATTGCCAGTCAAGCGTACGTTTATCAGATGATTTAGATCCCTTTTTAATCTCATTGAATGTCTAAATACATGAATAAAAAAAAAAAAAGGTTCCATTCTTTTGACGCCAGAAACTATTTTACATGGCACTGAAGCCTGGATGCCTCTCCTGAAAAGAGAAAAAGAAAAAAAAAAAAAATGTCATCTTCAGATGAATTTGATGGAAATGGCTGGAAGTCTCACAACGTAGACAGGCAATCTGTCTCCCCCATCTCTTAACGTTGTCTGTCTCTGTGGGAGTTTCACACTGTCAGAAAAACTCATTTGTAAATGTGATTTTGAAACTGCGATTTAGAAACTGCATTTCATACCTAATCAGGCTGTTTTTGTGTGAAAGCAAATATGTGAACCATATCTCTCACAAGCACCCTTTTCAAATTATGCATGACTTACTGTGAGCTGGGGTGTATTCTCAACAAGATTTTAATTAATGCTTGATGCCCATTTGCAGTCTGAATAGTCTGACCTCTTGAATAGGCATGATTGAGAAGTTGGAGCTCAGCTTTTCCTCGAATTCACTTTGGCCATGATGTAAGCCTTGTCAAAGCTGCTGTTAGCACTGACAGTGGTTGTGATTATTATTCATTACAGAAAGAAAGCCCAACGCGCACACCATTCCTACTGAATGATTCAATTACCAATTATATTGCTCAATTTACCTTATCAGTTGTCAGTTTGAAATATGTAGCGCTCTGCCGATTGGTTGTGGGTTTTGCTACAAATAAATGGCTGAGAACGAAAGTCGGCATATTCAAAGTTGTGAGGTTTAAAGAAGAATTACCACTTAGGAGACTAAGTTCAGTGGCTAAATACTCTGTAACTCTGAATGCGTGTGGAAGCACATTTTTACCCATTGAGGACGAGTCCCGAGTATACTCGGGGGAAAGTGTCTATGGGAAATGCGTGTTGTAGCAAAATCAGCCCATCCTCGACAGGTTAAAAACTCGTTTACAAACAAGCTCTTCTGTACATCTGAAATCCCTCCTTGTCTCCCCACACATCTCGGTGAGTGTGGGACAAGTCAGAGGGGCTGCCCTGCTTCTTCCCCTGTCGTCAACACTCGCGAGCCTGCCCGGCAAGTAGCTGTAAGCAATTGCTTTGGCAGCGTGCCAGATCTAAAGGTCAAATCTCGTTGCAGCAGAAGTGGAAAATGCTGATACTGTTACCCCAGTTTCCGGTCCCGCGTTGGAGAAATGCGATAGCCATCGCCCTAAGCTTTGGCGCGGAAAAAACAAAAACCCAGAAAAACAAAAAATGCAAAGAAAACCTAGCCAGAGAGTCTATATGGAATGTAGACATGATACATATGTTTGTTTTCGTAGGTGGTGCATTGTATTTCTTTGGTGAATATTGTTGAAGATTCCATAATTGTAGTCAGCCAAAGAAACATAACATAGTTCTCGGGCCTGACAGTTTTCTTTCGTTATATTGAAATTTTGTGATAGCCGAACAGTAAAATATACAAAGATATGAAGATGATAATTTTGGGATTTGAATTTTCACTTCATTGTATTAAGAATTTTGTTACAACTTTGTCTGTTATAACAGGAGTGCACTGTACAAGTGCATATTACCGGTTAGTATCTAGATGTGTACAAAAGACACACACACACACACACACCGAATAGTAGGCCTACTGGATATTTGCTGTGTGTGTATGAATACATACATGTATGGTTGCCTGTGAGTCATGTTGAACACAGTGTTCTAATTAATTTATGAACACTGAGATGGTGCAGCGGGAATAAAGACTTGTTGAAATGAAACTCAGACAGAGACGTGAGAGGAAGGGGGACCATAAATTTTGGCTGGGCTAACATCGTCTCCCGTTTTCAGTTATATGAGGATGGCTCCTTAGAGTACAGGGAAGAGTCATCTCGTAAACATTATGTGCATCTGGAATTTCTCAGAGAGTGAGGGAGAATGGCACAGATACTGGTTTATGTGTCTGCATTGCCAATTTCAACTAGAATGCTGATAAAGGAACAAAGTAATACAACACTGAGATGAAAG
Source organism: Diadema setosum (assembly GCA_033980235.1). NCBI lineage: Eukaryota > Metazoa > Echinodermata > Echinoidea > Diadematoida > Diadematidae > Diadema > Diadema setosum. The sequence continues at coordinate 16,918,874 of CM067073.1, read as the reverse complement.
TTTTAGAGTAAGAAATAATGTTTACTCATAAATTGGTAAAAGTGAGGATGCACTTCTTTTGTTAAATTGATACGACTCAAGAACTGATATGGAGTATGTCACCTTACTGTGTGGAAAATAACTTTTCCTTCTCAAGTGAGACTCATCCCACCAGAGTCTTAGAATATATATATTAAAAAAAAATGAATCAAAGAGCAGTTGATGCTTTCCTTTCTAGGTTATCAGTCCAGTCACCATGGTAACTGTCACTTCTTTTTTCCCCTCCCTACCCACATCCTTTGCCAGGTGAGCTGGGCAACCTTGGAGGAGATGGAGAAGGCAACGACAAGGATGAGGAGGAGGCGGCCCTGATTGAGGAGGCCAGAAGACAGCAGGAGGAAGACAGGAAGGCCCGCCATGCCAAGATGGAGGCCGAGCGGGAGATCGAGCGGGAGCGCATCCGAAACAAGGTCGGTGCTCGCATCTATGGCCACTGCAGCGACCTGCATTTTTGCAATGGTGCCAGAAGCATCAAAACTTGATAAGGACACCGACGCAGTTCGAAGCTCCCACTAGAAGTTAAAAACAGTGACATTCATCATCTCATTATTTTGCATGATAAAATACTAATGAATATAACAAGAAGGATGCATGGTGGTGATTCTTTTATGAGAATTGAGCTTGTTAATCTAGCTGAAGATACAGTAGATTTGATTAATTATCATTATTTTCATGGGGGGGGAGGAGTAGGGGCAATTGTGTTGGGACAACATTATTGAGATCAGTTGTGCAATGTGCTTAAAGCCAGTGGAAAAGGAATATTCCTGGCTGGAGCTCTTATCTTTTTCATAATTTTCAGGCAAGGAAGTAAGGGTGCTTTTCAGCCATTAACTCTTTATGTGCCATGGTGGAAAACCCCTGTGTGCCACATTATTCTGAGACACCAACGTAGTCATGCATTGAGAAAAACATTCTGCTTTTCAAGTCTATGTAACTTCTATAAATTCTTTTAAGCTGGACAAGTATAGTGAGCAAAGTTGTAGAGAAGATGTCAAGCTTTGCTTTGATGTAGATTTTACGACAAATCAATGGTTCATTTTCTTTCAAAAGACCAGTAGTTACATTACTGTAAAGGCATGACTTTAGTGCGTTTAACAATGACAGAAGCTTATAATTTATACGGAAATCCATTAGGGAACACCGCTTGGTAGTTAATCACCACATAAAATGCAAGCTATTATGTGAGAAGAATGGAAGCACGAGAAAAGCTTTCATTGTTCTGCGGCATTTGGAAATTTATCAATCAGTTTGGGTGGATTTGTGGGTTTGAGCAGAATATGCGAAGTTGGCACGCCGTCGACTGAGACGGAGGTGCGAACATGGCACGTAAAGAGTTAATCACTAGTCACATATACATGAATTCAAAAATTTCACACTGAACAAGACTGTCTCGTCCATGCAACTTCTAGTTGCTACTATGGAAGCACAAAGTGATGACAAAAATGGCAAGGAAAAACAAGGCTATCGTGTGTTAGTGTTGAACAATGAATCATCTTTTGCCACGTACTGTGTACTCTAATTTTGGAAAGATTTTATTTTCACAGATTTTATGAGTCAGGTGCTAGCTAAATGAACAACACATGAAACTGGCAACTCTGATCTCGACATGAATGCGACATGCACGCATGCATTTCTGTGTTCATTACTGTACTCCATGATCGCAAATTTAACCACTCACGAAATATTCCTGATTTCCGAAAAATTAGATTCGCTAAATATATACATTAAAGGGACTGTACAGTTCTGGTTGAGGTGAGGATTTAGCTTTTAACGTTCTGCGAGATATTGAAAAACCACTCTATGAGATGTCAAAGAGCATGCAATTCTAAGGGGTATCAAAGTTTATTTGATGAAAATCGGTTTTGAAATGGCTGAGATATCCAAAAACAAGGTGAAACAAAGAGATCCTGATAAAAGGCGTGGCCTGTCACCTTTTATTATTCTCACTTTTTTTGATATCTCAGCCATTTGAAAACCAATTCTCATCAAATAAACGTGGAATCCTTCTTGAAATTACATGCTCTTTTATATTTCATAAGAGTTTTCTCATTATCTCACTTAGGAATGTTGTAAACCTGAATCCCCACATCAACCAGTACTGTACAGTCCCTTCAATGTGTGATATATTGCATCTGCTCATATTGAACTGCCCATATACGGTAATGTGTGATATATCGCATCTGCTTATATGAAACTGCCCATATACATTGTACAGTAATGCGTGATATCGCATCTGCTTATATGGCTGGTGTGTTTTTGCTCTCTTCCTCTCGTCATTCTCAGTATGGGCTGAAGAAGAAGGTGGCAGAGGAGCAGATGCCGGAGCCAGACGATGCTGGTCGCATCACGAGGAAAAAGAAGACTCCGGCAGAGATGCAGCAGGCACTGCAACAACAGGAGGAGGAGGAGGAAGGTGAAGAAACAGGCCATTTTGTTTTTCTACGTAGCACTCAAAGCTGCAAGTTGTACTATGAAGCTGTGATGCAGTGACATTTTTTGTATTCAGACTAGATACACTCTGATAAATGCTGATGTGTCTGTGCTTGATGTAATGTGTGGTAATTTCCAGTTCAGTGCTTGGGCTTTTAAGGCTGTGTGATGATCTTCATTTAGATCTTTAGGTTTTCTGCTAAGGTATGTGAAAAGCATAAAAATTAACATTGTAATCTCCTATGTAATTTAAAGGGATTGTATAGTCTTGGTTGAGACCAAATTTGAGGTTTCCAACATTTTTTATAAGACAATGAGAAACCTCTTATGAAATATGACAGAGAATGTAATTCCAAGAGGTATTCAACATTCATTTGATGAAAATTGGTTTTGAACTGGCTGAGATATCCAAAAAAGAGCAATCCTAATAAAAGGAGGGACCCTCCTTTTATTACAATCACTTTGCTTTACCCTGTTTTTGGATATCTCAGCCATTCCAAAACTGACGTTCATCAAATAAACTTTGAATTTGTCTTAGAATGATATGCTCTGTACTATTCCATAAGTGGTTTCTTGGTATGTCGCAAAAAGTTAAAAGCCCAATCCTCATCTCTACCAATACTATCCATCCCTTTAAGAATCCAGAAAATAAGACTTCTTGCTTACCGAAGCCATAGTGACACAATAGGGATTAGGATTAATCTCTCTTCATTGATAATTGGAAAGTAGTTTCAAAACATCTGTGCCAATTGGCAAACAAAGCACTCCAACCAGTTTGCCAATTGGTGAACAAAGCACAGTAATGCTTAAAAGGTCAATTTGTAATTTATTGAAAATATGATACACTGTGCATGTTGCAACGGTGTTTGTCGTCACTATGAGAGTTTTATAGTTTTTTTTTTGTACCTTTCTTTTAAACTTCATTTTCCTCCTCTTCTTTCACCTCCTTTTCTCCTTTCACTCTCCTTCTCTTCCTCTTCTTCTTCTTCCCATCCTCCTCTCTTTCATCCTCATCTTCCTCTTCCCTCTCATCCTCCTCTTCTTCATCCTCTTCTTCTTCCTCCTCACCCCCCCTTCTTCATCCTCTTCTTCCTCCTCATCTACCTCTTCTTCCTCCTCTTCTTCCTCCTCTTCTCCCTCCTCATTTTACCTCTCATCTTCCTCCTCATCATCCTCTTCTTCCTCATCCTCCTCTTCTTCATCCGCTTCTTCCTCCTCATCCTATTCACTCTTCTTCCTCCTCCTCTTTTTCTTCCTCCTGCATTTCTCATCTTTTTTGCTCTTTTTCTCCTCCCTTCTCCTCTTCCCCTCCTCCTCTTCCTCCTCCTCCTCTTCCTCCTCCTCCTCTTCCTTCTCATGCCCTCTTTCTCAACTTTGATCTTGTTTTTTCTCTACTCTCTCTTCTCACTTCCTCTCTATAATCTTGTCTGTGTGTTTCTGTTTCTCATTGTTGCAGGTTTTCTAGAGACTGTAAAAGGCTACGTGGCACCATTTGCAGAAAAACTTGGCTTGGACCTGTTCAAATAAATCTTCACTGCAGATCAATTCTATGGGCTTCACTCTCACCCTCTTCTCACATTTAGAAAAAAGAATCACCCCCTCTACCCAGAATACAACAAAATCCAGAATATATTTCAACTCCTTTGCTTGATTTATTTCAAGACATATGACAATATGTCCACAATTTTTTTATGCAACTCTACTTAAAATTCAGGAAGGACAGCTCTTTTTTTTTTTATTATTATTGCTTTCCAGGTATGAAATCAAAAAGAAATTTAGAGCAAGGGAAATAAAGCCTGATGCAGGTACAGGTAGCATTTTTCCAACAACTCGACTTCTACCGATAGAGACCACTTTGGTTTTGATTTCTCGAGTCCTCGCAGCTCATCCTTGGCTGATTATTTTCCCGATGAGAAGTTTGATGGGCTGTTAATGATGACACAAAGTCAGAAACTTTGTTTAAACGTTAGAAATACCTCAGTTTGTATCCATTTATGAAAGTTTGAAATACGATGTCCTTTTCAGGTGAACAGCAATGACTTAACGGCTGCTTGCCGACGTGATACGAAGACTTTAATTTTTTTTTAATTGTCTTTCCTACAAAGTTTGTGGAGTTTCCCTTTTTCTGAGCGGGATATGCAAACTCCAAAATGATTTGTTAGTGATATTCACTACTATTGCCAATGATAGTATACCTAGTCAGTTGCCTCTCTTTTAGTCTCTGTACTATGCATTCTGGGTTACTAGACTGCTACTGAGTAGCACGACTAGGGAAAGATAATTCTTGAAGATACCAAGTTATTATGCTATCAACTAAACATGACCAGGGAAACCAGTACTCCTCTCCACTGAGTGTGTTTTCTGACAGCAATAGAGATGCTACTGTAGATCAGATTGTTAATGTATTCAAATTTATGCACACTTTTCACTTTTTTGAGCATAGTCTGTTGGGCTGCAACCTGTTGTTCATTACACAGGTACATACATTTGTTTTCCTATTTTGTGTTATTGGTTTGCTGTGATAACGTATAACAGATGTCGGCTGTTGCCAATTTGGGGATCAGGTATGCTATTATAGGCAAATTTCTGGCAAGCTCTTCGAGTCTTCAAGCTGAGGAACAAAACTGTGCATAAATTTGAATACATTAAGTTCACTGGTCTTGTGCCGTGCGGGTGGCAGAACAGCCCTTACAAGGTTGACACATCTATCCTGAATTTTCCAGACTTTGCCATTCATTCACCCATCCTTTTCTCTTCGTCGTCGATGCTGATTTTTTGGTGCTACTTCGGTTCTGCCAGCCGCATGGCAGTGCCCACTTTCTTATACAATGAGTAACGTGTGTGATGGTAGCCATGTTGACACCAGGGATGGAGCGCGACCAAGCAAAAATAAAGAAGAAAAAAAAGGGCGTTCCGAGACATGGAATACCGCTGCATATCAGATCAGCTGCAGCTTGTGTAGAGAGTGAAAGACTGCGTGCACACTGCACCATGTATTATACACACGCACCTGTTCACTTGGTGCACACACAATGCACGCTGGTGCACCTTCTGCATGCCATTGAGCTTTTGAGCCACTCGAGTGAAAGTTGCGGTGTAGTCATCAAGAGGTTGTGACTTTCTCCTTGTGAGTTTGTACACATTCAGCCAGGCATTTGGCCACAAAATATCAATCACCATGTATGCCATACAAAATTATCCCCACTTTTTGCTCTTTGGTTTGTGTGAGTGTTTTTGTTTTGTTTTGTTTTGTTTTGACAATACTGAGTTTATGATTATTAATCCTACCCCCTCATGCATTCCAACATGTTTCATGTTGGGGGGGGGGGGGGGAAGGGGATGACTGTTTTTATATATTACAATATACGTAGAAAAGTGCTGAGTGTGGTACACTCTTCTTTTCTTTTTTTGGAATGATGTGTTCAGTCTGCTCATGAAAGATTGACAAGCGATGTACTACATGCGCAGCTTTCACTTTGCTGGCAAAGGCCTGGCAAGTAAAGAGCTCACACAACCGACACCCTGCAAAAGTATAGGGAAGTGTCACGCTTCTATGTGGAAATGACTGAGCATGTGCACCCTGAATGGGTCACTTCTCGCAAGTTGCGGAGTGCAGTTCACACGAATGCAATGCTGCTGCAGCTTTCTGTGCACGAGCAATGTTTTGAGCGAAGCGAGGACAGTTCTGCATCTGGGGGAGAAAGTTTGTGTATGTGTGTGTGTGTGTGTGTAATTTTCACACCCATGCCCATTGCATGTTACACCCTGAGGGTATGTGTGCACAGTGCTTAACGTAAATACAACATAGACACTGTCTACCTAATTTCCCGGGACAAAGTATCTTTAAAAACCCTTCAAGGATCGATGTTGTGGTTTACAAAAGGGATACCCAGTGACGCAAATGCTGTTCAAAATCTGGCAGATTTTCACGTCAAAAATGTCCATCTTCTAATTGCAAGATATTTGTAAAGAGGAAATGAATGCTTTGGATCAATGCAAATGATACTTCTGGCATAGAGGGAGGGTGATGAAAATATGATGGAAATTCTAGAAACCCCCCGCCACTCCATGATGCAGAGCATGCTGTGGACTAGTCGTGAGGAGAATGAGAAGTATAATACTCCCCCGTCCCTTGCTCTTTTGTGAAATTAGATCATTCAATGCCCACCTTACCCCCTTTTATATTATTTTTCTTCCTGCTGAAATCAACATCCCTGTGTATAGAAAGTCATTTATTCGACATTTGCCCTGGATATACCAATTGGAGATTTCTCACTTTAAACCTGTACTGTTGTCATTTCTGTTAATAGGTGAGAAGAGAATGCAATGTTAAATTCGAACTGTCAATTCGTAAGTCTTTGTGTGATGTCTTGAGTATTGCTTTCAAACGTATCCCGTACAAACGGGGGGGGGGGGGGGGGGGGCATTTGTTAACAGAACTCTTTTGTCAGTATAGGTTTATTTATTGAGATAGAGAACAACATTCCCTGCAGAGCTCGTTATTAGCCATCATTCCAACTCTGGATGCTGATAAAACTTCTCACTGTGACCAAAGAATAGGGACGACCATCACATTCTATTGGATATAAAATTGTTCAGTTTGTACTCCCAACATTGTAGGTACTTCCTCTTTTTATATGTATCTGAAATAGGACAGGCACACACAAGAGTGAAAATTGTACATAAGTAGATTTTTTTTTTTTTGTTGGTCTTCTTGTGACTGGTGACAAATTTGAAGTCTGTACCATGCACCTAGCAAAATATGTTTTTAATGATGTTTTGGACTACATATATGTCATTATACATACAAGTTGATTAGGTATCATTTGCCAGTCAGTGCAATGTATAATATTATAAAAAGATGAGTATTTATTGGCTGAATGTGATGAACTGTTGATACATTTCGTGAAGCAATGGCGGAGAAAATATCTGCATGTTTCATCTGTGTTAAAAAAAACAAAACTACTTCAACAATTCCTTTCTTCATTCTTGATGAATACAAATGCTTGAATACAAATTCCAATTTGAGAGTCTGACTTTTGCTCAGCGAGTGTTGATATCTGTACAATATTTGAAAATCTTTCACCAAAGGAGATTTCATGTAACTGTGATTTCCACTTTATCATCAGGCCTTCATCCGATTCAAGGAGTCATGCAATCTAATTTGGAGCAGGACTATCGCTCAAAAGTTAAATCTGAAAGATTAGCCATTTTGTGGACACTCATTGTAGTTTAAGGGGCAAGCTCTTATCATAGATAATTAGCCTCCGTGTGAACGTACCTTTGGTTAGAACAAAGCATGCTTTGGAAACATTTACAAAGAAAATACTTTCAAGAGGTCTCGTTCAATCAGGAACAGAAGTGCACTCAATCCTCTTCTCTAGAATTGCCACAGTTTTCACAACTTTGACAGAAGTGCCGTCATTTTCTTGCCACCTCTGCCAATTCTCTGAATTCGAGAGAACTCCAGCCGTCTCTTTTGTCTCTTCTCTCGCGCGTTGACCTCGCACCGAGGGTTGCGGACGGTTGATGATGTGAACACGCGATGTTAAGCAGTGCTTACATGTAGCTCCAAGTCGCGTTGCCACAGTTTCTAGTCATTACATGCTGTTAATGATGCATAGTATTTATATGTGCCTAGGATAATACATGTAGTGTCTCTTACTGGACCATCTTGCATGTGAGATGGGCTTGAAATGCTTTTGCTGTGTTTTGTGTCCACAACCATGAATTTCTTGTCAGTGCATCTGGTGCGATAACGTCGTATTTGGTGTCATAGTTTTCTGCCCTGTCTCTCCTTCTCTGTTCATACTTGTAAAAATCTATATTTCATCTCAATATCACCAGTCGCAAATCCATGAAACAAGCAAACTTGTCATCATTGTGAATCAGTACAAACTTGATATTTTTTGTCAATGTTGAACAGGACATGTTTACATGTACTTCTACATTTTCTTCTGATGTCTCCTACATGTATCCAATGTTTTTGTCGTCCTGTGCATGGCTTTCCACATTGTAGAGTTACACTGTAGGTAAAAATTTTGTGCAGCAGTGCACAAAAGTAGAAATTTGTAAGGGGGGGGGGGAGATTTTCTCATTGAAATTTGATGTTTAACGAGAACTCTATGGTAAACAAAAAGTATATCATGCACTTCATTCTGCTAGGTCTCTTGTGACTGTGGCGCTAGCAACTGGGGCATCTCACTCAGTTGAAACGAGACCGGAAAGTATGATGCTATAATTTTCCCCCCCTTTTTTCCCCCCACTATTCTCTTACTGTCTAAAAAAGAAAGTAAAATTCTGTGAGGTAGTATGTCGGTTTGAGATAGCAGCTACCTACTCGCTTGACATTTTTGGCAAAATGTTAATTGCACTCGGAGGGACTTCTTTTCGTCCTATTTACAGAGATCGGATGATGTCAAACCTGTCAAGTGAAGCATGGAAAGGGTGGCCTGTGAAATGCTAATTATGCCCACTGGGACATTTTGGAAATCAGGCTAAGAGATTCTAGCTTGCTGATTTGAAAGTAAGCTCAACTTATCTCAGAAACCAGGAAATATCATTTCTGACAGGTGACAGTTATCTAAAGGGCACAAATTTGTTTCATACAAAGTATTACTTTTTAAAAACCCCTTTGTATCGATCTATGAAGAGATACAGTAGTGTCTCCAGGATGACTAGAAGCATGAATATTATAGTGGGCCGTTATGCATATTTGGAAGTGACTGCATGCCTAGCATTGGGTTTTGAACTTATGCATATTTTTGAAAAAGGAATAGCAAATTGGGATGTAGCTAGGGTAGCGTGAACAGATATTGCCTCTCTTTTGCCAATGGAATAGACAGTTTTCTGTCTGGTTGTTTCTCCGCATTGAAATTATTGATGGAGAGGGAAACTTCTGATTGCGCAGTACTGCTAGTCCGGCCTGGACAATACGACAGTCACTTTACTAGCAGCATTTCCCACAAAATGAGGCAAGCGAGCAAGCAATTCTTTTGCTTCTATCAAAGTGGTTAAAGATATGATTATGCTCTTGCTGATATAGCTCTGATAGAAATGGCCAATATGGTATGCCAAAATTGCTTTGACACAATGCATGTTCCCGCCACTGGAAACAAAATTGCCAATTGCACAGCATGACTACATTAAGGCTTCATGGACCACCCACATCTATTGCTTTTTTTTTTGTAAGATGGCAAAGTTTCAACATAGTCGTAAAGGTACTTGTGGTGAAACTTCACATGATGGAATCTGAATTTTGCTTCAAAGCAAGAGTAGTACTTTTTAGCCGAGCTGTCTAATTTTGGGTTTCTATTTTTTCCAGCCTTCAGACAAAATGATGAAATTGCCAAAATCATTCAAGCACACAAGAAGATTGCAGCTTTAAATCTTCAGCACTTTCACTTGCTGGTACTTTACTCTTTTTGTTTTTTCTTTTTTGTCTCATCGATATTACTTGCCAGAAAATTCTCCATATCAGCTTGATCAATTTAATCCAGATTTTCATGTGCAATATAACATTGCTCACTGTAATAGCAACTTCTCATTCTTCAATGACACATGTATACATGTGATTGTTATCATTATCATTATATTTTTTGTGGTTTGTAATACAACCATTCACCAACATTTCTATGAAAATACTGTTGTCTATTAAGGCATGCACAAAGCTCGCAGTGATAGCGTTTTAAAACATGCAGAGACGAAGACCTTCCAAACGGTACACATAGTGCAATATTAAAAGGAGGGTATGCTAACTTGAGTGTAACAGGCACCACTGTACAGCCTTGTATTTGTCAGTGTAAATGTGTTATTTATGATGTAGGTCACAAACACACAGTTGGGTTTGGCTATAGTTTAAGCTGTCTTAAACATACAGTGAAGTGCTCACAAAGTGCTAGAAGTAAGTGGCATTTCTAGCCATTTTATCTTTTAGGGTAGGGGGGTGGTACACCAAAGGACATCTATGAATCCCAAAGAAATGGCTAAGACACCACCGAGAGTGCAGTTTTTCAGACAGATCTGCTACTGCATTACAGGCTGTTGTGGAAGCCATCAACATTGTGCAATTATGGTACAGTGCTTTAAACAGCTGTATAGGGAGGGAATTCCTACCCCCCCCCCCAAAAAAAAAAAAGAAAAAGAAAAAGAAAAAAAAAAGAAAAGAAATATGTCAATATGTAACAGGGGAAATGCAAGATTTAATATGTAGGACCAAAATTAATTTTGTGGTTTTGACCGAGAGGAAATCTATTCGCCCCAAGAGACTTTGTATTTCCGTTGGAGATAATCCACATCTTTTTAGATCAAAGTGTGTGCAATATTCACTGTCATTCATTCTCTTCTTAGTACTGAGTAACTTTGTATTGTGAACCCAGTGTGTTGATTGATCTTTCATGTCTTTTTTCTATCATAAGGTTTCATTATTTATTACCATGGAAATTGTTCATTCAATCATTCATTCATTCATTGGTTTATTCATTAAGTGTGTGCTATTGACTTAATGTGATTATTGGTGAATCTATCTTGTAATGTACAGTAATTTATCTACATTAAAAGTAAAAAAAAAAAAAAAAATTCACATGGTGTATTTGACTCAATTCTTGTCAGTGTGTGTGATTTTAGAAATAAATGTTATGTACTTTGTATTCAAACAGATCTCGGGTGGTTGTACAGAGAGGTTTTAATCCAGTGCATATTACCCGATACATACATACTGCTGAATAAGGAAGTTTGAATGGAAGCTCTTGTATGGTTGAACAGGTGAGTTGGAGTTGAAACTTGTGAGATGGCAATTATGCAGATTTTATTCTGCCCTTTTAATCAGAAGATAATAATTGTGCTGATTGTGCCGATGATGGTGATGATGATGATGGTAATGATGATGTTGATGATGGTGATGATGGAGATGATGTTGGTGATGATGATAATGGTGATGATGAGGGTGATGATGATGATGATGATAATGATAATAATGGTGATGATGTTGATGATGTTGATGATGATGATGATGATGGTGATGATGAGGACAATGATGATGATAAGGATGATAATGGTGATGATGTTGATGATGATGATGATGATGGTGTTAATGATGTAGATGATGGTGAAGATGAAGATGATAGTATGTCTAACATGTCCTAATCACTCCCTGGTCTCTTCAAGACAAATGCAGTGCATAGTCATTGCAATATACGTTTGTACATGTGATGTGGGTAGCTTGCTGAATTTTCAACCCAAGTGTCCGGAATTCACCAAGGTCCTTTAAATTTAGTCCATGGATTATGCAAATTTCGTCTCCATACATGTGTGTGACAGATCACGTACGGCAACAGACATTCAACAATGAATGCATGCTCACTAACACACGAATGTGAACGGTATGCCAATTTCACACTTGTAAGAGCCCGTTAGACTAAATTTGCACCACTGATTTGATTTAAAGCCCAAACAAAGTTCTGGTACGCCTGCAAAAGTTGTCAAATTTTGCTCCAAAATGTGAACGTATGCCTAGGAAATGTGCGAAATACCGCTGTAATAACAAGATATTCGATGGGTAACGACGAAAATGGGAAATATTAACCAAAAACGTTCAGTCTCAGAACTTACCCGAATGGGGTCAGGCTAGACTCGGACTCGGGGATAACTCAGCCTCGCTTTGCTTGACGGCGGGATGAGTTGTATTGATTGTCCCTCTGGATTGTACAGCGTTGTACTGCATATGGGAGCGGCCTGTATAAACTACATTGTAGCGTTCTGGCTACTCGAAGTAATGGTCCGAGTTGTTACAACGCGCGCATCAAAAACCTCTTTGGCGCGCATGCAAAATTAGTGTGCGCCTCTCGAGCACCTCTAAAAACAATCAAAGACACTTGATAAACAACAACAAAAACTTCAAAGACCGCGCGTCTCAGCAACTGAGGTGATGTGCGTATAGGCTTGAGGACCGCGCGCTGTCCATTTGTTTTGTACAGGATTAGCACGCACTTTCCTGTCTGCTCATCAAGGCCTCGTTTGGTACCCGTAGTATAGAGTACTGATGAACATGGCGATCACGAACTGTGTGTAAATTGTCTGAAATAGGGTCGAGTTTTCCCTGAGACCGAGTTAGTCTGGAGCCTTCTGGAATAAAAGTCGGTCTGCCGACTTTTATTATTTTTCTCAAAATACTCCAAAACGACTCATCATTCCGGCAAACCGCGTCAGCCAGGTAAGTTTCTTTGTAGACTCTTTCGATATATTGCAAGCAAATATGAAATGGTGCCAGACGGGTTCTCAGGCCCTTACCAGAACTTTGCTTTCACTTTAAATTACTTTTGTGACTTGGGGGCTAATGTTTCTGAATACAATGCGATTTTTACCAGATTGGAGGAACCATTCTTTTTATTGAATCTAATGATGAATAAAATGGTTACATATCCACAATCATCATTTCAGTATGTTCAATGCTACTGGTCAAGTATACCTGCACACAGAAGCCCTGAAATACATAGCATATACTGTCTATTAATGCTCAAAATGCAGCATGAACTCACCAATAATGATGTGTTATTTGTACCCTGGGGTACTAAAAAGAAATCTGTCATTTTTGTTCACATCATTTACACTACTTTTTTAGCACTGTACCCTGGGCTACCCAAAGATGGTTGAAAGTAATTTTTAATGCTTTTTGAAAGAAAATTTTGCTGCAGCAATGAGCTGAGTAGTATAGCATCATAACATCAGTGCTCATCACAAACACACACACAGACACACAAACACATTCTTGTCACAACATTCTCTTGTAGGACACCCACAGTAAGTTCGTCCCACAAACGTATACTAAATAAAGCCAAAATCTATTGTTTGCAGTTGTGGGACCATTATCCTCAGGTATTTCTTTTGTTGGTTGTCCTACAACAGTATGTCATGCCTACCCACACACACAGAGGCACCGCTTAAAGCATAACCAGTCCACAGACAACATATGAAATAAGTAATCTTTGGAGTTGGTGGATTAAAGCGATCTCATTCTGAAATACTGTTCAAAAATTTTACTGACACATTAAAAAAAAATATATATTTTGACTTTACAGCTTTTTCGTGCATTGTTTTACATTGACTTCAGACCATGCACCGACAACTTATAATGAAAGCCGTTCGTTTTTCAAAACTTGTGTGTGATTTTGTATTAAAATGAATGTCAAAACATGGAAATGGACCTAATTATACTTGACTCATTGGCCCGAATTCAGGAAGGTGGTACAAATGAAACCATGGTTTAAACCATGGACAAAAACCATGGAGCGCCAAGTGTCGCATGGAATATTCGTTACAAAATCAGTCATTTCGTCAATGAAATGATTATTTTGTAACAAAATAAAATTTTGTAACTAAATGAACATTTCGTCCACGGAATGATAATTTCGTTAACGAAACGGTCATTCTGTCGACGAAAGGACCCATTTCGTAACGAAATATTCCATGCGACACTTGGCGTTCCATGGTTTTTGTCCACGGTTTAAACCATGGTTTCATTTGTACCACCTTCGTGAATTCGGGCCTTAAAGGCATAATTTGACATTTGCAGATGAAACAAAAAGCCAGCATATGTACAATGTCTGTTAATATAGTTCCAAAATTTGAGTTTGGGATAGAAACAACCACTGTAAAAATTTGAATCCGTATAATCAATGTTAAGTATTGTTAAATAGACAAAATGTGAACAATACTTATAATAAAAATGTTGCCAGACTAATGAGAAAAATACTGATATCTCCTTATATTTTAGGCTTTAGTGTGAAAATCTTATATGGTAGCATGTTTTGTGATACAACAGACCTCCACATATGCATCAAATGCGGTATCTTGAATATTTTTAAATCACTGTTCCCAAAGGTAAACAGGACCTTTAAGACCCTGTCACACAAAAGAGTATATAGAGCAAACTTGTGCATAGTGAACATGGTCAAGATATGCTCAAATGCTTATAAGTCCACACCAAGATCTGTCTTTTGCAGTTTGCTGATCATGATGCTGTACACTCAACATTTTACACATTCAGATTTTTGTTTTCTCAATGTTCCTCTGCAAACCTCAACAAACTGCCTATGAATGAAATATATTTCAATAGGCAGGTGTCATGAACTATGACTACACGTTGTACTTACACTAGTGTACTGTATAAGCTGTTATTATTGCAAACGTTTAATTTTTGCGAATTTTGCCAATCACTGCTGGACTGCGAATTTAACAACACATGAAAATGTCGCCATGTGCTAGGGTAATAGTGCACTTATGTTAGCATTGTGCCTATTCACGAAAACAGCATATCACAAAAATGTCTACGATCTCCTCATTCGCGAAGGCATCTGCATGCGAAAAAAAAGCTTATACAGTACTCCCAAATTTCCAAAAACATCAGGTACACATCACGCTTTGGTATATGGCAGAGCCTTTATGAAGGAAATCACAAATGGATAAACACACACTGCAGTAAATGTTCGTTTAATTATAAATAATCTCTTTCATTTCTTTTTCTTTCTTTTTTTCTACACAACAGTCCAACTAAAAGTATTATCGGCATGGATAGATAAGAAAAATACATCTTGACAGGCACAATCTACAGTGTAATTAGCACAGTGTACCTCGGTAACTACCTGATGAAGAAATGCAGATTTAATTGTACCACACAATTCATCCATATTACACAAAATACAGCACACAATATTGCTTGATGGAGTAGGCCTACAGGAAGGAGAACCATCACACCTAATTTTGGATTTTGAGCTCACAACTCCACTGTACTCTAGCACACACAACTACACATGTATATATTTGTACATAGAGCTGTTGGCTGGAAGGCTAATGCTTACTGTAAAAGTGGATATTTTTGCGCCAGATAGGAAGAGTTTCGCATGTTTTTAATTCCGTCGTATCAAAACATCAATTCCTGGAACATAATTATGGCAAGCAAAAATATTCGTGTGCTTTTATTTTCACGCTAGTTTCTGATTGCACGAAATGCGCGAAAATTTTAACACCGCAAAAATTTCCACTTTTACAGTATTAGAGCCTTTTATACTTTCACGGATTGATTCACGGATCACCACAGAACATAATCCGCGGTGTTCCAACTGGTAACATCACGAGTTTCCACTCAATGCCGGTGTGGATACGATCCCAACTGGGTGTCTACATGGGACAAGTACGAAGTCTACGCGGACTAATACGTTGCCTACACGGACAGACAAGGTAGGAACGGGACAACACTGGAAACGTATACGGAGCTAACACGGACATCAAGGAAGAGCACAGAGGCAACTCGGTCCCTTTGCGGTCCCTACACAGATATCCCCGAAATGTTGACAGAAGACTCTTGCTTGTAGGCACTCATTTGAGGATTTATCCTTCTCGGGCTTTAGAGCTCAGTGGAGGAATGTCTTCAGGCATTGCACATAATAGAATTGAAAAAAAAAATATAGGCATCACACAATGCCTATTCCATCTTGTATTTGCAAGCAATTGCCAATTCTCACAATTCTTGTAATTCCTGCTATTCATTTTTGATTCTAAATATTTAAACAATTTAGATAATTTACTTTATTACATTAATTTACATTGAAAAATTATTGTGGTAATAAAAAATAATATGAATATCAATTTGTATTGATGAATATGCATGTGCGCTCCCAGGGTAGCCATGAACTCTTTGAACACATTGATCTACATACCTCACAAAAATGTATTTCTTTTAATGTTTGATAAAAGGGTTAAGAGTTTATAATTGTTATTTTGTAAATATAAAGTGATTCATGCCTAGGAATAGAAAGAAACTGAATTTAGCTTGTAGATGTGTTCACTCAATGGAGTACTACACTGGTAGAGAATAGAAATAACCAAGTTTTGAGGTGGTGGAAGCTGTAACATGTACATACATATTGATGATTTTGTACTTTAAAGGCACATTCAAGAAAATCTATACAATTTTTACATTATGTAGTACATACATTGATAATGCTGTGCATAGATTTGTGGAATTTATTGTCATCCCTGAGCAGACAAACCAAAACTCTCAACAACAACAACAACAAAAAAAAAAAACCACCACACACACACACCAAAACACATTACACTGAACAAAGATGATGACATACAGTGTACATGTATGAGGCTCAGATATTCCAGTAATGTAGCAATGTAATTCCATTACAATACCACTTGCTTTAATGCAAGTTCACCTGTGTAGAATATAAGCATGCTTTCTTATGTTCTGCTTCCAAGAGCACCCAATCACGCATTCTTATGTGAAGTTACTGTCATCATCCGCATTCACTGTGATATGTTATGAATTTTGAAATCATTCATATTCCTTTTCCTAATCACTATAAATTCTGTAACTCTGTACCCAGTATAACCAAATTACAGATGTTCAAATGCAAAGTCTGAAAATCATCCAGAGGTCTCGAAGTTGATGTTCTAGTATGACTTTGAGTGCCAGTAATGAATATGTATATAAACCTATGAATATGCATGCAGTACAATCTGAAATTTTCGCGGTGATTTTATTTTCGCGAATTTCGCGAATCGCCTTTGAACTGCGGAAATAACAACACGCGAATAACTAAGTTCAGTTAGACCTTCGCAACCGCGAAATTAACAACACGCGAAAATGTCCTCCAAGTAGCAATTCACGAAAATATCTGTACGCGAAAATTTCAGCTCGTACAGTATTCACTGTGTTTACTACTAGTACAAAGTGTGCTGCACCAACCACTGCCCACACATTACAATGCGCACAACACTCTTTTTTTTTCTTTTTAGTCTTGGTTGCTATTAAAGGCCTGTGTACTCTATCCATGCTCATCATTTTCAGACATCTTGGTCTTTTTTCTACAGATATACATGGACATATATATGCCTAAATCTATATATTAACCCGTTGAGTACCGTTTGATTTTGCTACAACATGCATTTCCCACAGACGCTTGCCTGAGTATACTTGTCCTCAACGGGTTAACAGCTGTAAAGAAAGTTTATTGTAACAAGATTTGTAGGCAGTTTTTCATTCTTGAGAAACAGAAAACAGTGCTCTAGCTACACAGACTATTTTTCTGAGCAACAGATTACCTTTGCCGGCTTGAATCACTTTTGCTTGTTAACCTGTTGAGGACGAGTCCCGATTATACTCAGGCAAGTGTCTATGGGAAATGTGTGTTGTAGCAAAATCAGCCCATCCTCAATGGGTTAAAATTTGAGTTCAGAACCAAAGATTACTGTACAAGCTGAAATGTTCGCGTACCGATATTTTCGCGAATTGCTACTTGGAGGACATTTGCGCGTGTTGTTAATTTCGCGGTTGCGACGGTCTAACTGAACGTAACTATTTGCGCATTGTTATTTTCGCGGTTCAGAGGCGATTTGCGAAATTCGCGAAAATAAAACCACCGCGAAAATTTCAGCTCGTACAGTATTATTCAAGTTTTATGTTAAACAATGCTTGGACATGGACCCCGCTTCATCACACCCAAGAGAGCACCAACCAAATCTATAGTCAGTCCTCCTTCCCCAGTACTGTCAAGGACTAGAGTGGCTTGCCGTTTCGTAACATTTACCTCATATTCTTGTCAACTACAAACTATACAGTGTAGGTCTCATTTAGAGTTTGATGGATTATTCCATGATTAGCAAGATGTCCTCTAACAAGAGAAGCAGCATGCTGCATATCTATTTACTTGCTAGTTGTCAGCGTGCTTTACATTTACTTATTAGTACTTGGCTACGTACCATACTGTACATGCCAAACCTTGAAATGCTATTAATTGATAATTATGCAGCATTTCATTGCAAAGTTTGGAACTGTGTGTCTTAATGATGATTTGGTGCAGCTGCTAAAAATGAAACAGCACAATATTATTTGTCACACAGACTATTAAATGTGTGTGAGCCTCCTTTCTACTATTCTATTTGGCACATTCTGCATTGTAATCACTTGGACAGCAGTGGACAAAGAGAATATATTTCATAATTTTTATTGTAAAATGATGAGAAAAGCGCTATACACAGGTAAATGAGATTGTGTATTATTCTTGGTGGACTTATGAGGTTGTGTTACAGTAATACATGTAAAAATGACACTACATGGGTGTAAAAGTTTAGTATTGTATTATGAGGAAAAAATTGTATTATATTTTTGTTGCCAGATAAGTTTTGTATTAAAATTGTCTTGTTACAGAACACTCATCAAGCAAATTTGGTTCTTTGTAAACGTGAATAGTTTGTTCTCTAATAGGCCCTATACTGACATTTTCTTTTCATGAACTGACCACTTTTGTTCCCTAGTTAGAAATTGATTGACACAGGGACATTTCTTGCAACAACATATTGACACCAAGATGCAAACCTGTTTTACAGTGCACTCCCGTTATAACGAACATGGTTATAACAAAATTCCTATTACAACAACGTAAAAATTCTGGCCGCAACATTATCCACTCTATGGATTTTATTGTTGATTTGTTCTGTTACGATGAAATTTTGATGTAACAATAGAAAACTACCGGTCCCAAGGACTTTGTTATAACAGGAGTCCACTGTACTTTTAATAGCGATTCAGTGGAAGTCCTCTGGTTTGTTTTAGAAGCAAATATTTCAGAACAGTAGAAATTTACAAGTCACAACTTGTGGCCTGAAGATATCTACTTGTAACAAATCAGTTAACTTTTTTTTTTTTTGTCCATTTCAGAAAGCAGAGAAGAGGGTAAACTTGTCGAATTGAGATGGGCCATAGTCGACAGTTCCAATGGCAACAAAACCTTTCGTGGACAGCTGCTGTTTCGCTGCGTAGCTGAACAGTGGCTTGTCGTCGATGCTGCTCTTTATCGTCAGTGTGGTCGAGTCCTAAATGGGAAACATTTTGAGGAGGGTTAGGAAATTTCACAATTATAAGCGCACAAATTGTGCTTCACATTCTGATCACTGTATTTAATAGCTGTTTCAATGTTTTACCACAGAACATTTAGATGTAACCTAACCACATCTTGTAGCAAGGAAACTAAAGAAAATGTTTAGAAGGTATAGGGTGCATTAGGACTTCTTTATCTGTTAAATTAAGTAATTGCTAAGTAACAATTTATTAAAGCTGGGTATGAATGTTTCAAAAATCATCTTCTTCGTTGGTAGTAAAACAGGAAGAAATGTTGATGGCATAGTCGGCACAAAGGTACACTCTTATTTCAGCTCTCCAAAACACAGGGAGGGTTAAGTAAGGGCTAAGTAACAATTTATTAAAGCTGGGTATGAATGTTTCAAAAATCATCTTCTTCGTTGGTAGTAAAACAGGAAGAAATGTTGATGGCATAGTCGGCACAAAGGTACACTCTTATTTCAGCTCTCCAAAACACAGGGAGGGTAGACACTTACCAAGACTTCAAAGTGCACTGTAAACCACTTGTTGGCCTCCACAGGGGCAGAACCAGACTTCAAGACATTGTACCGTACTTGAAAGGAATGCCAATAACAAATATAACATATAATCAGTGATGATGAAATGACCAAAAAAAAAGGGGGAACTACATTGCAGTAAAGTGAATGAAAGTGTGCAGAATTACAGTACTTCTGCCAATCAGAAGCCTCAGCATCACTCCAACCTCTTGCAGTGACAGAAAAGTCACATCAGTGCAAGCATTTTGGCACTACAAATTCATTCTATTATAAACAGCATGCCTCCATGAAATACTGAGACAACATTAACTTTGAGCTTGCCAACAGATGAAAGAAAACCAAATGTCAGTGGTGGAGCCATAAAAACAGCATGAAGCAAGAGAGGTGACTCACGTATGTCTGTGCTCAGCACATAACTTCCGTTGGCAAACAGCCAGAGGAATATTCCCTCCGTGGAGACGAGACCACACCCTCCCTTCTTGAGCCTGGCCGCAACCATCACTCCCCCTGCTGGGGATGAGATGTTGGCGTCGACACTGAAGCTGACATTGTGCCTGAGAGAGGAATGTAAAAGAACGAAACAGGAACATTGTCACCACATAATAATAACAAGGAAAAGTAGAAATTACGCGGTGCGTAATATATGTCCCCGCCGGAAGTAGCATTTAGTAGCAAAATGTACAATATAGGTAAAAAGATCAAGGTCAAAGGTCAAAGAAGTCAAAGGTCAAAATTCTATGTAGAAGTTTTGAAGCCCTCACCTAGTGCCATCACATAAAGCAAACGGAATCAAAATCGGGTTAGAAATGGCGAAGGAGTAGCATTTTGTAGCCAATGTACAATATAGGTAAAAAATCAAGGTCAAAGGTCAAAGAAGTCAAAGGACAAAATTCTGTGTAGAAGTTTTGAAGCCCTCACCTAGTGCCATCACATAAAGCAAACGGAATCGAAATCGGGTTAGAAATGGCGAAGGAGTAGCATTTAATAGCAAAATGTACAATACAGGTCAAAAATCAAGGTCAGAGGTCAAAGAAGTCAAAGGTCAAAATTCTGTGTAGAAGTTTTGAAGCCCTCACCAAGTGCCATCACTTAAAGCAAACGGAATTGAAATCGGGTTACAAATGGCGAAGGAGTAGCATTTTGTAGCAAAATGTACAATTTAGGTCAAAAATCAAGGTCAAAGGTCAAAGAAGTCAAAGGTCAAAATTCTGTGTAGAAGTTTTGAAGCCCTCACCTAGTGCCATCATATAAAGCAAACGGAATCGAAATCGGGTTAGAAATGGCGAAGGAGTAGCATTTTGTAGCCAATGTACAATATAGGCAAAAAATCAAGGTCAAAGGTCAAAGAAGTCAAAGGTCAAAATTCTGTGTAGAAGTTTTGAAGCCCTCACCTAGTGCCATCATATAAAGCAAACGGAATCAAAATCGGGTTAGAAATGGCGAAGGAGTAGCATTTTGAAGCAAAATGTACAATATAGGTCAAAGGTCAAGGTCAAAGGTCACAACTGAAATTCTGTATAGAAGTTTCAAAGCTCCCATGTAGTGCTATCATATAAAGCAAACAGAATCAAAATCGGGTTAGAAATGGCGAAGGAGTAGCATTTTGAACATTTTGATCACACACGGACGCACGGACGGACGCACGGACGGACACACGGACGGACACACGGACACACGGACACACACACGTACGGAGCCCGTTTCATAGTCCCCTGCTCGAACTCGTTCGGCGGGGACAATAATAATAATAATATCTAACAGAACACACTTGCCTTTACGTCTTCATGGCAATCTGATCTCGTTAAAGTTCCATGTGATGTATATGTGTTCCAATGCCTCCTATAAAATAGTGAAGTCCTCCAAAATGCCTCAACTTAACTTGTGAAATCTGACCTCATTCAATGTTTATCCATGACCCAGTGTGATTTGATTTCCTAAACTTGTAGTTGTTTTGCCTTGACCTTTGACCCTTAACTTAACACACATAGACACACAGTAAGCTCATGATTACCTAAGTGAAATATTCTGAGAAATGTTATGCTTGTTTAATCAGATTGAATCAAACATTTTGCTCTGCAATGTTTTTCCTGAGTGTTCTACTGTGTACCTGAAATACATGGCTATAATGTACAAAATATATTCCTTTCACCAGGTTAACACCAACATATCATCTCCACAGAGACAAATTCACTTATGTATTACAATGATCAATTTGCCCATATCTGCTTAATAGGTTTTAAAGGCTGTGAGGAGATTATCAATGCACAACCTACTCACCAGGAATGATTGCCAACATATGAGATAGGAGTGTGTGCATCTGTGCACCAGTTGACTGGGTAGGAGGTTGCCACCTGTTGCATGACATTACCATGTGCCGCATTCCCAGAGTCCCTGATCTCAAAACAGCCACTCTGGTCAGCAAAGTAGGCAGCTTCCGAGTATAGTGGATACACTATGAAACATATAAAGAGAAAAATATTTTGCAAGTACTTGTATGAAAGAAGAATGTTCTATCACTGTTTTCTTTGATTTATGGATTATAAAGACTTGAGTGACTTTCATTCCTAGAGGAAATAATCTTTTTAACCCATTGAGGACGGACTGATTTTGCCACAACACGCATTTCCCATAGGCGACTGTCCGAGTATACTCGGGACTCGTCCTCAACGGATTAAGGCACATTCAATTGAAAATATATACCAGACATTGAAATGTGTGTGTTAACCCGTTGAGGACGAGTCCTAAGTATACTCGGGCAGGGATCTATGGGAAATGTGTGTTGTAGCAAAATCAGTTTGACCTCAACGGGTTAAAAGAAATGTATCACATCTAAATCTTTCACTCAATACCTATGTTGTGTCAAACACACTTTATGTTGCAATATAATTTTGATATGGCAAAAAATATACAAAGGCTGACATTACACCACATCCACTTTTATTCGTGGCAAGATTATTTTCAGTTACATGAGAAGTTCTCAGCCAACCCTACACAGTAGTTTGAGAATTTCAGGATGTAGGATATCAGTGATAATGATAATGACTTTCATGTTTTGCTACTGTGAGGTGTATTTCCTTGTATGCATATCATTTTCACTTTTTCTCTTTGGCAATTTAAGATTTATTTTCTTTTACACAATGTAATATGCTGTCCTGACTTTCCTTTTTGGGAAATATGAAACATATCTCTTTGTATCCGTATAGCACTGACTGTTCCTTTTGGGCAAGACGAGATATATTTCCTTGCACATGTGTAGTATCGACAAATTCCTGACAAAATCTACCAGCGAACTTTGCCTTACTCACCATCAAAGTCATCGTAATACGGAATGGGGAATGGAGCAGGAGGGGGTGGGGCGTCGTATGATCCTTTCTTTCCAAGGGGGGAAGTGGTCAGCGTGTAGATTTCATCCGGCTCAAGGTTCAGCTGGAACTGACCCCCCACAACCTTGTGTGGAAAGCAACGGAGATATGAATTATTATATTCCACATACTAAGAATCTTGCTATAGGATTGGTCAAGAGCTGATCACGTGATAAAGCGTAGTTTTGCCCATGAGAAGAAAAATTCGTTACACTCTATGTTGATAGTCCCTTTTGGTTCGCTGATCTCTTCAGTCCATACAGTCCTAACGCGAGATGTGTACGCACAAAATAAAAGTGCACACGTCTTAAGTAAACTACGTAGCCTAAGCCCCAAGGATACCTAAAGACAGCTAAAACGGTTTCAGATGTGGAATAAAATGGGTATTTCTAGGACCCTAGATGTGGAATATAAAGCAAATAATCAACTTTTAGTTTCAGGCAATGAGACAAACTATCACTTCCTCGGCGATCTGAATGTGTACGCTATCTTTCCTCAGCTGCGTTTCGGAAAGATAGCTACATCCAGATCGCCTCGGAAGTGATAGTTTGTCCCATCACCTTCACCAATGTTGATTATTTGCTTACTAATAGGTGTTCTACACACATCATCTCTGACAAGAGGATTTGTGGAGTTTGTTTCTCGAAAAGGGATGATACTTGTATTTCTCATTCCGTCACTGTTGTTCTCTATCATGAATTGAAGTGCCTGCCAAATCATCTATACGCGAGTCCAAATGTGCAATGCATTTTCCATATTCAGGCATATAGAGCAGTCAAAAAAAGTTAGTTTTCACACTAAAAAAAACAACAAAACAAAAAAAAAACTGATAAGAAAACTGATGATCTCTGCCTGTACTTTAAACACCATTAGACAACATCATTTATTGTGACCAAAAAAAAAAGAAAAAAGGACATCCTTAGAACTAATACACTGCACACTATCATCCATGATGCAAAAAAGTGTAACAACTAAACTTTTAACAAACCCCAGTCACCACACACATCATGTAAATTATTCCTACACTAATCAAAGTGGAGCATTTCACTGAAAAAAGAAACAAACAAACCTTCAATACTCCTTTTCTGGTCTTCTATCAGACCCCTCCCACAACCATACCTGAACAGGATCCTTCTTGACAAAGTATGTTGAGTTAGCTCCCCCAAACCCAGGCTTGGAGTAGAAGACATTCAGAGATTTAATGGAAGCCTGTAGTGGAGAAAAGGTGACAGAACATTTGTACAATGTATATTCTGTGTGACAAACAAACAAACAAACAAACAAATAAAACATAAACAAATGCATGGCACATGTCTTATCTAAAAAAAAAGAGAAGAAAATACAGATATAATCTTACACAGTAAAGGGTTTCAAAAAGAGCCTTCCAGTTGTGAACAGAGGCATGCTATGCTACTGAAGTGTCAAACATTTCACCGGTTACTTCTTCCACAGGCATGCTTCACTTGAATGATATTGGTCTACACCCGAGTATTAAAGATTGTGATTTGTTCCGACTGGTCACCAAAACCTTGGTGAATGGGTCCAGCCAGTTCCATGCCAGTTTGCACCCCCCCCCCCCCCACCCCCGACCTCTTCCCATCAAACGCTTATCAGCAGACATTAACATCATGGTATATTTCCACAACTTCACAAGACAGACAATAAGAGTTCTTTTTTTTTTCAAACAAGAACATGTATGTGATAAAGGTATTACACATGGAATTTCCCATTTTTTAATTTTTCTAATTTTTTTCTAAATACATGCAGATGAGGCATCAAACTCTTGGTTTTGAAACCAATATCGAATTTCTTATTTTTTAGTCTAAGTCACCATACTCTGCAAATTCTCAATTTTGCTTTCTGCAACTTCATGGATGTGTCACAGTCACATAAAGTTATACAATGTATGTTTGGTACACAAATTTATGAAGAGTAAATTGTGTATAATCATGGTAAACATATAATAAACATATGAAATGCAAGCACAATGAGCTTTGCACAAAGTCACTTACAAATTGTCCCTTCAGAATAAAGGAAGCTGTTTGTGTCTGTACATCATACAGTGGAAGAGATGGCCGAATGCACTTGGAATGATCATGTGTCTAGAAGAAAATATATACAGAAAGGGATTGCAGAACACAGTGGAGTAAAATGACCTCTGTCCACTTTATGTACTCATTAAACACTACTCACTTGACCCTTGACCTTTAACTCATGACCAACAACCTTAAGAGAAGCACTATCTGTAGGCAGTACATGTACGTATATTATGTTAAAGGTCAAGGGTCAATGGTCAGGTTAAAATGCAAAAATTATATCACTTAATGGTGAAATTACACTATTTTCTCCTTACAGAGATGCACTGTACTAAGTATCATGAAGATATCTTAAGCAATTTTCAAGATACATGTATGGAGAAAAAATTGCAATTTTAGCATTTTCATTTGATCTTTGACCCTCATGGCCTAAAACTCTACCTCTAGAATCTTGTACTTGGTAATACATGTATATACACCAAGTATCATGAAAATATCTTCAGGCATTGTAGAGATATGGGTAGGGGGAATAATGGTGAAATTTCAGTATTACATCTACATGATATTGTAGTTGACTTATGACCTTTTATAGCATATGCACCAAAAAGCTGATAGGCACAACTTCGTCCACTCTTGCATGCATATGCCAAGTATCATTTGGATACCTCAAACAGTGCTTAAGTTAGGTCTGTCCACAAAATTGGTTACAGATGGACAGAAGGACAGACAACCAAAAACATAATGCCTCTGGCGACACTGCATGGCAGAAGCATCAAAATTAAACTAAACTCTTCAATCTGAACTCTCGATGCCTCCTACAGACTTTGCTTTTAATACTGAGGAAATGATGCACACCTGTTTGAATAGACATGCCACTAGCCATTGAGAGAATCAACTATGGTAAGACACATTTCATGTGAAAATTAAACACTATGTAGGATTTTAGACACAAAAAAGTCGAACAATTACTTCAAAGTTGGGTTGCTGGGTGTCAGAGAATTGACAGGGATGGCGCTCCTGCCAAGTGATGCAAACACTGAAACACTAATGGAACTGGAGAATGGAACCCCAAAATACATGTTGATCAAGTGAATGGAGCAATATTGGTAGAATACATTAGTGAAAGTTTGAGGAAAATAGGACAAACCGTTCAAAAGTTATGAATTTTTTACACTTTGGTGATGAGACAGCTGTATCAGAAGACTACTATGGATCATGACATCATATATGCACTAATATATATGCACTAACATATTATAAAGAAAATATAAAGAAAATTCAACATTTTTTAACTTTTCTAGCATAATGAAAGAGCACAAGACAAACCTCTTTCAAAATGCAGAGGGGATAATATTACCCTTGGCATACAGCACTTAAAAGTCAAGGGAAATGTGTCCTTTTCATATGAAATGATATTTTGTGGAATTTTCCTTATATTTGCTCTGTATCTATATATCTTATACATATGTGACATCATAATCTGTAGTAGTCTTCTGATCCAGTGGTCTCATCACCAAATCAAACAAAAAATAATCATAACTTCTGAAAGGATTGTCCGATTTTTCCTCAAATTTTTACTGATGAGTTCTACTAATACTGCTGCATTCACTCAATCCATTGTATAGTTTGGGGTTAATTCCCCTTTGAGACTTCCACCTTCATCCTTGCTCACCATGGTTTCTATGACGACGGTGAGATTCTTCCCATCCGTGAGGCTCACATAGCTCCCGCCTTGGTCAAGGTGGCCAGCACCCGACCCATGTTTGTAATACTTCCAGCCCGGGAGAGTGAACTGAGTGGTGTGGGCTGTTGGATGAGGAGAGGAGAGACTGTAGGGGTCATTGCATCACTTTGATCTGTAGATCTGGGCCCTGTTTTATAAAGCTGTTCGTAAAGTCAAGGAGGTACTAGGCAAAGCTTTGCCTAGTACCTCCTTGGTAAAGTTAAGCAGGACTTTACGAACGACTGGAATATGAAGTGCCAATATGTGTGCCAATATTTGTGACCTGCTACAACAAAATGATCCTAAAGTCGGGCGAGGTCGATTATTTGAAAATTGTATGATATAATCCCCTAATCTTTCTGCTTTAAATTGATATGTAACACATTTTATAAAAATAATCGGCTGCGGAGATATCGATGTTTAAAAGAGAGCATGTCGAGACGTCTGGAAAATCACTGTTTCGAGAAAAGCGCCCTAAAAGTCTTCCTTTCGACGCAATCGCGATCAAGGGACACGCAAGTCAGTTTTCACCTCTGGACAATAGAAGGTAAGCCCTAGCAACCCCCGAAGAGTTCATTCAAGCACATCAGCGTCGGTGGTCTCCTCACCAACCAATCAGTGACCAGGATGTGAGAAGCGGCTGAGCATAGCGCACCCCGCCCGCACGCACCAGTCGACTGGGCAGTGTGCGAGCTTCACGCTTCGGTTAGCAGCAAGCAGCAAACTGACCAATGAGATCACTCTGGTCGTTGTTATGGGCGGAAGCTATCTGTGGCGCTCAATCCAAACTTTCGAACCAGTTTCTGCTTCATTGAACCGCCAAAAAACATGGCTCAGAAAAACGCTATTTTTTGGTCTTTCCTTTGATCATTTTGCTTCAAAATTTCGACGGATGATAGAAGACATGTTAGACTCCAATAATATATCAAAATCAGAAAATCGTAAGTTTTGGCCAATTTTAATGCTCTGACTTCAAACTCGATTTTCACGGCTTCGGCCGTGCGCGACTTTAGGACCTTTTTGTTGTAGCGGGTCACATTTCATCTACATTGAGGCAAGAATACACTTTCAACTAAAAAATGTGTGTTAACATGAAAGAATAATTATTATCATCTTCAAATTTTAACTTTAGCTACTGAAATTAACAATGATTAGGAAACCCAGTTGGCTTGCCATATTTAAGTCGTTCGTAAAGTCATGCATAACTTTAAAAGAAACCTGTACTGACATTTTCTACTTGTCTGATAATTCTAATCTACATTTTTTTGATGCCTACAACTGGAAAGAGAGGATTCTAAAACCCAGGATAAGCCTGTAATGGATTTTTGAAAAAAATGAAAACGAGCATTCCCAGGAACGATCCACACAATTTGGCATACGTCACAGGTGCCAACTGTGCTTTCCGCAAGAAATACTACACAAGTCAATTTACTGAAGTAAACATTCATGCACTGATGATGCAGTATCAAAATAAAATTGTCATACGTATATGCATTTTATGAGTTTACAATAATTACGGAAACTATTCATATTGATATGTGAAGCATATCATATCAAATATTAATTACTTTGATCTGAAAACAATCAATTTTCTGAAAATATGTAAAACTAAATTGGCATGGTTAGCCGTACGTGCTCTCGTAGAGCATGCAGTAAGAGGAATCAACGCTGGCAGCATCGAGCGGCTCAACACAGGCGAACAGCTGTTCACTGTGATGTACCGAACTCGCGAGGTGTACGTGTGGCTAGCTCCAGAAATTTTACTTTTTATGGCGACTAGACGAGATACAAATGGCCCTTCCTTATGATTTTCAGCCAACCCGACGGCAAATCTTGCACAGGAAGAACGACCGCGATAAGGATATCCGTGACTTTCCCTGTAACCAGGCCGTTGCTGGTCCCGACCTGTTCGTTCGCAACTCAAAAGCTCCACCGTCCCGTTTAACGCAGGCTGTGGATGTGTGGTGCAGTTGCTCGCACTGCTTTGCAATGCCGAGTGAGAGAGAAAATATCTGTTGTAAAGAAGTACATTTTGCAAACATTACGGACTTCTCCTCAGTTAAATGCATAACACGACATAGAGACTTCGAGAAGGTTTGCCTCAGTACTGCTGTGCTGGAAGTCGCCAACGTGATGCGACGGCATGTTCAGGGAATAAGTGGAGCCGGTGCTATGTCGAACAAGTAAAATTTAACTCCCAGCCAAGACTTGCGCTTAAGATCCTATTTAACAAAGTTGATTTCTCAAATTCCGTATTACCAATTTTCATCAAAATCAAACGAAATACTTAACATCTTGTATCCCATCGATCATGAAAATTTGATATGCATCCGATTTCGGGAACTGTTGATATACCTGCGACTATTTGGATATTATCGCTCAAAAAAAGTCGCTTTGAAGCAAGGCATACAAGCGCGTATTCCGAAACTGAAGTTAGCGATCTCCTTGTAAGCGAATTTGCCAGCTTTTGCTTGTGGGCGTGTTCTTCGCATGTGCTATCATTTTTTATTAGGTAGCTAACTTTAGCTACACGTGTGCCGATACACGTCATGATCCGATCCCATACTAGTATCGCACTAACGATATATCGAGCTTCCTGGATGCTGGCGCGGCCCGGCACGTCAGTCTTGCGTGTATGTACTGTATGTATGTTGATGCAATGTTCTTTGGTTAATAAACGTTACATTGTAGTGTACTAATGTTATATTCACACGTGTACACTACATTTGACCATGCTATGCGGAAGTAGGCCTATGCCATTCATTCCTAAGTAAAGGGCTATATTGAGTACTAACGTTTATCTTGCTATTTAATGTTTCCTTATGTCTGATTTCGATTAACATTTACAAAAGTAACGTTAGGCCTAACAGTTACTTGAAATTATTTAATCTAACGTTTAATACAGGGGCTGTAACAATGTTGGTTAGCGTATTGTTATAGTACTGGTGAATAGACAGGTCTAGGTGGGGATTCATTTTTTATTTTTTATTTTTTTTTTTACATTCCAAAGTGAGATATCAAATGAGAAACTAGCTTACTTAAAATATGAAGAAAAACCATAAAATAGCCTGGCCCTGGGTTTATAATTTTAAGAAGGATTCAACGGTGTGTTTTTTTTAATGAAAACAGATTTTCAAATGGCAGAGACAGCCCCCCCTCCAAAAAAAAGATGATAATATTAATAAAAGACTAGGTAGGGTCTAATATCTAGAGACTAGATCTAGACTCTAACGTTATATGTAGAAATATCTAGGAAGTTCTACCCCAACTTTATTGGGAAATCTTTGTTTCACCTCGTTTCAATTTTGGATATCTCGGCCACTTCAAAACCGAATTTCATCAAATAAACTTTTGACAGCCCTTTTAGATTGCATGCTCTTTGAGTTTGACATCTTATAGATCCTACTACGTCATAGAATTGGTTAGAGTGGTTTCTGAAGTGAATATCACGCAAAATATTAAAAGCTAGAAATCTAAATGATAATCCTCACGTCGACCAGAACTGTAACACTGTTACTGTCTGTAAAGTAGGCCTACACTACACTCCTTTTTTTTTTTCAACTATTAGCATCTAACAGTTAAACCTATTAGAGTCTAGAATCTAATATGGTATTTTACTACTGACTAGGTCCTAGTCCTAAAAATTGCTAGGCCTAGTGTTAGGGCCTAACGTTCGTCGTTTGATAGATCTAGACCAGTCTAATTGATGTTCCTGCTTGAACAAGGTCAAGGAACCCCCGGGCGCGAGTCCGAGTTCCTTAAAATCATAAATGGCAGGTTGTCCTAATATATTAGGCCTAAAGCTAGCCTAGAGCCCTAACACTAGATCTAACTCGTAACTGTTAACTCTAGTCGGAGTCTAGAGTCTAACGTTGGATTCTAGATCTACTAGACTGGTTCTAGGTCTCCTAACAGTAACAGTTGAACATAGATTGTATGTCAAAACGTTAGATTGCCGAAAAAAAGAACACAATAGCCAAGCCTTCCGTGGTACTTAACGCTCTTAACACTATAACAGCAATGTTCAGACAGGAGCACGATGTAGGCTAGAGACAGTAGAGTAGACTGACTCTGTCTCTACTCTAGAGCTCTAGGTCGATGCCGATGGCATGGATGGTCGATATAAATCCCTCGAAGTCGAACATAATGTACTACTAGTATTAGTATTAACGGTTACTCATAAATACTAACCTTGGGGTACCGGGGGTAGTGGTGTGTCAGTGGAGTGCCTGCTAGGCCTACTAATTATCCGAGGTTCGGAATGTCCAACGAAGTGTAACGGTACTCGGTGTGGACGGTAGGGCATATAGTCCAATATATTATAATCCAACATGAAGATCAGTGGATAACTGCAGAACATGTGGTCTCCACAAGTAGGTACACAAAACTCGTCGATAGGCCTAGTATAGGCTATACACTTCGTAGACGGGGTAGATCCTACAGTAGACTCTAGCGTTACTCTGTAGGCCCCTAATCAGTAGAAACTGAGAGATAGAATCTCAAGAGTCAAACATCACTGACAATCCAAGTGTGAGTAAAGAGCCTGATAATCAAGCACTCGTCAGGTCTGAGCTAAATTGAGACAGATCAAGCAAGGTGTTCACTCCATGGCATGAAAGTTACACGAGCTGTTACAGCTAGCATGCATGCAGGATTCACTAAATTTGGGGCCGCGCATGTCGTTTATAGCGTTGCAAACTAGACTGTCTACCTCTGTACTAGTATGTAGGTCTATACTACAAACGTTATCGTAGTGGAGAAAGCTACTAGTAGCTAGCCAGCGCGCGCGGGAAGCTAGCTAGTTCTCATCAATGGCCACAAAGGCAAAAACTATTTTGATTGGTTGTAAAATACTGCATACATTAAGTAACTCTGAAATGATTGGCTGTCATACAGTAATTATTCGTAACTGCCTCATTTGCATGCAAACCAGACGTCACACGACTTTGCAAACAGGAAGTTCCAGTGTTTGTCAAACTTGCAATGTTTACACACGCAAAAGCAGCCATCTACAGTAGATGTTGAATAACTACAACTGTGTAATGTATACGGTGATAGTTTAAAAACCTTCAGCATGTACATACACACACACACACACAAACATACACACACAAATATCCATGCATAATGCATGTAAAGACAAATGTTGATCTACTACAACTCTAAAGACAAATGTTGATCTACTACAACTGTGAAGTTACCCATGTCTTGTGATTTGATGCAATTAATTTGGTATCGTGGAATTTGAGATAAATGTATGATCTATTAACATTAGGCCTACAAGGTTCTTCATTCTGTGATATAAATTGTAAACAGCAAAAGCTAGTAAACACAAAGGCCTCCTTCCTAGCGTTAGCTAAAAGCCTATAACCATACCTGAAGTGAATACGTTAGATCTGACAGAGTTTCTAGTACATGTAATTACTAGTAGTGGATCTACCTTCTCGAGTAGACATCTAGCTGATGTACTTAAATAACCTGATTAAGAATACTAAATTGCAAATTAGATCTTAAGACACTGGTCACACCAATTAGAGGGCCTATGGTTGGGTTTCCAACACATCGACACCATTGCTTTCAATAGAAATTGGAAAAATTCTAACAATTTTGTAGTAATTTACTCACATGTCAAGACATTATTTTGAATTCAGTACGGACAGCAAAACTTACACTTTCGCTAAATGCTCCAAGATAACATTGCCACCATTAATTCAAGAAAATTTTCAACTTGTTTTTTTTTTTTTTTTTTTTTTTTTGGAAGCAATATTACCCCAAAAAAAAAAGATTGAATGGGAATTGGAACTCCCTACCATAGCCACTCCCCACATACACACACACACACACACACACACACATACACTCTTGTTATCTTCACTTTTTATGTTTCTAACGAAACTGTCATTTGGACAGTACCGGTATTTACATAAGTGAATTGAACTGCATATGCATGTTTGCAATCAAATTCATTGTGCCTAGGAAGAGTAGGCATTTTTGAAAGGACAGAAATGGAGAAAACTTTGTATTCCATTAATATATGCATATATATATATATATATATATATACTAATATTGTATACATATATACATTAATGTCATAGTCTCCTCAACACTTTATTTAAAGGAATGTTTGCAAAGTTAATATCAGTGTATTGTAAATGGTGTCATATACTCGATTGTGTCTCATATTAATGTCGCAAATATGATTGTGACATAGTACCTGTAGCTCACCAAAGTTTTTCCATGTTTGCTTCTTGTTCTTGTTTTAATTACAGGAGGTACAGATTTACATCATACCAGGCCTTCACTGCATGGACGCATGGATACCTGGGAAAGGGAAAGCGAAGAGTGATCCCGGCTTGTGCGGTTTCTAAAATACGGGCAGTCTTTCCCGCAGAGGACAACATCTACACTGGCTTTCAAGGATCTTCCGAGATCGATGAGGCATTAAATATATAGTTTGATAATGAGGCCTACTGTGTTCACTAAACATATACTAGTACACTGTAGTGAGATGTAAAAAGACTGTTATGAAGTTAAATCTTGCTATTTATTTTCATGCTACATACAAGACTAATATCTTCTGGAACTGCTGTTGTGATAGAGTGCACTCACGTTATATCGAACACTGTTGTTGTATAACAAAATTTCAGCTGCAATGAGTTAAAATATCCGGCCACAACCTTGCCTGGTTTGTATTTTTTATTGCTTATTTGTTAGGATGTGAACAAATTTTGATACAAAGAAAGAAATCTGCAGGCCCGATAAATTTGTTATAACAACAGTCCACTGTTATTCTTTTTTATGTCAATCTGTTCATTCGTGTTCACTACTTTTTAGAATTCATTCATTCATTAAAAATGTCATCACATCACAGTGGCAAAATCCAAAACATTTTAACCATTTTTTGGCGGAATTTTCTGTAGTCTTTTCCAAATTCTACATCATAAATTATGCTATATATACTTGCAACAGTTAGTCTGTAATGTTAGCAAAAATCTTCTGCAATAAAAGCCTTCTCTTCAGTTTGGCATGACATAGCGATGAGGGCACAGACTGCACTAACGTACAGTCTAGCTTGCTAAGTCATCGGATCAGAAAGTGAAAGCGCTTCTCTCATTGTGTATACTTAAACATGTCATCCAATCACAGTGGCATCATCGACAACATGCTAACCTACAAGTATTTATTGACAGACTTTTCCAAAGTATTTTCCAAAGTCTGCCTGCATATAAATTGTGCTATGCCTGCATTAGTGAGTCTGGAATCTTGCGAATATTCTACAATAAATGCTTTCTCGTTTGTTTGGCATGACATAGCGAAAAGGGCACGGATTGCACTAAAGTATAGTCTAGCTTGCTAAGTCATTTGATAATTGGAATTTATTTTCGAGTCCTTTTCTCTTTGTATTGACTTTAAAACTTCACGAGTCAAATTTCGTCTTATGCTAAGCTGTTACCATCTTCGCTTCAAATAGATTTAACTTCCTAGAATATGTTAACTGTGTTGACATATTTTAACTGGCATTACCACTAAAACTTGACTTGAGCAAGTGTAGGGTACTCCCGTTGAAATGAGCTGAAGACACCACAAAAAAAAAAAAGCAGGTTACATGTTAATTGAAGTTTAATTTGACGTGGTTGCATTGCACTACATATCCTATTGTCAGTAACTTTACATGTTTAGCATAGTAACGGTTGTAGCTTAATTTATCGTATCATGTACATACTAGTAACCAGTTGCTTACGTACACATTAACAATGTACAATTCATGGCAAGTCTAATGCATGCTATGGGAATGAGTCTGTATCAAGTGAAATGGTAACTATATGTTCTGTGTTGATGTACTATCATAAGTTCGGTCACAACATTACATTCAATAAATGTCCCTTCTGCAGATATATCATAATAAAAAATGTCTTCAAATAGTGTGTAGTAACACAATTTTGGAAGACAGTCTTTTCCAATAGTTTCGTGCCTATACATTTTCACTCTGTTTCTTGATGTAAATGCCAAGTTTCATGTTGAGGGATTGGAAGCAAGGATTTATTTTCAGCACATTTTTATGCATGATTCCAACTCTTAACACACACACACATACACACACACACACACACACACACACATCTGTGGCACTTATCTAAACTAAACTCTGATGTTTTGATGCATTACGGTTGCATGTCGAGTACATACATTTTGCATCACTGTACACGAAAATGTACTTGCACATACTGTAGATGCACAAGCACTCATAGAGCACTTCATGCAATTGTTATTTAATAAGATTGTTTTTGCATCTGTGTGTGTATTTTGGGTGAAATTTTCATGTATTATATGATATGTGAGACTCTTTGTAGATGAGAGTCATCTAATACATCTCGGTGAGATGAGAGTCATCTAATCATATCGGGTGTTATCAGTGCAAAAATTGGTGGGGGGGGGGGCATGCTGAAGTGGTGAGTTTTGCCAATGATATGGGTTACAACATTAATTGATACGTGCAAATTATGCAACAAAAAAACAAAACAAAACAGGTAATCTGTATATCAAAATAACATCTGAAATCAGGCATTCATTTCCAAATGCTTCAAATTTGAGGTTTATTTTTTTTTTTCGATACCTCCATATATAATGGATGTTACTGCACTCTGGAACTGCAAGCAATGCATGTCACAATTGAGATGAGAATCATTTGTGGATACAGAGTCATACATTTCACCACTGCTCTGACCATATATCCTTGCCATTTATTAAAAAAAAAAAGGATCTCAAATAAATACATGTAATTTCATACTTTCATCCCTGGGAAAGGTGCATGGAGGTACCGCTTTTTGTAGTTAAAATCAATACATATGTGTTTAATTACCTGAAGTGAACGAGAATTATCACTAAAGGTCCAGCAGCTGTGATTCCCCTATGAAAAAGAATTGAACCAAGGTCTGTCAGGTCTAAAAACAAAAGGCATTTTGCGCAAATACACCTCTAGATTTTAATACAATTGTGGTATTCATTCATTAAGATATTCAAGAAAGTATATGCAGTTACCATGGCCATGCCCTGTTTGGTACAAGCGGAAACAGTGTCTCAACGTAACGACATCTAAGATTAAACATCATGTATCATACAACAGTACATACCAAATTTGAAATAAAGTGTTTAAATACTAATACTGTGGAAGTAATTTCCTACGACAAGGTTTTGGTAAAACTGTGGTTGATCATGGTAATGTTTTTTCTGGCAAACACAAGATAAGTATCTATCACATCTATACCTCACTGTCATGCTCTCCATCAAGTTTGATTTCAAATGATTCAAAAATTTGGAATTCAATCCATAACATTTTAAAGGAAATATGCAGGTATCATGTCAATACCTTGTCCTTTATACTGTATATACACTTATCCTGGACAAATTTTCACCAAGAATTCATTGTGCTACAGCTTGTTGAATTGCCTTTGGTATGTATGCAACCTCAAATTTTAAACTGGATGACATTAATACCTTGTAAAAATGAACTGTAAATAGCATTAAAGATTCAATCTTTGTACATATTATCTCTATGACAATCCATTTGTTTCTTTAAATGCAAATTGACACAACAGTCTCCGTCGAACACTAGGTCACTCAACATTATTATGTGAATTTCTCCAAGGATTCAATTCGTTGCAGCCGATACTTTGCATTATCAGAGGTGTGCCCTCCATTTTTCTCATTAGATGCCAGGATGACATCAACATACTGGGTTAAAATTGAAACATAACTTCGACGTCAGGATATTTTTTTCTCTTTCTACAACTTTGTCTGTATTACCTTGATATATAAAGACCTTACTATATCTCTTATAATTTTCACAAGTTCAATCCATGTCACATATATTACTTCATAGTAAGATAATTAGGCCAACTTCACTAGACATCATATTGGCTGTGCAAATTACTCCCAAAGTCATGTTTCATCATGAATCTTGGAAAGCACATGTCCTATCTTCCCTATATTTTGGACCCTTAAAGTCTGTATGTGTTGCAAGCTTCACTTCACAAAGTAATAATTTTCTCCTTATTCACCACCTTGCATTTGCAAATGATGATCGAAATTACAAATTTTTTATTTTGCATCTTTGTTAGTATATACCCGATCAAATAATACATTTTATAGGTTTTTTACTCGTTTTGCTTTTTGTTTTTCATGAGAATCTGAAAAAATCACATGTATGTTTGTCCGCATTCAACGATATAACGGATAGGGTTATCTGAATTGGGGTAATGGCTTAAAACATGTCTGGTTAAATGTACCAAATCACCTTGTTTGTTGCCATTGACATATTTTCAAGTCTATAGTGACAATATGTGTCAATCTCACATTGAATTAAGATAAAATTCAGTGATGGCAGCACAATTCCACTATTTCCTTACACTAATTCACTGAAAGCTATTACTATTTGTGATCGATCTGGCATCACAACATAACCTACAAGTTACCACACATGTCCCCGTCGAAATTATAGTTCTGGTGTAAAGTTACCAAGTAAAATTGCCAAGCAAGAACTATAAACATAGTTTAGTTGCCTCGATTCCACCATCAACTTTCTAACGCTGACCAAAACACATTTACAGGCATAAGGACAGACAGAAAACCTGAAAATATAAGCCTCTGGTGATATTTTGGCCGGTACATATGCAATAATATGCAAAGCTGAAGCCACATCTAGAATATAAACATACAATTCGTAATAACTCCCTCTGGAATAAAATGTCATGTTAGTGTATTATATGTCACAATGTGAGCAAAAGCCACTGCAGCTGGTAGCATGCTGATATAAAAGCTCAACTCTACTGCAATTTTTTGACCATGTCAACATGACAAGAATACGGTTTGTTGTCAATGAATTCACACTTACTATCCACCAACATGCAAACTAGCAGGTTGCAAAGTGATAAGTTTCAATGACATTAGTCTTATCAAAAACTGTGGAATTGAATCCAGCTGGATTCATGACAACAAGTCCTCTTCAATGACAATTGACTGCTGGCAGAGAAATGCAAAACAACCTCTACATGTTGAATCACAAGTGGAGTCTAAGTCCGCAACTTCCCAACATACTTATCTTACATCTTGGACCCCTTAAATGTGATACCTTACTGAATTCTTAAGAACCCAGTATTTGTGATTTATTTAACGCTTCCACAAGTAATCTTTCACTTTGCTTTGAATTCTACTTGTCTGAAAAGATGCAACAAATAAATTCCGGTGACTAGGAAATATTCACTTGTCGCAAATGATCTCCTCCGCGATGAGGTTAAACACACAAGCCTTCAGCGATATCACAGCAAATATAACCGTTTTGATGATAAAATCACCTCTGAGAAAGGCTGAATGCTGAGTTTTTCATCCAAGGACTCAACTGATGTCATTTTATACTGCTATTATATCACAAATTATGCTCCAAACGACATTTTCATAAAGTACATCACAACTTGACCTTTACGTCATGCTTGTGCAACACGATATCATACTTTGACCTTCATTTCATACTTCCACACATGCGATTGTCTTTATGCTGCCATTATAGCACAAACTCACCACCACAACGTATTGTTGTAGGATGCATTTATCTTTATGCTGGAATTGTAGTTGAAGTAACAGCATCACACAATATCTCCCTCCTGCGACCATTGATTTCCACTTGACAATCACAAATGCTTCAACACATATGACACTTTTAAAAAAATGCTGTGTATCAGCTTTCATAAAATTTCACTGCTCCATTAATTCACTGATGCCATATGAGCTCCATGAAGTCATCTCCTTCCAAGATTTCACAAAAGATAATGCTGTTCATTGTCTTCCTTTCAGCGATATTGATGTAATGTCTGTCATCAGGCATTATAGTCTGTTTGTTATTTCCCGAGCAACCATGAACTATGCGGTATGTTAATTCCCATCATTGATTAGAACTAGGTCACCAAAATAAAGTTAGTATCACGATGACAAACACTTCTATCCTTCCTGAAGTTGCGTCACGTACTCTCTTATGTCCAGTGCCTCCAGAAGATATCAGCA
The DNA here is from genome assembly GCA_033980235.1 of Diadema setosum. NCBI lineage: Eukaryota > Metazoa > Echinodermata > Echinoidea > Diadematoida > Diadematidae > Diadema > Diadema setosum. The sequence continues at coordinate 16,879,806 of CM067073.1, read as the reverse complement.
TTAAAAGCTTCATGAGCAGGGAATCTCGACTCAGGCCATTCAACTTAACCTCTCCATTTCTGGGCAAAGTATTCATGGGTACGTATATCTTTTCTGCTGTTTTGAGGGCAAAATCTCAGCAAGAGGCCATGATAATAATCCAGTCCTTTTGTGTGCAATGACATATTAATCTGACGAATGTCATTGAGCAGCAAGTAAAGACAACAGCATTCAAAGTTTCATGAGAAGGGGTTCTCGACCCAAGCCGTTCAACTTAACCTCTCCATTCTTAGGTAAAGTCTTCATGGGTATATCTTTCCTGCCGTTCAGGGCAAAATCTCAGCATGAGGCCATGATGATGATCCAGTTCTCTTGTGTGCAAAGACATAGTAATCTGACGACTATTGAGCAGCGAGTCTTGTTAAAGACAACAGCATTCAAAGCTTCATGAGCAGGCGGTCTCGATTCAAAGCTTCATGACCAGGGGATCTTGACTCGTACCATTCTGAATTGAACCTCGCCATTCTTGGGTAGCGTCATCATGGGTTTATCTTTCATGTTGTTATGAGGGAAAAATCTGAGTATGAGGCCATAATACTCCAGTCCTCTTTTATGCAATGACATAGTGATCTGACAAATGATCTTGAGCAGCGAGTCTTGTTAAGGACTGCAGCATTCAAAACTTCATGAGCAGGGGATCTCAACCCAAGCCATTCAACTGGACCTCTCCATTCTTGGGTAGTGTCATCATGGGTATAACTGTCATGATAAAAATATTAATGAGGGCAAAATCTGAGCAAAAGGCCATAATAATAATCCAGTCCTCTTGTGTGCAATGACATAGTGATGTGACAAATGTCCTTGAGCAGAGTCTTGTTAAAGACAACAGCATTCAAAGCTTCATGAGCAGGCGGTCTCGACTCAAACCATTATCAACTGAACCTCTCCATTCTTGGGTAGAGTCATCATGGGTATACAGTATATCTTTTATGTTGTTATGAGGGCAAAATCTGAGCATGAGGCCATAATACTCCAGTCATCTTTTGTGCATGGACATATAATCTGACGAATATTGAGCAGCGAGTCTTGTTAAAGACAACAACATTCAAAGCTTCATGAGCTGGGGATCTTGACTCAAACCATTCTGAATTGAACCTCTCCATTCTTGGGTAGTGTCATCATGGGTTTATCTTTCATGTTGTTATGAGGGAAAAATCTGAGTATGAGGCCATAATACTCCAGTCCTCTTTTGTGCAATGACATAGTGATCTGACAAATGATCTTGAGCAGCGAGTCTTATTTCAATAAAGACTACAGCATTCAAAACTTCATGAGCAGGGGATCTCAACCCAAGCCATTCAACTGGACCTCTCCATTCTTGGGTAGTGTCATCATGGGTATAACTGTCATGATAAAATGAGGGCAAAGGGGAGAGCACGAGGCCATAATAATACTCAAGTCCTCTTGCGTGCAATGACACAGTGATCTGACGAATATCCTTGAGCAGAGTCTTGTTAAAGACAACAGCATTCAATGCTTCATGAACAGGTGATGTCGACTAAAGCAACTCAAGAGTTTATGTTTACTTCACTTCAATTAACAATTACAATTCTTGAAAGCGAGTCCTACGTGTTGCAATCATTTCCTCCATTGGTGGGCAGGGAACTGGTGCTATGTTGTGTGGAAGATTGGGGATTTCTGGATCACCCAGCTCAATGTTGCCAAATTTCAGACCAAAGACATTTGTCATCATTCCTCTTAGATAGGAAAAGTCCTTCTTGGCATACCTTGCCCTCAGTACCCATCTTTTTGTCGCTTTTTGGTACACTGCTGAGTACTTCTTTCTCCCCTCACTGTCCCTCAGATGTTTCCTGTCACTGTTGTAATTATGGTCGATGACTGCCATTTGTGTTCTACCCAGCATGCAAGGGTAGTCAAATGCCTGGCGTTTGGGGCAATATCTGAGCATAAGGCCATGGTATTGCTCTAGCCCCCCCGTGTTCAATGCCATGGTGATTTGGCGGATGTCCTTCAAAATGGTGCGATTGAAAATCACGTCATTTAGAGCTTCATGAGCAGGAGATCCTGACTCGAGCCACTCCACTGAAGCTCTCTCTTCTGGGGTAAGTTGTTCGTGGGCACATTTCCTGAAGTGATCACCATGGCACCACTCATGGGAATCTGTGACGTGGTGTGTAATCGATGTCCACATTTCCACTAGTCTGTCAGGGTTTTGTTGACAATTGCATGCACACCACCACAAATGATTTGATATTGCTTGTATCCAACCACTCAGTGCTTCACATCCTCTGTGTCTGCTCTTTTCAAAGAGCTTCTTCCTAACACTCTTAGACAAGTGCCATACATCAAACTGATGTGTTACATCTGGAAAGTCCTTCCTGATAACAGCGCGTATGCCCATGTGTCTATCTGTAGTCATGATGTTAACATTGACGCTTTTACTGGCAAGTTCTTCCATGCACCTCAAGAACCCCTCCTTTTCCATAGCATTGGAACTAGATGCTTGTGTAACTTGCACCAGAGATGTGGCTATAATCTGATGAGTTGACGAGTTCATCATCGAATACGTACAGAATTTAGCGTTGTGACCTGGTGAGTCACACCTGCCATCTCCACAAACAACAAGTTTAGATCCATCACCGACACCTTTCTGGCTATTCTCTACAGCAGCCTTTATTGAAGCTTCATATTCTGCATTAATTACAGGCAAGAGCAAAGTTCGTTGATACTTGTAGAAGCTTGACTCACTGATGTATTCAATGCCTGCACAACTCATGAAGTCTTCCACTCTTTTGTGCGTCAGCCCAGTGAACAATGTGGCTGCAGCTAAGAGAAGATTACCCACAGCAGTTCTTTGTATTTGTGGCTGTGAATCCCAACTCACAACATAGTGTCCATTTGTGCAGAATGCCTGGACTCTCAGCATTGATCCTTGCGGAATCTGTTTGACTTCTCCCACAGCTCCCTTGCAAGTAGGGCATGATAACTTAAACACCAATGACAACAGATTTTCCTCAAACACCAGATATTTCTTGGAAGAAACATATTGTTCTTCTCCTGTTGTTTCTTCACTGTCAGGTGATACAGAATCAGTGCCCGGCTCATATGGGGGATCTTCGTGAAGGTCTGCCTCTGAATCTGCACTTGGAGGATCCTGTAGACAATGATTAAGAAAATAATAAGAAGAAAAACAATGATTAAGATGGAGAGAATTATCAGTATAAAAACAAAGATTTGCATTAGAACAAAGAAACAGCATCTAACAAAGTTAACCCCCCCAAAAAAAAAAAAAAAAATTGGAGTTCTCTTGCTCACCTGAAGATCACAGGTTCATCTTCACACATTTTTCTAGACTACGTAGTACTACCTGAATAAATTGCATTTTTTTTTAAAGATTCCAATCTTCTTAAAGATTGCAATCTTCACTATACTTACAAATTGACTTAAGAGTACCAAAAAAAGGAAATAATGTAAATCACCCCCCCCCCCCCCCAAATCTTGGTTCAACTTCTGAGTCTAATGTAATGAACACTGAAAATGCATTTGGTAACCTTATATCAAGACTTTTTACAGTTCCAAAAATACATTCTGGGGTCATTGTAATTTTAAAGTACTGTCACTCTTGTGATAATGCAAGTGTTATGGTGTCAAAATTGACCATGTGCTTTCAATAAGGCACTTGGGGAAAAAAAAATAGATGGTTCACCAACTGCCATTTTGAACTCTCCTCACAACCCACAATGGATCTGCTAATGTGAACAAATTAGGATTTTCAGTTAGCGATTTAATTTTTTTACTCATATGATAAATTGAAAGTTACAAATTGACTTGCATTGGTATGAAGACACACACAAGACAAAAATTTATGGAGTGACAGATGAAAAAAAAATTGAAATGCTGCAAGGATTATACACACAACAGACCATGGATGATGACTGTTTGTATTATTTGTGAGACTTTCAAATTACCCAAAACTAAAAATATTTATGGAAAATACTTTTGGTATTGCTGTTTGCGATTCCTTGACTACAATATCATTTCAGTGAATATATATATCAATAGTCAACTTTATAAAATCCTACCAGTTGGTTAACGGAGTCATCTTGATTACTAAGCGGTGGTGCAGGCAAATGTGTCAGCAGCGGAGTATCTACCGGGGTAACAAGCACTGAAGTCTGGACTTCATCATTGGAACACTGTAGAGATTTGGGTTGGCTGCACGATTGAAGGCTTTGTGACTGTGTGCACTCCTTGCTTGGATTGCTGTATTGATGATCCTGAATGACCAATGCTCCTGGTGACAGTTCCCCAACTGGCATCTGTGTCCCATATTCGAAGACAGTAGTTGTTGTTTGTGAACTGGATTCAGCTGTGCCCACGATGGAAGATACATCTGTTTGAATACCTACATCCGCTACGGCTCCTGCTGTACAGCACCTTTTCTGCATGTTATGTAAATGAAGAAAATATTTTCTATTATATTTTGGATCAAAAATTTGTCTTTCATTGATTGGTTAAAAGAGCTTCACGTGATTAGAGGTATTTTGAACTATTTTAGAGTGTTGGTGTGTTTGACACTCCATGAAGTACTATTTGCAAAATGACGTCACTTTTATGACGACATTTTGCAAATAGTATACTATTTGCAAAATGATGTCACAATCACCCTTCTTTACAATCAAGCGTACCCGTCCGCGTCCTGTCCCGTGTATGCTAGTGTTCAGGTTTGCAGCGGCCATACGAGCGCTTGGATACATGCGACGGGCAACTCTGGCGGTGCCACGGCTACTACGTTTTTCAATTTCCGATCTCTCGCACTGTTGCGTATTGCAGGCGCTGCGCTGCCGCCACAGTGCGGATAAGCCTATAGACGGTCTATAATGATTTTTATACAAATGATGCACAGGATAGAGTGTGTTAGTGAAGGTGCGGCGCGCTCGAGAGTATTGACAATGGTGCGACATGAGAGTGAGCCGCACCTTCACTAACGCCACGAAATAATCCTGTGCATCACTTGTTTTATAAAATGGGTCGAAAACTAACAGCATTATTCACGTACCTTTGTGGGTCAATACCAGCCAGCTACATGTAGCACTCGCTCAAAAGTCAAGATGTCCGAAGATGTTCGTCCCAAACATTTACGCACGTCGCACTCTGAAATCCCACACATAAGTACTGTACGTACGTATAAGAGTATACGTACGCCACGTGTTATGCACAAGAAAGGCCGCCGGCTGTTGTGGCAGCCCGAACTAGAAGTTGTTTACGGGATTGACAGCGCGTATAGTAGCGCGTGACGCACTTGTAACAACTGATTGAGTGCGCACTGCTAGTGTAAACATTGTGACGTACGTCAGGCCCCGGCCGTGCATTTACTAAGAAATTAATGCACGCACACGTGACTTATTTCAGCGCTTCCAATTGGCTACATTCTTGAACCCATTTTATAACACTTTTTATTCAAATTTTTGATCCAAAATATAAAACAAATATACTTTGCCTAGTTTCCAGTTTCTTGTTAAAACTATGGGCATCGGTGACTCCAAACTAGTACTATTCACTTCGGGCTGCGCCCCTCAGTGAATAGTATTAGTTTGGAGTCACCTCTGCCCATAGTTTTAACAATAAAATCTCAAGGCCAAGTATATTTGTATATTACATCAAAAAGCTCTTCTTTTTTATGTTCTGCAACAACAGAAATCATGATTCAATTCATGCCAGTACTTCAAAATGTTAAAATCAATTTATATAGCGCAAGTTGTCATTTAGGAATTGTTTTTGTTTATGTTCATATAATGTAATACAAATTGGTAACAGAGAACTATCTATTGTGGTACATATATAAACCCAATAGCAATTACATTTTTACTTTGCTGCTGTATAATATCAACAGTTTGACCTCGATTATCCGGCCTCCTTCTATCCGGAAATATCTATTACCCAGGCGTGTTAATGCATTGAACGATTTTTTTTTTTCCTTATCCAAAATTGAGAAAGGCAGTCACTTTAAAATTTTTCCATGGATCCATTTCACTGACTTCATAAGATGTGCATGATGAAACATAATGATTTTCACGTAAAGATAAATTTCATTTTTGTGAAGAAGGTACGACAATTTTGTGCAGGCTAGCATAGATTACACCACTGTTGCGGGGTACTCTACCTGCCTAGCTACCAGTTCACATGAACGGCAGCTATACATTAAGATTGTGTCTCCTATAACCGGCCAATTCGCTTATCCAGATGAGCGCCGGTCCAGACATGGGCAGATAATTGAGGTCAAACTGTACTTTCAACTTCAAAAGGGAATACGAGTAGCAGAATGTTTCAGTACGAATTAGCAATGTAAGCTACCAGCAAAAAGCAGACGAATACACTTTATGTTTCTAATTTATGCACAAAGTTAATCAATGAGTTGAATTGCCATCGAATCAGATTTTTGTGCAGATTTAGGCTCTGAACAGTAACAAATTACGGCATGCTGCTTTAGGCACATTTCACATGGGTGTATAGGGAACAGGAAACTACATCTGGAGAACCTCTTCAAATTATAATCAAACAGTAGCACTATCTACTAACATATTATCCCAATTTGGAAGAATCAATAGAGTATTCTTATTGAAGTTTTAAGTAAGATGAATATAATGAAATAACAACCAGCATACACATAATTTATTCCAAAACGAGGCTTAATATCTCACCCGTCGAATTCGCTTTCGCTTTCTTCTGGGGATGTACTCTGGCACTTTCTCAGTAGAAATTTCCACTTCCTTTAGGAGAGAAATGACACCAATGAAGATAATTAATGTACCATGTGAGAAAAAACGAGAAATTCATAAAAAAAAGAGCAAAATCAGTCAATGGTAATATCACATCTGTGAATACAGAATAGATAAGATACAATTTAAGAACAAAGAAATTATAATACAGAAAGTTTTTTCACATAAAGAAGACTGTCTAAAAGGGCTCTCTCACAGACTTGAAAGTGATTTTATATATATATATATATATATATATATATATTGTAGCCTTCTCTCCTTCGCTAGTGTATATGTTTATATACGCTTTGTGTGCCACCCGGCCCCGGCGACTAGCTGGAGAAGGGTCAGGATGGTTCGAGCTAGGCTGGGGTCCAATACTTATGTTGTACTGCAGCAGACTTCAAACGAAACGGTCCAGGCAGCAGAGTCCACTACAATCAACGTTTTATTAACACTCAAAAACACTAATCATCCACACTTTGTCCCGCACCCTGGCCCATCTGGCTAATTCGTTAATAATTCGACCCCTTATTATTCTCTGACCGCTATATTTCCGAAACAATTACGCATTTCACTTGATGACCTTTCCTCAAATACTAACGCTTATTAACCCTCCTCATCATACATAACTGATTAGGTAACAAAGCAATAACTAGAAATATCACTTAAGGTGATTAATACCCCCGCCCCGTGACGACAGTCTTACCCAAGGAATGATCTTTCCTTGATCTTCTGCCATTCAAATGCCGTTACCATGGCAACGCAGCTTCCGACACGTCCGAAAAATATGTCTTGCACATCTTCCCACCAAGACTATTGTGTGTGCCACATTTCATAAGCTTTTGTCAAAAACTGAGGAAGTAGTTCAATCCACAAGATCTTTCCTTGATCTTCCACCATTAATATGCCGTTACCATGGCAACGCAGCTTCCGACACGTCCAAAAAATATGTCTTGCACATCTTCCCACCAAGACCAATGTGTGTGCCACATTTCATGAGCTTCAGTCGAATACAGAGGAAGTAGTTCAATCCGCAAGATCTTTCCTTGATCTTCTGCCATTCATATGCCGTTACCATGGCAACGCAGCTTCCGACACGTCCGAAAAATATGTCTTCCACATCTTCCCACCAAGATCAAGGTGTGTGCCACATTTCATAAGCTTTGGTCAAAAAACTGAGGAAGTAGTTAAATCCGCAAGATCTTTCCTTGATCTTCTGCCATTAATATGCCGTTACCATGGCAACGTACTTTCGGGTACTGTCAAAAAATGCGTCTTGCACATCTACAACCAAAGGCACACATCTGTACCAAGTTTCATGGAAATTGGGCAAAAACTGAGGAAGTAGTTTGCAACACAAAATTTTCCATCATTTTGGCTCATAATATGTGAGCTGTTACCATGGCAACATACTTTTTGTCACTGTCAAGAAATGTGTCATGCTGACCTATATCCTAAGACAAACATTCAATATGAATTCCATGAGAATTGGAAGAACACTGATGAAGCAGTTTTGCCATGAAGCATTTTGCCCTATATTTTACCAATAACATGCCGTTACCATGGCAACGCACTTTTTGCCACTGCGGAAATATGTGTCTTGCACATTAACATATTCAGATGAACATCTGTACCTAATTTCATGAAAATTGATCAAAAACTGTGGGAGGAGTTCGCGACGCAAGATTTGTACCCATTTTTGCCCATAATATGCCGTTACCATGGCAACGTACTTTTGGGTAATGTCAAAAAATACGTCTTGCACATCTACAACCCAAGGCACACATCTGTGCCAAGTTTTATGGGAATCGGTTGAAAACTGAGGAAGTAGTTCGCGACGCAAGATTTGCAACGGACCGACCGCCCGACCGCCCGACCGACCGCCCGACCGACCGACCGCCGACCGCCCGACCGTCCGCTGATTCCTATATACCCCCTTCAAACTTCGTTTGGCGGGGGTATAATTATAAAAGGAAAAGTAGAAATTATGCGGTGCGTAATATATGTCCCCGCCGGAAGTAGCATTTAGTAGCAAAATGTACAATATAAGTAAAAAGATCAAGGTCAAAGGTCAAAGAAGTCAAAGGTCAAAATTCTGTGTAGAAGTTTTGAAGCCCTGGCCTAGTGCCATAACATAAAGCAAACGGAATCGAAATAGGGTTAGAAACTAGAAATGTCGCTACAGCGACTGGTTATACCCCCGCCAAACAACATTTCATAAGCTTTGGTCAAAACAACATTTCATAAGCTTTGGTCAAATACCTGAGGAAGTAGTTAAATCCGCAAGATCTTTCCTTGATCTTCTGCCATTAATATGCCGTTACCATGGCAACGTACTTTCGGGTACTGTCGAAAAATGCGTCTTGCACATCTACAACCAAAGGCACACATCTGTACCAAGTTTCATGGAAATTGGGCAAAAACTGAGGAAGTAGTTTGCAACACAAAATTTTCCATCATTTTGGCTCATAATATGTGAGCTGTTACCATGGCAACATACTTTTTGTCACTGTCAAGAAATGTGTCATGCTGACCTATATCCTAAGACAAATATTCAATATGAATTCCATGAGAATTGGAAGAACACTGATGAAGCAGTTTTGCCATGAAGCATTTTGCCCTATATTTTACCAATAACATGCCGTTACCATGGCAACGCACTTTTTGCCACTGCGGAAATATGTGTCTTGCACATTAACATATTCAGATGAACATCTGTACCTAATTTCATAAAAATTGATCAAAAACTGTGGGAGGAGTTTGCGACGCAAGATTTGTACCCATTATTGCCCATAATATGCCGTTACCATGGCAACGTACTTTTGGGTACTGTCAAAAAATACATCTTGCACATCTACAACCCAAGGCACACATCTGTGCCAAGTTTTATGGGAATCGGTTGAAAACTGAGGAAGTAGTTCGCGACGCAAGATTTGCAACGGACCGACCGACCGCCCGACCAACCGCCCGACCGCCCGACCGTCCGCTGATTCCATTATACCCCTTCAAACTTCGTTTGGCGGGGGTATAATAAACCCCACCTAATCAGGGCAACCATGTCATGTTTATAACCAGATTTGGGGGTCCTAGGGTGATTTCTATCATATGGGGGTGCTCCCAGCACAAAAGCTAGCACATGAAACCCCACTTTTGATTGTTTTTCTGCATGGAGTAAGTAAGCCTTCTTCTAGAACTTGGTCACATTTCATGAAAATGACATGGGTTTTGAACGTACAGTGTGAGATTTTATATGAACGAATCCTGCCAGGGTATCATTGTATAGGTTCCTAACTAGATTTTGGGGACTTACGATGATATATGTCGCATGGGGGCGCTGCTAGCACAAAAACGAGCACATGAACCCCCACTTTTAATTGTTTTTCTGGAAATAATAAGCCTTTTCCTATAATGTACAATTTGGTCAAGTTTCGTGAAATTGACATGGGTTTTGAATGTACAGTGCATGTTTTATGAACCTTGTCCTTTTGCTCACCCCCAACAGAAAACGTTGATGAGAAGGATTTGAGAGATGTTGGTGTTTTCTGCCACATGAGGGCGCTGCTTTCTCAAGAATGATCGTTTAAACCCTAACTTTAAAACCTTTTCCTCGTTCTGGATACTCTTTTCTGAAATTCTTGCAAATTGTGAGAAAATAAAGTGCATTTTGAAATAATTATGGGGATTTAAGTTTGTTATTGCAGATTTTGTTGTCAATCATGGTCTTGATCCTGTAACACTATCATTTTGTTACAGGATGGCAGATTAGTCATATTTTTCAAAGTCCCGTAGAAGAAAAACAAGCACATGAACCTATGGTTTCATTTACATATTTGGGCTTTGGATGGGTCAGAGTCAGGGTATGGAAAATTTGAAGAAAATTACATGGGCTTCACTTTAACTGAGGAACGTACTTAAACTTAATATTTACTGGGTAATTCTTTGTGTAAATTCTAAATTATGTAAAAGCCTTTGCAATCCAAACAATCACACACACACAGTAGTCAATAACCATAAATGAGGCAGATACCTGTATTGGATCAGGAATACCACACCAGTCACCAGGATTTCTGCTGGCCTGCAATACAGATTCATTGAAACAACTAAGTGTGATTATCTGTAGAGATACTGCACTATAATGTTGATAAAACAGGACTTGGAAATAGAAATTATCAAAATGAAAATTCAAATGAATACCTCTGACATGTCAATCATTTCATTATCTCTTTCAGATGTGAAATAATCTCTGGAAAGCTGAACTCATGCTAAATCTGGATTATTTTGTGAGAATAAAAGTTTGGCAAATCTTTTGATTACCTGTTGGTACTCAAGAGTGAGAATTATGCAAAAATGTTGCTTTTAATCATGAACTGATATGCACAAAAAATATCATTGGTGTTGATTTGAAAAGCCGTTATATCAACAACAAAAAATGTGACCTTCTTATATTCTAAAGAAATAGTTTAAACAGGGAAAATAATAACAGACTTTCTACTTTGAAGTAATTATCAGACAACTATTCAATGCCTTAAAAGGAAATCGGTAGCTGTATTGATGATCCTGAATGACCGATGCTGCTGATGAGAGTTCGATCCTAAACTGGCATCTGTGTCCCACATTCGAAGACAGTAGTTGTTGTTTGTGAACTGGATTCAGCTGTGCCCGTGATGAGTAGGCCTAGTGATTTTATGATTGTTTGCTTTACATGGACTAGCCATGATTCTGACAATCCACATATTGTTTTCAGGTTTTTCTTATGTGTACAATATACATCAGTATGTATGTAAATCGCAAGGAAGACACATACTGCCATCCTACAGTCAACGGTTTCCACATTACCTCTTTTTGGAAATTCAGTTAATATGCAACTTTTTGGCTGTGACAAAGGAATGCTACTAGATGTTTTTTTGATAAAAGGCAGTACATAATCAATACTGTCATAACCCCAACTCTGTCATGACACGCTTTGTAGAGGAAAAAAACAAATGCCAATGTCTCTGCATAACCACATGTATGTAGGCAGTAACTTTCTATCTGTTTCTTAAAACATTAACGATATACCATAATGTATATGAAGTGTCTGGTTGTGTGCAATATACGTAACATGTATAGGCACTAAATAACATTGGCATCATTACCAAATTGATATTCTAAACACGACATAAACCATTACCAAATGAAAATTCAATAATATCATATCCAACATTAGCTTGAATCCATGCAAAACCAGACCTAAAGATGAAAATTTTGTGAAATTTAAAATGGTTACACTTAACTAAGCCGGCGACAGAGCTAGTTGGTAAATACATACCTTATAGCTTCGATCTTGCACATCCTGAGCATCAGGGTTTGCATGGCATGCAGAAAGAATATGCTGAATAGAGAAAAATAAGAGCAGAAGAGGTGGATGTGAGAAAAAATCTGGAAGTTTTGGGTCCTACAAGAATGTATGAAGTATGATAATGTACACCAGCGAGGACAAATAAAGTTTGGAATTAATCTCAGTCCAAACCCAGACAGGTACATACCAAAACATATTTTGTGAAATGAAAAATCTGCAAGTGCCATTTAATTTTTTACATGTTTTGACAGATGGCAGGTGATTCATAAGAATAAAATTCATGAAAAAGGTGTAATTTTCAAAAACTTTATTCCACATTTATCCTTGTTTTTTCAACGATAAACGATGTATTTTGACATATTTAATATCCTTACATTGAAAAATATATCAAAAAGTTGTAAGCATGAAGTACAAAATTAAATGTTAAATCCTTAAAATTCAAAGTTTCTAATTGGTTTCCTTTGCCTATTTCTGGGGCACAGGAATAAGGAAAGAATACATGACTGTTAATATTATATCCTATGTAGGTTTGTGATCAAGTGATTGACAGACAGCCATAGGCAAGATCAGCATTTTTTCTGAATGATATATTGTAAATTCAAATCCACCGATCTTATGATCTGCACTGAATGTCAACTAGAGTACCACGTAGATCACATACAATCCAGACGATGTACAGCGCACTGTAGCCTACTGTAAAAGAATCACCATGTTGTTGAAATCAAGTTTAACCATGAATGGAATTCAATCATATAATTCAATTGATTTTTTTCTTCAAACTGTGTGTAGCACTTTCAACGTGAGGTTCACATTATACGTAGCATTGTGTGTAATGTGATTATTGTTGAACAAGTGAATTTTAATCTGTACCATATTTCTTGGATTGGTTTGTTTGGGAAATTAATATCATTCATTCCAAGACGTTAAATGACAAGGCGGCCTTAATTCATATAAATACATACAAGCAGCAATATTAGTATAACACATCACTGAAAGATGGAGGAAAATAGGACATGAGCAATAGTTAAAATTTTGGAAGTATCTACTCAGACTGATACCGGATATCAAGACTACTACAGCTTGTGATGTCACATGCATGAAACGATACTAAGGAAAATATTTTAAAAATTGACTATTTTCAATGTTCTTGCATTAAAACAAGAATTACTGGATAACTTCATTGTTCTTTCAGAAGCTTTGTACACGGCTAAACTGTCAATGTCTCTGCAGAATCACATGTATGCGGGCATGCATTTATCACACTCTCTTTTTCTCAAATACACCACCATACAGTAAACAGTAATGAAGTACATGGTTGTGGTCAAAACACATATGAGACACAAACTAACAAGGATTGGCATGTTAGCAATATAGGCTTGATATTTCAAACCCCACACATATATATATATATACAACATTGAAATTCATAAATATTATTTTCATACATTAGCTTTCATTCCCACAAAAGCAGGAATTATGCAGATAGCATCTAGAAAAGCACTCTGAGAACGCAGATCTCCGCCAAGCATGAAGCTTATTTCCACCACTTCACTGATCTTGTTCTTCCATAGAGATGTCATAGGTACACACCACATCGGTGCTAATAGTAGCCAGATTTCCAAATATAGAAGCCTTTGTTACGTCATAAGCCTTCAGCTGCATGGCGCACCTCGCCCCAGCATAAACTAGAGCATGCACTTTAGTGCGCGCAGGCAAACCTCAAATATGCGCAGCCTGGCGAACTCCGAAGTTCATTGACCCTAACTGCCAAAACATCAAAAATCCTTCATAAATTCCCCCAAAGTTCTCGGATCATTACCGAGAGTTAATCGTTTGTTACTTGTGTCATTCTCAACTCTTCCTGCAAGTTTCATCCCAATCCGTTCACTACTTTTTGAGTTATTTTGCACACGGACAAACTAAGTAACAAACGAACACACAAACCAACGGTTAACGAATACATAACCTCCTTCCTTGGCGGAGGTAATTAAAGTTATGAGAAATTGTAAATGACATGGCTCCAAGATAATACAACAGATCTATAGTGATACTTACCTTGGAGCTTCGATCTTGCACATCCTCAGCATCTGGGTTGTCATGACATGCACTCAGAATCTGATGAATAGGGGGAAAAACCAGATGTGAAATAAATGATAATGCAGGCTAATTTGTCTTTAATGCAGAAGAGTATTTATGGAAATGATTTTAAATGTCTCTACAGTGTCATGTTCAGTTCCACAGATTGTACTACAACATGTAGAAAATGATAGACTTGCAAGTGGGTACTTTCCCCGAACAAGGTACCTGAAAATTAATCTTCAATCAAGACAAATAAAAGAAATCACCAATTTGCAATTAATTTTCTTAGTTTGGTTTCTTTCATGCATTAAGATTTGTCAATGCTAGAAATCTTCATAAAAAACTTTTGAAAAACATACACAAATCCATATGCATTGGACGCTTCGCTCCGGGTAATTCATATACAGTGCACTCCCGTTATAAAGAAATGCTCGGGACCGGCAATTTTCTTTCGTTATAACGAAATTTCGTTATAACCGAACAAATACAATATATAACGAAAACAAGAAAACCATGCATATGTATCATATTCTGTTTGCTGATTACTCATCATACACTGGAAAGCTATGTGAAATGTGATGGAATAGCTGTATCACAATAATAAACGTAATAATAAACTGTGCGTGACACAAAGAGCGAACACACAGTGGCGTGAAGCGTTCACCCATGCAGAGACGCTATAAATGCTTGTTCCGCTACGAAATTTCGAAAGCAATTCGCATTTCGTTATAACGGAGCACATTTCTTTTGTTTTTCTTTGTCTGTGCGCTCGGAAAAGACTTCTTTATAATGGAAATTTCGCTATAACCGTGTTCGTTATAAGCGAATTTCTTACCATAGACTTTAACGGTGATAATTTTGGGACCAGAAGATTTACTTCGTTATAACAAAATTTCGTTATAACCGTGTTCGTTATATCGGGAGTGCACTGTAATTTGCATAATGAAGCTGATGATCTTGTCTTACCAAATAGATATTATACTATTTCATAAGTAGTCATACAGGGGTCTCGTCAATAAAGGAACTACGTGAAGATCAATTTCAGCTCATTTTAGATGATAATTTTTCATTTGTTCCAAACGAAGAACTGTTTTTGATTTATGCAAATTAAGGCAGTGTTTCGTTCATAAATTTGCATAATTCAATATTTTCTATGTTGAAAATATGAAATTTAACTCGTTAATTACAACATGATAACAATATTCTTTTAATTAAATCAAAATGAATTTTGAGCATCTGATGGGACATCTTCATGGACTTTGCCCTGTATTGGTCATGAAATATGAAGGTACATTTTTAAAGTTAAGGTCGCAAGAAGCAAAAATTTTCTTATATGATTCTATTTTTTCTTCACATTTAATTACAAATATCTCCATTTGGCAACTATGGATGTATCTGTTACTGCAAACAAACTCTTCATATGTAGATCTATAGAAAAAAACACACATTCCTTTTAGATCGATCTAAATATATTTGTATGACATTGGAAAAATGAATGGAAATAAAACAAATCACCAAAGAAACTCATGTTTATCATTGCATACGGCCCATATTTTTAGTGTCGAATTTTGAGAAGTAAACACGCAGTTTTGCTGAGCATGACTGAGACCGTGTACAAGAAACCTTAGCTTTGAGATTGTCACGATTGTACTGGCTCCAGCTACAGGATGAACTGGTGTCTAATCATCACCCCCCCCCCCCCCCCCAAGTCAGGCCTTGCTGCCGTGGTTGATTGTCAAGTACATGTATCTGTCTAGATCTACACAAAGTACTATCATTGTTTTTCTTTGTTTACACCAACAAATTTTGAAAGAGACGTCTGCCTGCCAGCTAGCAAGTGGTTTCGTGGCTTTTTTCTGTTTTGTTTTGTTTTGTTTTGTTTTTTTGTTTCTTCATCATAGATGGAATCGGCCCATGATGGGGAAAGACCGTAGTCATGCAGAGACTCCAGAGTGATTTGACCATATATTATGTGCTTTCTTGTGTATAATGGTTTTCCATAATTTTCCATTTGGATTATTATTTTTTTCTAATTTCAGCTTTTTCATTTTGTTTTCAGCAATCATGAAAAATCACCGTCCCTACGTGAAAAATTTTGGTTTTTCTTTTTAAGTTTCTGCTCAGTCATTGCCAGATGACAATGAAGGCTTCTATAGTTTGTGATGTCACATTTGTAGTACAATATTAAGGAAAATAGGAATATAAAAAGACATTTTAGCATATTTTCACTAAATAATGCCTGACTTGCCACTTTCATGAATTTTTTAGAGAGAAAAACTGCCAAGGTCTCAGCAGAACCATATGTGTGCACGCAGTAACCACGTAATCTCTGTTTCTCAATTACAACATGTTTGATACACAGTAATGAGGTGCAAGGTTGTGGTCAAGAATAAGCACTAATGAGTATTGGCATGTTAGCAATTACCAGACGTACTTGTATATCAATTGCAAATTCAAGAATATCATTTTCACACATTAGCTTGCATCCATGCAAAACTATACCCAAAATAGAAAGTTATGTGACTTCTAAATGGTTTCACTAATCTAGGTCAGTACGACAGATCTAGTAGATACATACCTTAGAGCTTCGATCTTGCACATCCGCAGCAACAGGTTTTGTATGGCATTTAGACAGAATCTGATGAATATAGAAAAAATAGGATCAAAAGAGGCTGATTTGAGAAAAATCAGAAAATTTGGGGTCCAGCAAAATTATATGCAGAAAGGTAATGTACACAAGATGACGAATGAAGTTTTCATTTGAACTCCTTAGTTTGCAATTGAAAATTCATAGGCCTAAAGGAAAATTGTCTTTTTAGCAGTTTAATATCACAAACCAGACATATACAAATTCTAAATTCAAGAATATTATTTTCATCCAAAACAAGAATACCCCATTTTAAATGATACTTACTTCACAGAACATCGTTAGGAAATAGTCATAACTTTAAAATTGTGTAGAGTATAATTTGTAGGTCATAGTCTAGACTATGTAATTTCCCTCAGGAAAGGATGAATCTTTGTACTTGGATTTCAAGATTTACTGAAAGTTCGTTATAATATTTAGTAGAGCCTATATAAACAACACATAGTACTCTAGGTATTTCTTTTTTTCTTCATCATCTATACAAACTGTATCTCCTATATTGGTAGGGCTAACCACTTTGTGCTGTATAACCACTAACAACAAACTGTTGGAGTTCAGGGTGCAGTTATGCTAAGGTGTAGTTCTGTATGCAATCTTCTGCAAAAGCCTTATTGGGAAACTACTATTTACTGTGAACAAGTGTCACATTCAGTATGGACGCTAAAAGGTAAATTGAAGTCCTAGCTGAAATACGGGAAGTGAGAGGAAATCATCACCATGCTGAGACGTTACACAACCTGCATTCAGCACAAGTTTCAGTTATTCTCCTAGTTTGTTTAGTATGTGCAAGGATTACGTTGTATAATACTAATAATTGTCTTCTACATCCAGGGTACCCTCCATGTTGTAGTACAAGGTCCTGCCATTATCATTACATTTACATTGTCTGCGCATTTATACATGTAGGTCAAGAGGGATGTTGTAGTGTACAAACATCATGGCCTATAGGATGGAGCACTGGATGGAGATCAAACTAGGGTCATCCAGCTGGCAGTCAGGAGTCCTATCAAGTTTTATAATGTAGAAAAAGATTTAGTAGAATTAAATAACTGTTACAGTTGTCATGGCTACATTTAGAGTCGGTTAGTAACATTATCGACATAAAATATCGTTTACAAAAAAACACAAAAACAAAAACTAATAAATATCGAAATTCAGCGAAAACTCTAATTTAGAATCAGGTGCAAACAAATTGTCTCATTGACTTCAGTTAAATCATTGTGATAAATGTTCCGGCAAATGTTATTAGCAGTTCAATCAGATTTGGTTTTTTTTTAATTGTTTTTGCTTTTTTTGTGTGTGTTTGTGTGTAGATTATTATATAGTCTTAGACCAACAAAAACATTGTTAGTAATGTTGTTACATCAGTTAAATGTTAAATTTGTCTAGCCTACTCCACCAGTCATTTCACTGTTAACAGTGGGCTTCATCGCAATTAACAATGTTACTAGTAGCACGTTAGTACTACTTTTCATAGCTTCATTAGATGTGAAACCTCAGATTCTCAATCCCATTTTCTCAAAAGCTGTAACCGTTAGATTGTCCGAGGGTCTGACCACACATTTACTTATAGGTACATCAAGTTCAAATCTAATATGAACTAGCTGCTTAGTAGCCTAGAAATCTGACGTTAGATCCTGTCAACCATAGTTACAGGCTCTATATTCTGACGTAACTATCGGGTAGACAGAAACCCACCTTGTACACAGTATGCAGTAATATTAACGCTTCTCGTTCGGGCTGGTCGCAGTTAGGTACATGTAAATTGCACACCTAACATGTAACGTGTACTGTGATTAGTGTTAGACCCTAGGTTTTATTAACAGGGCCACTTATAACAGTTGTTACAGTTAATGTTAACATTAGAGTTACACCTCTCTATGTCTAGATAGTCTTCTAACAGCAACATCTACCCGTAGATGTTTTAAATTTTTCTAGAGACCAGAACAAGAGTAGAATCTAATCTTAGATAAGGTCTAACATTAGAGTTCTCAGTTAGATTAGATCCAGGATAGATCTACTACTTTTTCTACTAGTAGTACTAGTAGTAGAGTTCTACTACTACTACTAGTAAATACTACTAGAACTAAATTTAGAGTTGAGACCTTACTTACGAGCTAACTAGGGCCTAACAACATATTATTGTTAGATGTAACGACCAACACGTTAGGCCTACTCTGGAATCTAAGTGTCTATACTGTGTTAGAATAAAGTTTCTAGATCTACTGTTAACTGTTACAGTGCTAGCTTACAACCTTAGTTTAAGGTTAGACTCCAGACCTAGAAATCTAGATTTGAGACTCAAGATGGGCGAATTTAAACCACTGCTATTTTTGGGTGTTACGGACTTGCCGTGACACCCTATCAACTAAACGAATATCATGGTTCGCGGTAGGCCCTAATTAGGCCTAGGTTCTGCCGCAAACATTAGATTCTAACATTACCTAACTTAGGGCCTAACGTTACTACTATTGTAAATGTTACTACTAGGCCTACCTGTAGGTACCGTTGTTACAACTAGTCAGTACACTAGACGTCTCTTACGTACTAATGTACTACTAGTACTACTACTGAATAGAAATCTACTACCAGATGTAGATGGTCTAGAACCTATTTATATCTAGTATTGTAGTAACACTAACCACAGTTAGGCCTATTTATATTAAGGGCCTATAGTATAGGAATCCTACCGACCGTTAATAGATAGATCTAGCCTACGTATTCTAGTTCCACTTCTAATAATAATAAACCCAAGCGCTCATTTCTAACTAGTGACATAAAAAGATACTGAACATTTTAACAGAATAGGCCTAACATTACATATTGTGTCACGTTTCGACAGTGTAGGCCTATCACAGAAAATAACAATAAACAAATAATAATGCTAACCGCTAGGCCAGGGCCTACAGTACAAATACATGTAGCAGGCGGCGTATGCCTCACGTACACAATACAGCTAACCTCCTTAACATTTTACAGGTTCTTCTAGATAGTAGAAACTTATTGTCAATGTGAATTTAGATACATACTTGCCAACTCTACCTTATTTGGCGGTAGACTACCGCTTTTGAATGATTTCTTTAGCATTCAAGCTAGCGCTGCTCGCATAGGCATCCTGGATTCTACCGCTTTCTCAAATGAAAATGTTGGCAAGTAGGGTCTATGTAGATAGAGTCTACAAAGAATCTAGGTTAACGTTAGTTCTAACGTTAGAGACTCTGGAAGTCTAACTAGACCGCCCTAACTGTTAACATGTCATTATAGGGATGATAGTTCATGTGTTCTCTAACCGTGGCGTTACACTTAGAGTGTAACAGCAACGATTAAGTTAACGTGAGGGCCTAACCCAAACCCGTTATCTATGCCTAAACGGTAACATTAACACGTTAGAAGTTGGGTCTAACAGTTAACATTAGGTCTATTTTAACACTATCATGGTAGGCCTATTGTTACAGTGTATTGTACAGTAACGGTTAGGTTAGAGCTGCAGGTTAGAGTTAACGTTAAACATCTAGGTTTGTTAGAGCTAGACAGAGCCTATGTCAATACTAACGTTAATTAGGGCCTAGGCCCTATTTTGTACCTGAATTAAACTGAGCGTTCGTAATACTTAGATCTAGGCCTACCTACGATGAGAATCTAGCACAGTATAACGTTAGATCTGTTACGTTATATAGGGCCTAGATTCTAACTAATACCGTAACTAAATGGCTAACGTTAACCGGTACTAATACTACTATTACGTGTACTGTTTTTAGATCAGACGCTTTCTAACGTTAGTCGACTTATCGTTGTTGTAAAATTCTCACAGCTAACTGTATGAGTGTTAGCGTTAGATTAGACTGTCTAACGGTAATAATAGTAGTCTAGACCGTCTAGCTGTTTGTTAAATTTACATCCATGTTAGAATCTAACATTCAACACTCAGACTCTCAGTTAGAATCTAACACTGAGTTAGGGCCGTAACATTAACAAGTTAACGTTTAGATCTAACTGTTAGGCCTACCGGTAAATAGCGTTATAACGCTAGAGTCTTTGAGTTTTGTAACCGTTAACAAAAACAACTTCACAAGTTGTAGCCTGACGTTACCGGGGTAATTGTTAGAACAGACGTGCTTTCCTTACGCCGTCTCGGCAACACCACAACGTTACTACTAGTTCTATAGACCTACTAGGCCTAGCTAGATCTGTTAGGTAACTGTTAGATGTAGATTCTATTAAATCTTAGTTCTAACGGTTAGCTAGCAGTTAGGCCTAGAGTCTAGTAACAATTGATTTGTTAGATCTAACGTTAAGAATCATTGTACCAGTAACAGTTAGAAATTTAACAGGCTAACTCAGAGTCTAAGAGACTCCAACTCTCCCGTTTTCGACGGGAGATCTCCCGCCGAAAACCCATTTTTGCAAAATTCTCCCGTTCTCCCGCTTGAGATTTAATTTCTCCCGCCCTGGCTCTGTGTCTCCCGTTGGAAAGGATTTCTTACTTATTGCTATTGTATGTTGAAAAAACAAGCCTTAGCTAGATAGCACCAGAGAGCATTTAGAACCCTAGGAACTTGGCGATTCGCACACATCGACTTGGAGTCTCCCGTTTGCTGGGGGTTTCAGGCGGGAGAATCTCCAGATCAGAAGGTGCTTTGGGTTGGAGTCTCTGCTAACTGCTAGGTCTTACCTTCTGACGTGAAACTAAAAATTCAGGCTATAGACTAGATCTAGTTCTATTTGATACTAAAATGATACGGTGCAACGATAGGCATAGCCCTTGCAACCAGCCCCAACGTGCTAGCCCTAGCCTAGACTAGGGCCTCTGGCTTTAGTGGTTTGCCATAAGTTTCTTTCATACAATTGCAAGAAAGGATTTTTCCTGGTCCTTAATAACAGTTAGACATAGGCCTAGGCCTACCTCATTACGCTCCTTCTTGATCTCCCTTCTGGAAGTCGAGGGTCGGGGTGCCGAGCCTCCATATTGTTTGTGCGCGAATATGGTAGGGACTGCATCAGATTTGAGGGTTTTCTTGGGGGGTTTGTAGCCGAGGTAAGTGGCTGTGCGATTTTCTTCAAATGCGGTGGGCTCAAAGTGGTCCTCACACACTACGCGATATTTTGAATACTGATACGACTTGATGTTAAATTTTGGATTACCGATGTTTCGTAGCCATATTGAGCACCTTTCCCTCTCTTTCAGTGGATCCGGTATGGCAAAAAAAGACTTAGGTGAGGATCCTTTACGTCTATTTCGGCAAAATACTGCCTGGCACAACGGCATGATTGTAGATTGCCGACGACCATGGACGAGTTAGGTACCGTGTGTGCGGTGATATCGCTATGTAACGTTGCATGCGTTACAAATCTACATCACAAGCGCGATTATCGATCGCACCACACAAATGGCTGCGGTTTGGCAGATGCGGCGCGGCCACCCGCGCCGCCAGCAGAGCATGTAGGTCCATGGTGTAGTAGACATATCAAGCCGCCGATTTCATCGATCGATATATCTGTCTGCTTTGACATGTATGATGTCAGCTTGAAGGAAAACCCAAAACGCACCCGTATTTTCTCAAGCGAGCACACATAAGGTTTGGCACCTGTGACATCACGACATCCGGGCTCGTCAGCTCATTAGCATAATTCTCGCCAAAAAAATTCAATTTTTAACATGAAATTACGGGCTAAATCGTAATGAAATTTTGATTCTATTTTCACCGCTGGGTCTTTTAGAATTAAAAGAACAACATATAAAAAGATAAAAAACCGGTACAATGCCCTTTTAAGAACAACTTTATGAAACAGGGACCTGTTCTACCAATGACAGGTACACTACTGCATGACACAGTTTACAAATGATACAGAGGTGTGAGTACATCAGTAGGAATTGCATGCATATGGTATACTATGGAATGCTTTACATATAACATGGGAAAGTTCACTAATAAACTTGCAGATGTCTTGAATTAAGATAATTCTCCTATATTATGGCTTATCTGCTGGAAAGTCTGCACAATGTTCCAACTGAAGCTGGTATGCTGATCTCTTGCATGTGACCAGTGCATGTTTACCTCCGCTAGTAGGTGAAACCTACGGCTGGGCAGAGGTTATGTTTTCATTTCCAAATGTTTGTCTGTCTGTTTGTGTATGAGATAACTTGAGAATGGATAAATGATTTTTTTTTTTTTTACCACACTTACAGGGTGTGTTCATGAAGTAAGAAAAAAAAATATTGAATTTTGGGGTTATGAGGTCTAGAGGCAAAGAGGGTCATAAAGGACTTAAAAATAAACTAAAGCTCCCAATAAGTCAAGAAGGGATGTTCAGATTTTCACCAAACTTACAGGGTGTGTTAATAACAAAGAAAAAAAAAATAATTGAATTTGGGGGTCATGAGGTCAAAGGTCAAAGGGGGTCATAAAGGACATAGAATAAGCATAATCTCTCAATAACTCAACAATGGCTGATCAGATTTTCACCAAATGTATTGTGTAGATGTCCCTATACATTTACTTCTATGTTTGTATTGAAAAAAATACTGCCTACAAAATGACAATATTTTAATCCAGGCTGCTTGGCAGAGGTCTGCTCTATAGGAGTGCTAGCTCCTCTAGCTGTTTGTTTGTTTGTTTGTTTACTTTTTTCACATTATTTTATAAGTATTTCTAATGGTTGCTATCCATGGTTGATAGATTTTGAAACATTCTAATCTAACAACTGCAGTTCCAACTCCAAACTACAAATGTGCATTTGAAAAGTAATGTATGAGTGAATGACTAACATCGCACATACTCACAAATATGCACAGACATACACACACACACACACACACACACAAACACAAACACACACACCACACACATCTCTACAGTCCCATCAGCTTCTATTATTGATGGTGCACACATGCTAACAAGCATAACCTCACATACACAGACATCAGAGAAAAGGGCGGGATTGTCCACTGACCTGAAATCCAAATTGGACCTTCCACAACGTAGTTTCCTGACCAAGGCTGGACAGCAGTCATCAGTCCATCGCGGTCAAACGGCAAGGCCTCATAGTAGCTGGCGATTAAGTTCCAGGAGATGGTGCTGGTCATATTGCCATTAACATAGTTCTGATTCAGAATCTGTAAAGACAGATAAATAACAATTGGTAACTAGAAATGTCGCTATGGTGACTGATGCCTCCGCCATAATGCATGATTCTCCCAATAGGCGTATAGTACAATGTCTTCACAATGTGTGATCCATGATAGTTTCACATAACTGGCAAAATATTGAAATGACAGGTTTGTCAGAAATGTTTTGAACTGGGTTTGCTATAATTTTCTAAGAGTGCAGGTACACATATTTGGGGAATTTTGGGGAAGTTTATGCATTGAGTAATTTCCAAGGTACGAAGAAAGAGTGTGATGACGGTACAAAATAGATTTTTTTTTTTTTTTTTTTTTTTGGGGGGGGGGGCATTGAAACCTGGCCTTTGACCCTTAACCTTTGACCTTCTGGCTGGAAATTTCCCACAGAATCTCCATTAGGTAATGCATGTATTAAGTTTTGAAACTAATAATGCAAGCATTGCATATACTAGTATATGAGGGAAATAGTAATATTTTGAGGAGTTGACCTTGACCTTTGACCCCTGACTATTGACCCATGACCCGTAAATTCCCTAGATAATCCCTGCCAGACAGTACATGGGCAATTCCACGGTAACTAGGACACAGGTGCCAAAAATTCAAAATGATATTTGTTTCAAACACCATACATTTTCAGACAGTACTTGAGTTGAAGTTTTAAGAATCATTATGTTTTTCAATAAAAGCGGCCATTTTGATTTTCAAAATGGCTGCCAAAATATGCCTATAACTCAATGGTGAAAAGAGTGTATTGTCGCATAACTTACTCTCTGTATATCCACTTTATTAGTACTCTAAACAACAATCTTTCATATGTATGCAGTTACCAGAGAAGTCTTTTACCACACGATAGAAAAAAAAAGCTGGTAGCTTTAAAGAATTTGATAAAAACTGTTAATTACTTTGATAATGATGGATGTAACGTCAGTTACCAAAAACAAGGAATTTTTAAGTTTATTCATCAAAGGAAGTGAGCTGTATGATGGAACTTGGGATTTCTAATGTATGCCCATATGCCTTTATTTTAATACCAGAAATAAGGATACTTGGCATACTGGAGAGTCAAAATGAACACTACAAAATGTGTAACGTCAGTTACCGAAACGTCATACACGAGTATGTAACGTCAGTTACCATGACAGTAATTATAACTGAGGCAAATTTTTTGACTTTTGGCCATTTCAATACATCTGGGAAGTCAACTTACAACAAAGAGCAGCAATCCCTTTCATAGGAAATGATGTCATTACCATGGTATGTCCATGGATATTTTTTTTTAATTTTATTTTATTTCTAAATTCATTTATTCATTCATTTACCATGATTATCTTTTTTTTTTGGGGGGGGGGGAGGGGGCTTGGGCTTTCGATTTTTGATTCAGCAAAAGTTTAAGGTTATAGTGGGGGGCGCAAGGGATTTTTGGTTCAAAATTTTCCAAAAGCACCAAAATTTGGCACACATGTAGCCCAAGCCATACTATTTCGATTTTTGATGGGCGCCAAGAAGGGCGCCCTCTGGGGCGGCCATTTTGGCAAAATCCAATATGGCCGCCATATAGGTTTAAAGGTCACCTGCATTTGAAAACATAAAGTTTTACAATCATTTAAAAAGTCATGTTAAGAGGTTTTCTGGGTCAGGGAATTCGAATCTGAAGTTGTCTTTGTGGTTTGAAGTCAATTTTTCCCTATAAGGTCACCTAAAGGTCATATAGGGGTCAAGCCATTGTATTCATTACAGTTTATTGAAAAAAAAAATGGCTTGCCCATGGTCAATATTCCAGGAATGCCAGCCTTAGTAATAGAATTGCAATTGTCGACGGCTGAAAAAAGGCGTCTTTCTTGTGAAGGTCGCCCCACAGGGCGGCATATTGGAAAAATCCAATATGGCTGCCATCTACGTTTAAAAGCAAGTATAACAATTAAAAACCTTTAACGTGTTACAATAATTTGAAAAGTCAGTTCTAGCGGTTTTATAGGTCAAGGAGTTCGATTCTGAAATTATTTTTATGGTCTGATGTCAACTTTTCCCTATAAGGTCTCCCTAAGGATTATTTGGGGTCTAACCATTATATTCACAACAGGTGATTTAGAAAATGGCTTGCCTATAGCCAATATAGGAGGAATGCCAGCCCTGCCAATAGAATTGCAGTTGTTGAGGGTTGTGAGAGAGGAAGAGGTTGGCTTTCTCACGAGTAACATCAAAACTATCTGCTTTCGTGTTAAGATATCAAACACTAGGTATACACTCATGAATTATAATTAGAACCCTTTTCTGAGAGTAATTAGGTTTAAGGGATCTTACTCAGATCCTTATTTCATAATTCAATTTGAAGACCTGATAACCCTTCAATTTCATTTTTAATGATTACTTTCTGTAATTTTTTTTTTTCGGCATCATTTCAATTATGGCCTGTTATTATGGCTACACAAGCTTTTAAGTGAGGTTCCGTCCAAAGCTATGGAATATCATAGTTCATGCCACAGTTATTTTTACATTACGGGCGCTAAGAAGAAATGTCCTCACCGACTAGTCATATTTGCGGAATTCAATATATTTGCATTTGCTTTAATGACAGCCAAAAGAGCTAGTTAGAATTATGGGTAATGCCCTTTCAAAGAGTTTTCAAGATGCGATTATTGGCTTATTATTTTCATCTTCATTTGCTAGGAATGGAATAAAAACATACCATGTGAAATAGATTCCTATTGCTACCTAATATATTGATAGTTTGACAATAAGGGGAGGGGGCTACTCTCTTTATTACCATCGTTCTTGACGCTGCCACTAAAAAGAGAAGTGTTTTTATTTCTCTGTTGCAGGTCAGGGATCCTCAATCACTGTAGGTATTCATATTTCAGATTTAAATTCAGTGGAATGATAATTATGAAGATCACTCCTAATCAGGATGAAAAAAAAAGAAAAAAAATCTATCGTGTTTAAGGGAGTTTTTAGTACATCAGGTAGGCATCAATTTGCTATTTTCGAACTTGTTTAAGAAAGTTCGACTCTAAAGTCCTTACAGGAAATTGTATGTGCCTCCACAGCTAAATATGCCGTTCAGAGAACATGACGGTCCTGGTGACGCCATGTAGGGAAAAAGCATATTTCACAGGTGCCACAGTGACACCATTAACAGGGTACACATTAGATATGCTATAATGTATATAGTAAAGCTTTCATGACACCTTCTAGGGTCTATTAAGATTCCATCCAAAGTGCTTGGACGCAAATTGGTATGATATCACAAGACTTTATAAGTTGGTATCTCGTTAGTCTGAAGAATATAGGTTGCAACTCTACTCTCCGCAACATCTCTACGACGCACGTCTCCTGGAGACGAGCCCAATAGGATTCACTGGAGAATCGAACATTTTCGATTTTTGCAGAGACTATTTCCGTCTTCCAGCTTGTCTCCGAGACGTGTCTGCGAAGTCTCCATCACTGTGGCCATGTAGATTGTGGGGACTAAATATGTCTGCAACATCTTCGAGATGTCCCCGCATCTTGTGGAGACCGTAATAACATAATGGCGACGAAAGAGAGAAGTCGCTGAGAAAAGACGTCTCTGATAAGTCCCTGCGACTGCAAAAGCCGTGCCAACATCCCCGTGACTTCCAAGCAAATAAGTTGTCCCTTTGCTTGAAGATGTCTTCCTAGAAATCGCGTTAGTTGTGACAGCGAAAATCATTTCTTCGAGACGCTGGCATTGCGACAATGTCTCCTCCCGTCAGATAGGCCCTCAATTCCCTCCCCCACACCCACTTTAAGTTTGCAGCAATATCAAACTACAGACCATGGCTCATCTGACAACTGCTCTAAATTGTGCATTTTCACATTCATTCATTCATTCATTTCATTATTTTTTTTTTCCATTTCGATGTTTTCCACCTCCCAATGCATGCCTTGAAACAGCTGTGGTGCAGAAAAATGAAATGTGGTAAGTGAAGCATTGGGGAGAGTGGCTGATAGTACTAGTAATTGCCATGTACCTGTGCCATCTTTCCTCCAACTCCACTCCCTGAAGTCAGGGATCATCATGACCCATCAAGCATGCTGTCATGATTCCAGTAGAAACTCACTTGCAGCAGCCCTCATCTTCGAAATGTTGATACAGCGCCGCTTGAGCAGATAGGATGGTTTCTGATGATCTGCTCCTATATACGTTATGACGAGATGATGCCTACCCTCGTTGACGCTGGCTGCCCCATAAACCTTGTTGCTCATCAATCCTTGCTGGACATGAGCACGATTATTAAAGTAGTTAATGTGTCAGTGAGCTCTGGTTTGCTGACCCATACTACTTAGGCATTTTGCATTCCACATCAAGTCTGAAGTAATGTAGCACCGTGTCAGTGCCTGATGTGCTCTGGAAGAGAGGTATGCTGTACAGGAAAGAGCTGAAAAGGTCTTTATCTTTTCAATACCACGACCCATCCGTAACTCCGTCAGATCAAAGTGATTAAAAAAAGCACACTACCGAAAATGTGATGTTATGCTCATCCGTGCGATTGAATACTGTTTTCAGAAAATGCTTTCAGAAAACATTATGTCATCCTTTGTAAGGATATCTTTGCGTAGATCGCATCTAAGATGTTGGAAAGGTGAAGGGTTGTGAGATCACAATTCCTGTTTGATATTTTCATCTCGAATCAGGTGCTCAGGATGAGTTGTCCGTCCAATTTTTTCTTGGATATCTGTGCGCTGATAAATGAGGGCAGTTCCTTATTTTTCAACCTTAATTTTCAGGAAGACGCTACGCTCTTCCAATCATAACTTGAGATTTGAGTGGTGCCATCACCATCTCTTGTCAGAGGACTGCACAGTGTTGCTGCACAAAAATGTTAAGATTATTTTCTTCAGGATCAGTGTCCCATACAACATCAATAGGTGTTCAGTCTCCCTAGTCATCTGCGCTTTCAGTAAAGAAATGGTTCCGTTTGATAAAAAGAGAATAAAAAAGGATAAGAAAAAACCTTCAGCTGAATTGTCTTCACCTACTCTGATAAGATACCGGACTTTAATGATCGAATTTAGTTAACTGCCCCTAGAAGACTGGTCTGACCTGGATTGAGGAGCTCGATTCCCTGGGAGCTTCGGCCATTGCTTCCTTCACTGAAGAAGCAGACGCTGTCTTGTCAAGGGAGAGTAGGTATACACCAAT
Organism: Diadema setosum; assembly: GCA_033980235.1. Lineage (NCBI taxonomy): Eukaryota > Metazoa > Echinodermata > Echinoidea > Diadematoida > Diadematidae > Diadema > Diadema setosum. The sequence goes on along the minus strand of CM067073.1, from coordinate 16,850,697 downwards.
TTCAGCAGGAGGAGAATCATATCGCTTGCCAGCTGGAAAGTTATGGAATTGACCATGAAAGGTGACGAGGTGGCTCAGTCGGTAGCGTATGGCTTGCGGTCTAAAGACTTGTGTTCCGGCGCGGGTTCGAGTCCCACTTATCTCAACTCTAGCTGAGCAATGGTGTGTGTAGTAGAGGCACAACACTTTGCACCTCATCACTTGGATATAAAAAGTGGAAGTCCCTTGTGTGTAAGAATCACAAACCCAGACAGATGAAAAGATCCCGAATCGACATTCCGTTATCGGAAAACTCAAGATGCATAAATCGGTAAAGTGGTCCACCCCCAAGTGCATACAACTGACCAGCTACAAAGTTGTATACGGGCTATCCAGCTATCTCGTCAGAAGGAAAAAAAAAAGAAGACAAAATAAGATTAGGCGTGTTATTACCCTCTTTGCCATTGCACCCTGATTCGGTACCTTGGAATAGGATGGCGGCCGTATTTAAGCATTTATATATTATAGACATATATATATACACTTGTATATATATAATATATATATATATATAACATATATATATATATATATATATATACATATAGTATATATTGAAACAAAGAAAGGAAAAACTGACCAGAAACAATTGATAAAGTGAGAACTTTGAGCAAAGAAAATGAGAAAAGAAAACGAAACCAATGGAAGCCCGTTTTCTGTGCTCAATGATTTCAATATATATATATATATATATATATATATATATATATATATATATATATATATATATATTTTCATTTATTTATCATAATCATTATTGATATGTATGGGGATGGAACCGTTCTTGGCCCTAATTGACCATTGAAGGAGTATGGAAGAGGCGACAAATGAGACAGAATAGGGGTACCAGTGAATTGCAGTTGAATGCTCACAGACACCTTTTCGAAAAATGCACAAAATGCCTGATTTGACCCTTATTTGACCATGAAAGTGACCTTGAGAGGTGAGAGTGACCTTGAATTGCAGAAATGATATTTAGAATCACATTCTCTAACCCCGTAAAATCTTTCACATGGGATTCATAACTTTAATCAACCTTTTCAATGTTTAACTGCAGTTGACCTTTAACCCGGATGGCGGCCATATTGGATTTCACCAATATGGCGGCCCCAAGGGTTTTAAGTCTTGGCGCCCATCAAAAATCGAAAGAGTATGGTACAAGGGACCTATGAGCCAAATTTGGTGCTTTTGGAAGAATCTGAACCAAACCGCCCATTTTGAGCCCTTAGGCCCCCAACTATTAAATCATCTGGAAGTTTAGTTTGCCACATGCAGTATATGCACTCAAATTAGTACATTCCCAGTCCTACAAGATGATAAAGCTACCAAAGTTTGTAGGCCTAATCAGTGACATGATTGCATGTTAACCACATTTTCTAAAAAAAACAAACAAACAAACAAACAAACAAACAAACTTCTGCACAGCTGTATACCAACAGTTTAACAATCTTCACCAATGTTTGCTTTTGCTGGCATTTTTCTTTTTTTTTTCAGGAAGCTTAGTCAAGTTTCTACCTCAAGGCAAATGCACAAACAGATTTTTCTTCTCTTGCACTTAAATGTGTGGTGTAGTTACTGTAACATGGCTCATCTTGTGTACATCAGGCATGTACTCATTATTGTTTGAAACTTAACACTGATGTTGCTCAAAGTGAGAGAGGATTCTATAGGGTTTAAAAAAAAATGTTCATACAGTGTTTATTTGTTGATTACTTTATTCTATTCATGCAGGGACATTTTGTAATACAACACATGATAATTATGAACAGGAAGAGTTTTTTATATTGATTTTAGTATTCTTTTGTTGCAAAGTCCGATTTCTTGGTATCTCGAATGGATTTGCAAGCCGTGATACATTGTATATCAATGAAAAGGAAAAGAAAAACAGTTAAATTACTTCAATCTAGGAATAAAACAATAATGCTCTTTTGACCAAAAAAGCATTTATTTTTCTTCTTCACAGAGAAATATTAAAAGTGCGACACTTTTCATTTAAATCAAGTGATGATGGAGATCATCAGGAGTAAAATAAAGAAAAGAAGGAGAAATATATCACAATAGATTTCATACATATTTATGCATATTTATGAGTTGATACATGTACATGTTTTTTTTCCCATGACCTAGAAGATATTTTGATATTTTTTTCAAGCACAAAAATATCCATGTTTTGTGTAGTGCTACAAGGTATTATGGGTGGAGCACTCTATGTAGATAAAAACTTTCCTGTTCATTAACAAACAAACAAACAAACAAACAAAAAAGCCCTTAGCCATGTCAATATATTCATACTTGGAACTGCTTAATCTATTAATGGCTCTGTGTAATCATAAATGTTGAATAAAAATTACATCTTCAGACAAATGTCAAAAAATATCCTCTTGTGCATTTACATTATTTTTGCCCAACTGTGCTATGGCATGGGGGGAGGGGGGTGCCCCCTAAGGGCCCACCCAATATTATTTGTGTCTTTAGATTTTGTTTTAATTTGTTGCTGTAGTTGCCTGGGATTGTCACTGGTACATTGCAGCAGTATAATAACCTGTTAAATAAATTAGTTCTCTGTAAACCCCACGGCAAAGTATGTGTAACGTCAGTTACGTAACGTCAGTTACTGACATGTTTACCTTTAAGTTTTCATAGAACACAAAGAAAATGGACTACTGTTTCATTTCATTGTGTATTTATGACTGATGAGCCAAGGTATGACTCCATATCAACCAAATCATTCTGAATCGTCAGAATTATGAAATATCACATAGCTATTCCCAATCATGATTTTGCATGTGTAAACCCTATGGCAAATGTAAGCGTAACGTCAGTTACCGTCATGCCTTCACTGAAATTGGCATGGTGGTAAAAGGAGACAACTAAAGTGCACATTATTTTGCACACCTGTTCCTAAGAACCTAGGTGTATTGCCATATCAAACACATAAAGGCTAAAAGTCAGGGACATGAGATATTTCCATTTACATCTACACTATAATTTCCCATGTCCTTTTTCCGTAACGTCAGTTACCGACACATTTTCACTTGCTATGTGATAAGAAATGCAGTTTGAGAGAAAAACTTTCCACCTATTTCTTCATTCTCATGAACTTATTCATCAATGCTAATTGCAAGCCCAAGGTGCTTTCATTCACAAAACTACAAGGTAAACAATTTTATGAAAATCCTTACGTGTAACGTCAGTTACCGTGTATGCATATGTACCAAGTTCCATGAAGATACATTGAACCATTTGCGAGAAAAGTAATATTACAATATTTTCACCTAACCTTTGACCTTATGACATGAAACTCTCTCTGGAGAATCTTTACACAGTAGTACATGTCCACACCAAGTTTCAAGAAAATACCATCGGGCATTGCATAGATATGGGGGAAATTGCAACATTTGAAGCATTTGACCTTTGACCTCTTGCCAATGTCACTAAAATCTACTCAACTAATTGTCCCATCATACATCATCCTTGGACCAAGTTTGGTGAAAGCTGCTTCATCCAGTTTTGAGTTATCACGTAAACAGATAAATTTTAGGATTTGACCTTGATCTTTGACCTTTGACCTCTGTCCGATTTCACTGAAAAACTAATCAAGTAATTGTCCTATCATTCATCATCCACCAACAGTTTGGTGAAATTTGCTCCACCCAGTCTTGAGTTATCACGTAAACGGATACAATTTCATGATTTGACCTTGACCTTTGACCTTTAGCCAATTTCACCCAAAATCTAATCAAATAATTGCCCCATCATACTTCATACTTGGACCAAGTTTGGTAAAATTCCAGTAAATATTACTCAAGTTATCGCGTAAACGAATGCGGACGTACGGACGGACGGACAACCCGAAAACATAATGCCTCCGGCACCACTTCGTGGCGGAGGCATAAAAACAGCTTGGACATCAATAAATCACTTGAAAGACTACTGCTCATCATCTTTATCACTGCTTTTTCTCCATTTGTCTGATGAACATTATCCTTATCCTTACCATCATCATCACTGTATCATCATTATCAAAATCATCAAAATCATCACCACCATCATCATCATCAACATCATAAATACCAACACCACCATCATCATCATTGCCATCACCATATCCATCATCATCAACATCACCACCATCCTCATCATCATCATCATCATCACCATCACCATCATCATCATCATCATCCTCACCAACATCACCACCATCACCATCATCATCATCACCATCATCATCATCGTCATCATTTCCACCATCATCATCACAATCATGAAGTTTATCTCACCCTGGCCCAGCATCCAGTCCCAACTGCATCATTGAAAGTGCTGTAATCTTCACTAGACCATAGCATCTTTCCTGTCTCAAGGGTGTACTTTGTGACATAAGTACCTGGGTAGTGAAATCTTTTGCAGGTTGTAGAAAAAAAAGAAAGAAATGCCATCAGTTCAATGAACACTTGTCTAAAAATAAAAAGACAATAACATTCAGTGTTGATTGACGATAATTCTGACACCTGAATGCTTCATCAAGCAAACTGACAATTCAACAGTTTAGATTTAGAGTCACTGCTTAACTTGCAATGGAATAAAAAGCAAATTTATAAAGAACACCACAAAGAGAAACTGTAGTCACAGAGACCACATTTACATACCATTTAAATAAAAACATGTCAATCTTGCAAATTCCATAAGTCTCTTCAGTGGTATAATTTGTATCCATCAAATATTTACTATTCTATCTACTTCTACTCTAATAATCAAAGTCAACTAAAATATAAAATGACATTTCACATTGCAGAGTAGCTGGTGGATTACAGAAAAATAGGAAATCAGTAGGAAAATTTGAGAAAACATTAAAAACATAATGAAAGTTTATAAATATGAATACAAATCAAATGATGTATACAGTGAGATATACATGAAAATAATGAGATGTGGTAATAAATGACAATTAGGGTGCAGTGTAAGCAAAGCAAAATGACCACTTATCTAGCTCGATATCAGGTACGTAATTACAGATGAATAAAACCGGGGGTAGTAGAGTGGCAACAATGCTAAAACTCATAACCATCACAAAAGTGATTTACTCAAATTGCTGGTATCAGCATTTATGGTGAGAGCGACAGATTAGACCAGGCACATCATTGCCACTGCCTCTGTTCACTCATATGTCTCAATCAAGGTTAATACTCTCGTGAACATGAGAGCATGAAAGAAGGTGAAGTATAGCCGGTGACACAAGTCTTTTAAAGGGTAGAAAAATTATAAATGACAGGTAGTGACACACTGTATCTTCAGTCAACATTCTTCAGGATGAAATGGTGTAAATGTGGGCTACCTTAAAATGTGGCAATTTTCACAAATTTTGTACACTACTGAATTTGGACTAAAAGCATAGCATACAGATATTTTTGTTGAGATGTTACAATGTGGAATAAAGAAAGGATTACTTTAATTGTGAAGATTTAGGGCAGAAGTTTGTGGATTTTGATTCAGTGTAAAAAAAAAATGATGATAATAATAACTGTGTGATACTAGAAATTTTGACTTTTACAGTAAACTGTGAAAATGGGTAATGTCCGAGGCTCTTTCATGTGACATGGTGAAATTACTGACAGGAAAAGTAAATGAGTTGATGCTGACTACACTCCATGAATGCAAGAAAAGGCTACAGCAAGCTTGGACTGTGATATCAAAGTCAATGATAAGTGATGACAGTCTGTTCAGAGTCTCCAAAATTGATGCAATAATGCAGCATGGATTTTATCATACATGAAACTTTTTCTTGTAAATTGTAAACAAGATAGTATGTATTTGGCGTAAATAATCACGACTGAATGACACACTCCTTTTAAAAAAAATCAAAATAACAATAAGAGCAAGTGAGCTTGTGTCAGGGTTGCTTTGTGTAACTTATCAAATGGAGTGCATTCTGCACATATCAGTGTAGTGGAGATGAAGTCTGTTGGATCAGGTGATGCGTGGATCATTTGATATTTGTGAGTGAGCCCTTTACCCGAGGATACCGACAGCTTCAGCGAGATCTTTATCGTGCAGTATGTCCTCGCTGATGGTGAATCCACCGTCTGCGGCCACTATGACGGTCTCCGTCATGTTATTGGCGTCAAGGGTCTTTCTCAGAAGCTTTATGTAATCTTTGTTGTACGCCCTCTCGTTCCAGATCTGGGAGGATATAGCATCAGTATAGAGTTTTGTGTGATAGTTTTTTGCAGGATATTGCATACAGATAGTCAGATGTGCATGTGTGTGTGAGCAAGTGCATGTGTGTGTGTGTGTGTGTGTGCAAATGTGCATATGTGGGTGTGTACATGTACGTGTGTGCTCTGTATATTCAGAATATATTTTGCTTAATTGTTCTGTTCATTCTGTTAATACATTCAAAGTGATTGTGCATATATTTCATCAGTATTACATGGAATCAAGAATATTAAGAATTACAAAAAAAAAAAAAAAAAAAAAAAAGCCAACGGTGGTGTGTGTGGACGTGTGTATGAGCATATAATTATGTGTTTGCTGTTAGAAAAAAGAAATGTTAGTTAGACCATGGACCGGTTCATTGAATTATGAAACAGGCAAAAAGCTGACCCGCGAGTGCATTGCATATTACTTCCACACTGTCACACATGCAATAATGGTGATTCTAATCTATCGTCTCTGAGTATCGATAGTTTCCACAGCTATAATGTGTAGCATATCTAGGAGCCCTGTCGAAATATGGAGACGCAATCAAACATAAGTCAGAAATCAACATACACATGTAACTCAGGTATCATCCAATCAGAACTGAGTATTCAGAGACGTAGGCTTGATTTTCTGACTTCTTTGTTTGATCTCAATTTTTGAGTAAAATGGCTCTGGTTCCTGTCAGAAATGGTTTAAAAGTAGTTTGTCAGAGGTGAAAACATTGGGAAAATACAGAAATAATTCAGATAAATGTTTAGATGAATGTTTGTTTTGCTTCAAATCAAATTGGCTGGTTTTACATGCCCACTAAAGGATGCAATGACTGACTTATGGTAAGCAAGCAACCACGAGACCCTCGTAAGGGTTGTGCATCTACTTTTCCCCATTTCATCAAAGAAGAGACTACAGGCCTCGAAATAGGATTTTGGAGGGGCAAGGCCATTTAGAAAAGGGCACTTTTTCCAAGAGGCCAGGGCACTTAGGTCAGTCAGAGGGGCACCAAGGCCACATCGGAAAGGGCATGTTGGGTGTTTATACGTGATGTGAATGCCCCATAGAGCTGTATGCTATCGACCGTGCTGCTACACTCCAGCAGCGCACGCACGCATAAGATCTCTCCGCAGCAGACGACGTTAGGCAGTAGGCCATACGCAATACGATGTAGGTTCTGTAATACAGTACGTTCTCAACGCGTACGCCGCGTTCGCTTTGGAGCACTTCCGGTGACATTTTGCTTTGAGCATGCGGGCATGAATGCAGAGCGAGAGAGATGGCAATGCTCGCAGCCGTCCGACAGGCCTGGCATTTTTTAGCATGGCTTGCGACCACTTGCTCCGGCCCGCCGCTGCCTAGCTAGTAACTCTATGGCCGCTGCGCTGCGGAGGCAGTCGGGACGGTAAAAGCCGGTCGGGTGTACATATACGTAGACTTCTACACGTCGTCTCGTATCTCGGAAAGATACTTTCAGTTTGAATCAGATATATTGGGACGCGAGTGAACTGAAGGTATGATATTTGAGATCAGGAAAGTTGTTCAAGCTTATTAAAGTGTAGACTTTGAGAAAGGGCATATTATACGTCATAAATAATAACTTTCACTCTAAAAGGGCACCACAGCCACAAGAAAAAGGGCACATTTTTTTTTGCAGTAACTTTGATCAAGGAAAAAAAGGCATTGCGGCCAACGAAAGGGGCACCGACGGCCATGGCCGTCGGTGGCCGTCGGTTAATTCGAGGCCTGAGACTAAAATATGACAAGCTTAATCTATTTTCCTATTCTGCTAGATAGAGACAAACAAGACAAGATTGCTAATACAACTATATGTAAAAACAATTATGTCTGGCAGCCATGATTCTGATAATTTTTGATGGCAACGCTTCATCCCCAAAATTTCTATGCGAGAATAACACTGTCACAGAAATCACTCTGTTAAATGCACAAGTACATTGTTCTGAGACAGGACTGTACCATCTGCAAATGTTAATCCTAAAATATTGTATGCAAAAAAAAAAAAAAAAAACAGTAACAAGTTTCCACTCAGGGCTTATTATTCCTACCAGAGATGACAGACCAAGGAGAACGTGGCTTAGCCATCACGAAATTTGCCTGATGCACATCATGAAAACCAGCAAATCAGCCAAAAAGCAAAGTAGTAAAAGCAAGAAATCAAACACACAGTCACTATCATGCGCCGAGCCAGCATTATCAGGTCTCCTTAGTGGCCACACATTAGTCATGGTTGGTGCAAAAGAAGTAGCTTTGGTGACAGACAAAATATGGATAGTGAACAGTTAGTGCTTGAAGGCAGCAAATAAAACCTGTCTAAAGGGGTAAAAATAAGTAAGTGTGTTTTGCAAGGCATAAAGTAATCCGAAGCAAAGACAAAAACAGCCTCGTGCGAAGGTGCTGTTAGGGGAAATGCTCAGGTAAGGTACGAATGGGTGGGGTATTAAAGGGGTAAGGGTAAAAGGGGTAGGACAGCCGCATTGTTTGGAAGACACAGCATCTACACGTAGCAGGAGGATTACCCCAGGATGCTGATAGCCGATGCCAGCTCTGCGTCACGCAGGACATCGTAGCTTATCTCGAATTTACCGTCCGAGGCGACAATCTGCGTGTTCCGAAACCCGCTGGAATCCAGAGTCTTACGCAGCAGCTTAATGTAAGGAATACTGTAGGTCCTCTCATTCCAAATCTAGAAGGGGGATACAAACACGATCTACTGATGTACACGTCACGAATAAAAGCAATGCCTCTTTCACCTTTAGGGCAGAGGTATAAAGATATGCACTTCCCACTCATTTCCTAATGCCCTTGCTACAGTAAGTTGTCCATTCATCATAATTATGTAAGTAGCCTGTAGACAATCGGACGAGGCCTCGGTTGCAAAACAAAATTTTCTGTCTGTGCTGCAAATAAGTTACAGTAACTGTGGCTAAATCCAAACAGCACCATTTTTTATTTCTTTATAGCCTATTGGCACGTCTGCTTTTTCGCTTTGGTGCCTGGCTAGCATACATACCCTGAAAGTGTCCATGAATTGAGATTGTAGGAAGTCATCAAAATCCCAGTTGAATTACCACACATGGCCTTTGTGTGGGGTGGTCACATTGTCACAGCAGACACAAGCACAAGGCTAAACCAAACAATGAAGATACGCCAACGTGAACGTTTGTATGGAAATTATGTGGTCGCACAAGAATATTTCTCCTTCCAATTCGTTAATTCTGGAGAGTCCATACAATCATAAAGTTTGTCAGGAAATATTTAACATGATGTGACAGGAACTCATTCACCTTGGGCTTGCTTTGCACCGGTATGCCCTGGGGGCATCCGTGTGACAACGTACAGTATGTACTTTTCAGATGTTCCGCAGCATGACTCTGGTTCAACAGACTGGTGCAAACATTGGTCAGGAGGTAAAGGACTTCTCAACAAGTGATCAGATACATGAAAAATCACTCAGTCTAAATATAGTCATCTACACTATACAGTCCAACCTCTCCTATCCGGACATGTCAGAACCAGCTAATCCGGATAAGGGATTTGGCCGGATATGGAAGACTCAATGTTTAATACATGCAGCTGCCGAAGAATGATCGCCTGTACCGCGCCCTGATTTAATATTTTTTTTAAATGTCTGTGTTCTTGCGGTGATTTGGGGGTAGTGAAAGTCTGAACGCATGTTATTTAGATACAAGGAAAAGTAGAAATTACGCGGTGCGAAAAATATATCCCCGCTGGAAGTAGCATTTAGTACTAGTAGCAAAATGTACAATATCGGTAAAAAATCAAGGTCAAAGGTCAAAGAAGTCAAAGGTCAAAATTCTGTGTAGAAGTTTTGAAGCCCTCACCTAGTGCCATCACAAAAAGCAAACGGAATCAAAATCGGGTTAGAAATGGCGAAGGAGTAGCATTTTGTAGTCAATGTACAATATAGGTCAAAAATCAAGGTCAAAGAAGTCAAAGGTCAAAATTCTGTGTAGAAGTTTTGAAGCCCTCACCTAGTGCCATCACATAAAGAAAACGGAATCGAAATCAGGTTAGAAATGGCAAAGGAGTAGCATTTTGTAGCCAATGTACAATATAGGTCAAAAATCAAGGTCAAAGGTCAAAGAGGTCAAGGGTCAAAATTCTGTGTAGAAGTTTTGAAGCCCTCACCTAGTGCCATCACATAAAGCAAACGGAATCAAAATCGGGTTAGATATGGCGAAGGAGTAGCATTTTGAAGCAAAATGTACAATATAGGTCAAAGGTCAAGGTCAAAGGTCACAACTAAAATTCTGTGTAGAAGTTTCAAAGCTCCCATGTAGTGCTATCATATAAAGCAAACAGAATCAAAATTGGCTCATAAATGACAGAGAAGTAGCAAACTGAACATTTTGATCACACATGGACGCACAGACGGACGGACACACGGACACACACACGTACGGAGCCCGTTTCATAGTCCCGTGCTCGAACTCGTTCGGCGGGGACAAGCAAACAGAATCAAAATTGGCTCATAAATGACAGAGAAGTAGCAAATTGAACATTTTGATCACACACGGACGCACAGATGGACGGACAAACGGACACACACACGTACGGAGCCCGTTTCATAGTCCCCTGCTCGCACTCGTTAGGCGGGGACAAAAAATTAGATGTAATTTATGTGAGTTTGTGTAGGAATTTTGCTTGCGTTTGAAATCCCCCTTTTCCCCGTAATTATTAGACTGAAAAAAAAAAAACCATAACAAGCTGAGATTGCATCCGAATAATAGAGAGATCCAGATAAAGGGAGGCCGGATAGGAAAGGTCGGACTGTACATCCGTTTTGTTAAATGTCGACAATGGTCAGACAAAAAGAGAATGTCACTCACCCCAACGTAGTCAATGGTCAAGTTGTGCACTTGTTTGGCTCCCTGGAGCCACTTGAGGACGTAGTTGACCGCCTGCTGGATGTCGGTGTAGGGACTGGAGGTGAAGTTGCCCACCCATCCAGGCCATCCCCAGGGCAGGCCGTACAACTTGATGTTAGGATTACGCTGTGGTGGTGGGGGAGGGAGGGGGGTAGGATTAGAAGGAGAACTCAAAATAACAATCCTTTCGGTTTTGCATGGCATTATGTGATGACCTTGAAGAGAAGTTCAAGCACAGAGTACTGAGTCATCATGTTAGCACCGAGGCGTGAGAAATAAACATATGGTAAAAAGTACATAATTAATAGCTGTTTGCATATTTGCTCTGCTGATTAGGAGGAATGAGGGGACAAAGATGAGAGATAGATAAAAAGGGAGGAAGAGAGCTGGAAGGAACAGAAGATGTTTGAGAAAAAAAAGAGAAACACACATGAAGAGGGGAAGAGATGTACGGAGAAAGAGAGATGAAGTAGAAGAAAACAAGAGAAGTTACTTACTCACACAAATGAGGCAGAAGAAAGAACAAAAGAGAAACATATAAGTTGATGAAGCAAAGGAAGCTTAAAGTGTACTAATACCCTGAGTACTATGTTTGCTATATTTGTAGAATATACTTGAGACATGCCCTCTGCAAAATATTAGAATTTTCTGTCACTCCGATTTTCATTTATTGGGGTTTATATGTAAATTTTAAAGAGTATGAAAAAATAAGAGAGACTTGAAATAGACAAGTCAATCACCCAATTCCTTCAACTGAACAATTGTGTTATTGATATTTTTTCCAGATATGTCTTGAACGATAGTGGTATGCGATGTGTGGGCAGCATCAGCCAACCAACTGACATGGATTCTCAATATTGTAAAAATGTACATGCGTAATAGCTAAAATGCACACACATCAGTACCAGCACTTACGGAGCAGAACTTTAATGCGCGGAGCACAAGTGCCAAATTGTTACAGAGATATGATTTTATCAATCAAAATATGTATACTTTCACGGACTACCAGTATCACAAGTGAATTATGGTTGTTTTTTGTTGTTGTTTTTTTTCTTGTTTTTTTACTATTCCAGCTACAGGTACACAAATTTGATTTCCAGGGTATTGGTACACTTTACAGCACAAAGAAGCAGAAGGTGAGAATGCGTATATGGGCAACTCCAAGATAAGGTCCCCTCAGAAGGCAAAATTTCATCTTTGCTCAATATTGACATATTTGGTATCATTTTGAAGCTTATAAGTTGAAGTTTTGATTTCCATGGAGGAAAAAATGATATTATGTAAATTTATGCAAATTTCAAGGGCTTCATTTGCATAAATGTAAAACACAGTGTTACGTATGGGACATTTATAAAAATTCATATTTATTCAAAGGAAAGGAAATGATATTTGATTAATATGTGGACATAAGAAGTTCATCAAATAGTTTAACTTGGTATGAAAATTTAGGGATTATGCAAATGATTATGCAAATTAGCTCGTGTCCTATCATGAGATGTCCCATACGTAACAAAATGAGGTCATTTTTTTAGGTTTTTTCTGAAATTGCTAAGGTTATTTGAATGCCCTTTTGGAAAGTTCTAATTTATTGTTTAGAGAAATTAAATACCATAGAAAAAAGAAAAAACAGTAAAAGAAATATTTTTTATTAGGCATTGAAATAATGTTACGTATGGGACAAATGCGTTACGTATGGGACATCCTCATATATATTGCATGTGAATGCATGTAGCTAGCTGGGAAGGTCTCTCAGTACACAAATGGTCAATCATCCTGAAGAAAGCATCCCAACTTTGTAGCTACTTTTTGAGTTATAGACACTTGAAACTATACATGTACTTGACTGAACAATTTTCAGAAAGGGGGAGGGGAAGATGGCAAAATACACAATGAAAATCAGCATTAAAGGGCTGGTATAGTTTTTGTAGAAATAGGGATTCAGTTTTCAACATTTTACGAGATGACTGGAAACCAATAATATGAATGACTAAAGAGCATACAATTCTAAGACTAGAGGAATTCAAAGTTAATTTGATGGAGATCCAATGTGAAATGGTTGTGATATAAAAAAAAATAAAGTAAAATGATTTTTTTTTTTTTATTGCAAGTGATACACAAATTGTCCTTATTCAGTTTTCAATAGTAGCCACAACAAAATTCATGGGTATACATACTGAGATGTGACTTAAATCAATGACTTGACTGCTGGACAGACATCATACATCTACTGGATTACTGAAATTCCACGTAGCAGGTATTGCTTATAACCTCTATTAAAATTAATATTTCTTGTGTCAAGTTGTTTTTTATTGAAACTAAATGGCACACTGCCCTCCATCAATGGAAGTAAACACTTTCAACTCTTCAATTTTTTAGTAGTAACTATCCTGATAACAATAGGGCATACATGCTCTGGTTGGTCATAAAAAATATAGAATATGATTGAATATGATTATGATGTTAGATATTTGGGGGATATTGTTCCCTTGACAATCTGGATCAGTATTTGAGTAATTTCAACTGATTCCACCTCAATAATTATGCAAAAATTTGTTTATGGGTATTTTGCAAAATTATTTTGCAAAATACCCATAAACATGGTTCTTCACACACAAATCGAATGGGGGACAAAGGGCATGCATACTCAGGTTGGTCATAAAAATATAAAAATGTGATTGAATATGACTATGATGGTGAATATTTGGGGAATATTGTTTCCTTGACAATCTGGATCAGTATTTGAGTAGTTTCAACTGATTTTACTTCAATAATCATGCAAAATACCCATAAACATGGTTCTCCACACACTAAATGAATGGGGGACAAAGTGTCCCATACGTAACTGTCCCATACGTAACATGTCATGTCTGTCTTTAATTAGAACCTGTAATTAGAGCTTTTTGCCTAATGACATGAAACTTACATGTGATAATCTTGAGTGTTGTGACTTTCATCACAGTGAGTTACAAGTTGTAGAATGAAATACTTTCAGAGAGTTTTGAGGTTGAAAAAAATGTTCAAAAAAACAAAATTTTTCTGGTCCCATACGTAACGGCACATATTTTCTCTTCTAGAATATAATTGTCATGGTCATTTTTCTCAATTTTTTACATGATTTTACTTCTCCTAGATATCAATCACCATGATAAAGTTCAATATGATCAAAGGCCATTAACACTATTTTTCAGGTCATAAAAGTCTCTGAATGTCCCATACGTAACGCGCGTGTTATCTTGGACTTGCCCATATCGAATATGTGTATTAAAGTGAAGGAAGACCAGAGTGACTGAGTCCATGCCTACCGCCTTGGCCTCCTTCATCAGCCACCACTCGTAGCCCCTCTGGTAGTTCTCATCATCCGCAGAGTGCATGTGTGATGGTTCCGTGCCATCCGTGCTCTGGGCATCCCCACCAATTTCTACCTTGAGGATGTGAAGAGAGGCTCCGAAGTTGGGCTTCATGAGGTGAAGGAGAAACAGAAATGTAAAAGTACCCTGGTGAGGTTGGGAGTTACTGTCGCGAATCACAGCAGACCACATGTGATGAATGGCTGACTTTGAATTAAGTTTGAATTCCAAATACAGTACTCTCCGCATAATCGGGTAGGCTCGGGCAGAGCGTTTCTTACCCGATTAAGCGGAGTACCCGATTATCAGAAGAACACGTCTAATTCATAATTGACACATACAATGTACATGTACATGCATTGTACACTGCACCAAACACCTCACGGCACATTATGCATACCTTATACACTTCCTCAGTCGCGAGCAATAATTTACACTCTTTTTATGGACAAATATGTCTTCAGAAACCTTTGTCGTTTGACTATAGACTCCTCGCTAACGCCCAGGCGTTTTCCGAAATGAACACGTCTATTTGCGTGCACTAGTCACGTAGAACGTTGGGTTACTTTTCGAGAAGTGACTGGGGGAAAGCAAAATTATTATGGAGGTGGTGTATGGCCTGATTTTTGTTCTCGTATTGTGAATCTTGTTGCGGAGCAAGGGAGGAGCGCAAGTGTGTTCAACTCCCATCTGTCTATTCAATTGTGAGTGCCAGCTAAATGTGCAATGTTCGTTTACGTGTGGCAAGTCGGTACTGGTACATGTGTTTTCATGTTAAATCACTCCCCAAATGATCGGTCTTCTTTGCAAATTAAGCAGAGAATGCGATTAGCCGAGGGCAATTTGACATTCATGATTTCTTAAAGTGTTATATCTGCAATAAAATGTGGGTAGAAATTAGACTACAAGAAATTATTTACCCATTTATGCGGAGGGGCAACCCGATTATCAGGTAATTTCAATGTGCATTGGAACTGATATTTACATTACTACCCAATTAAACGGAGTACCCGTTTAAGCGATACCCGATTACGCGGAGAGTACTGTATCAGGGGACATGTATTTTGATGGTAATTTTGTATACATTTCTTTTTTAATACAAATTGGGTTCTAAAAGCTTTCACTTTTTCATTTCATGTTAAAGTCAAATTCTTATTCTTTTATAATATGTTAACATCAAGGAGTGTGCACATACAAAATGCAAGATTTTCCTCTCTTTAGATTGGTCGTCCCTCTTGCAAAATATCCTGGAAGTATCAGCCAGGAGTAGACCGAATATAGCTGGAAGCCAAGATTTGCAAAAGCAAAACGTGTGCCATTCTACACAATACATTGAATGCCTGTGGGCAATTCACTTTAAAATTTTCATGTTTCAAAGCTTCATGTGCTGCATGAAGCTTTCGAAAAACTGGAGCTGACTGCTGTTTTCGCGGCATGAAACTAACGTAAGTTGAAACTGGCATTCAATGCATTGGGTAGAATCACGCACATTTTGCTGTCGCGAAACTTAGCTCCTTGTGTAATCTGAAAAAGTTCCATGCATGTGAAAGTTTCTAGAACATGAAATTCAGCATTTACAGCATAAAAATTAGAAAAGTTCCACAGGGCTCCTACTGTAATATGTAATGAGTAGGTCCCGAAGGACCAGCTCTCCAAGTCTGGTGCTTTAATCCTCCTCGTTAAGGGGCCTGACTATGGGAAGTCTTTATCATAATGCATGCATGCAGTATCCGTTAGCACAAATTTACAACATGTAAATCAGATCACTTACCGTAAATAGGTAATCCAGTATCTGCTTACGGTACGGATCAGCGTAGCTAACCAGCAATCGTGAGGTAGCCTAACAATCAATGAATGAAAGGAAAATAATTTGAACATAAACACATGAAGAATTGGTCTAGTCTCCACAAAGAAATTCAAACTGTGGATATGAAGTCAAGCAGGTGGACATTGTATTAGACAAGGGAAAATCTGATTAATTTACTCACAACCAGATAACTTTAATTAGGGCAGGGAGCAGAGGTGGTTCCAGGAATTCTGTACAGTGAGGGGAGGTGCCTTTAAAAAGTTTCTTTTTATTTCTTTTGTTTCAACAAAATGTAAAGAGGGGGCGCATGCCTGCTGCGCCCCCCTCTGGATCCGCCACTGGGTAGTTTACTTTGTACATCCGCCAGTGGGTAGTGTACCGTACTTTGTACACTGTACCTTCAAGTACAAATGTGACCCGCGACAACGGTTTCAGGCAAAAGTCGCAAGAGCAAATTCCCTCCTAGGCGGGGTACAAAGATCTTTACCATTATTTTTGTCGATTTGGGTTTTTTGCAGAAATCGAATCTTTGATATGTTTTCTACATGTACACTAAATTTCATAGCATAAAACTACGTTTTTCCTATCGAAAATTGAATTTTAAGCAACCTATGTTGGATCGCACTCGTCAGTTTCGAGCTTCATTCGAACGCCGCGCCAATATCCCCAGCGTTGCTACGGCGCAGGGTCTCGCATGCGATTGGCTGGTGCGCCGCACACATTTACATAATTCGGCCTTCGGAGACACCAGTTACAGCGTTTTGGGAATGCTTTGTCCACGCGTGCATGATTACATGCTCCATTGTTCTTGCTATAGTGGTTTATACGCTCGCTCTGTAGTGCGTGCTCTTCGTTTGGCTTTCTATCCAAACTATCCTACCGCATTGTTTGACAACGGAAGTGAAAAAAAAAAAATCATGTAGCACGACATAATCGTGTGAAAAGAAAAAAAAAATAGTCTACTTGTACATGTAGTAAGAATTATGACAGCAGACTGACTCAAGGGAAGGATGATGAGAGGAAAGGAGAGGTCACATGTAACCAGTTATATTCAAATACTACACATCAAGATAGCACCAAACTAACGAGTTGTACGTGTTTGTTTGTTTGATATAATCAACACCACCGAACAAGGCAACATATGCACGGTTTGTAAAAGCAAAACAAAGAGGAATCGTGGCCCTTGCCAGCACTGGCATTTTTCTGCCGTCAAAAGGGTCGCCAATGAGAAAGTCAAATCAACAACAATGAAAACGCGTTTTGTAAATGTGTGGATTCGCCACCCGCGCCTGTTACATGCACATGGTCATGGCGTGTGGATGCCATTGCGTAATGCGTGCACCATACACAATGTACACCATACGTGCAATTATCGTATCCGCCATCTTGAAAGACGTACTGGTAAAACAAACCCGAGCGAACCGCGTTGTTTTTCGGCTCCATACGCTGAGCTACTAGGAAGGGTGCCCGGGAAATTTGACTCTCTCAGTGAGCCAATCAGAAGGCGACGTGGTTGCTAGAGGCGGAGCTTAACATCGATTGGCACCATCGTACGGATGGGTGATTCTCACCTCGCATCGCCGCTCGGACATTGTCTTTGAGTAAGAGGTGAAACTTCAAAGCCCGTTTTCTCGCAATTTTGTCAGGCTAACATCTTAAAAAGTGCATTTTATTTCGCTTTCCATGCCCACTTATGGTGCCGAAGAATACAAGTGTTTTATATCAATGCAAAGCTTAGGAAATGGGCAATGTGATTCAGTGAAAAAATGAATTTTCAAAATGCCCGACTTTTGCCTGAAACCGTTGTCGCGGGTCACAAATCATTACTAACCCTGGTAAATAAAAATGAAAAAGCTGCATGATGCATCATTTGATTTCAGAAAACAATGAATTTCAGCTTTCAACAGGTTAAGCCCATTCGGCGCAAGATTCTTCTGAGGAATAAGACCGATTTTGACGACATCCACTCAAGGGCACAACAGATGTCAACCAGCTATACCTCCAGATTCAATTCTTCTACACCAGTCGATGACCTTGCTGATGCTCTGCAACAAAAACTTGATAAGATCATCAGTGACAGTGTTCCTTCTAAGATGACCTCAACTAGAGTCAATCAACCTTGGTTTAATTCTAAAACCAAACGCATCCTGAGATGTAAACGTTGTGCCTTCAAAAAGGCCCACCGGATGATTAAGGTCAGGGACTGGGATCACTTCAAGCTCCTCAAGAAGGAAGCCCAGAAAGTGTGCTGTAATTCCTACAACAATTATGTGCATGACATCATCCACAGTGTACCAGCTGGCTGCAGAAACAAGAAGTTGGGTGCTCTAGTGAAAGCTAAGCGTTGTGACCACATAGGTGTTGCACCACTGAAAGATGGAGGTTTTCTTCATTCGGACCCAAGATCTAAAGCCAACATCTTGAACAGGCAATTCTCATCTGTCTTGTCGATTGACGATGGAGCCCCTCTCATAGACCTTGAGGACAAGGAGTACCCCACTATGGATAACATCAAAGTCAGTGAAAATGGAGTGATCAAGCTTTTGAAAAATGTCAAGTCCTTCACTGCCTCAGGTCCTGATGGGATACCAACTACAGTGTATGCTTCTGAAGCGAGCAGCCGTGGAGATTGCACCAGCAGTGACTTTACTTTTCCAAGCTTCTATCAGCCAAAGAAAAGTGCCTTCACAGTGGAAAAAAGCTCAGATCGTTCCATTGTTCAAGAAAGGAAGTCGCTCTGATGCTGCAAACTACAGACCCATATCTCTAACATCCGTGCTGTGCAAGCTGTGTGAACACATTATACCGGTACACTGTACTGTATTCCGTCACCTGACTGACAACATCATTTCAGATGCCCAGCATGGTTTCCGCAAACAACTCATCTGCATGCTGGATGACCTTGCCAAGGGATTAGACATGAAGTCACAAATTGATGTGGTCCTACTCGATTATGAGAAGGCTTTTGATAAGGCCAAGTAAAAAAAGAAACCAGTTTCTCGTCCTCGCGCGCATCGATTTTGGCCGCCGCATCGATTTTTTTACTATTTACTATTTTCAAAATGGCGCTGAAAATACCAAGAAATTCATAATTCTCGTCCCAGCCCGCTCCCCGCCCGCATCGATTTTCAGTTGCCGCATCGACTTTTTTTGATATTTACTATTTTTTCGGCCGCCGAAAAAAAAATTGACAATTCACCTACCAATCGTGATGTCTCATTTCTAATTACGCCTTGCGTCCTCTACATTAGCTGTAGTAGTGCCTATAGCTGTAGCTTCCGTAGTGCGTATGTAATAACGCATGCATTTCACACTGCGAGTTCAGCAAGAAGGAATGACCGATAAAAGCAGTCGAACTGTAGTTGGTTGGGCGCGGGCGGGCCTGGGCTGTGATGTACAGCGCACTCGGTACACAAAGTACGTCGTGAACGCGATAACGGCAACATTTTTGCGAACAATCGCTGATATTCCACCCATATTTCGCGCATTGTTCGTATTTTTCCCCGTTTCTCATATTTTAAGCGGATGAATTGTACTGTACAAATGCTTGTGAGGATTGTATCGAGTTTGTATACATTTTCATGTCATTGTGACTATGTGCATGTCTGTGCAGTGTCGGAAGGTACGGTGCCAGTGCAGTGGCCGTGCCGGCCGCGTATGCGTGTCTAGTCTGTAGCTGTCAGGGTCCCCATCCCCTGCTCTGTCAGCTGTCTGCACGCACGTATGAACACATTCGAATGTGTAGAGGCCCGTACACTTTGCTCTGTAACGTTGCATCTGCCGGCGATGTATAATTGTTCTATTTTGAAGAGAAAATGAATGCGCTTTTCCAGCAAATGTAGAATTATTAAATGGGTGTATCTACAAAAATAAATAACTTTTCCATGGATTCTGGTTTGTCTCGTATTTCTGCGGGATACTTTTCTTTACGATGTTAGATTCACGGACACGGCCGTGAGTCGTATCACCTGTAGTGTGGTATACAATCATTCATCGTCCAAATGATGAGTGATTATCAAATGTCTTTTTAGAACATGAAGAAACATCTTTAAATGTTTAATGCTATAATGCCACATCAGTATCATTTTGACATCCATCTGCAATTGTACAAGCCAGTTTCCAGTTGAATGTGCTACAATTGTACTGTGAAGAGATGCAGATACATTACCAGCTGTGTGGACACAAAAAGTCACAAACACCAATGATAAATAAAGCAGTGTTTTGAATATCATGGAATTTATTTCAGTCGTACATTTGTTGATAGAGTGTTTTATACCTGTTTCAATTAATAGCACAATACATCAGAATTGCAAGTACACTCGTATCAGAAATGCCATTACAACACTCCCTTGACATCTGTAGTGGAAAGAAAAAGCAAATGTATTTCTGCATGCATGAAGTTTCATTTCAAGTATGGTACATATATCTATTTGTTTGAAAATGCACAGAGTGCAGGCAAGACATACATTTGGGACCTGGTCTCTCATAACACAGCTACCAGAGTGATATTCCATTTCATAAATTGGATATAGAAAATAGTAAAGCCCTCTCTCATTACCTTTCTCAGAATTACCGGACGAGAAACACATATTACTTCAATCTTGACAATCCTCGAAAAAATAGTAAGATATCAAATAGTAAGGACCTCCCTCATCGCCTTGCTCAAAAAACCCGGACGAGAAACTGCTTTCTTTTTTTACTTGGCCTAAAGTCTCCCATCCACTTCTCATGAAGAAGGTCCAGCACTATGGAATTTGTGGTATTAACCCGTTGAGGACGGACTGATTTTGCTACAACACGCATTTCCCACAGACACCTGCCCGAGTATTCTCGGGACTCGTCCTCAACGGGTTAAGACAGCAGATTGGATGATTTCCTCCACTCACGCACACAATCTGTTCTTATTGATGGCCAGGAGAGCACGGAATCCCCTGTTACATCAGGAGTCCCGCAAGGAAGTGTCTTGGGCCCCCTGCTCTCCCTTATCTTCATCAACGACCTGCCGGACTGTATCTCAAGTTCATCTGTCAGATTATACGCTGATGATAGTGTGGTTTACGGGCACATTTCTTCATCTGATGACTCAACCCGCTTGAAGAAGGACTTTATAGACGCACTTCAAGAATGGGAAGCGAAATGGCTGATGCAATTTAACGCTACCAAGTGTCAGGTTTTGCAGGTCACCACCAAGAGGAATCCCATTCCTGCCTCCTACACCATTCACGACCATGTACTAGAAGCTGTCAGCTCAACCAAATACCTGGCTGTCCATATTGATTCAAGATTGAATTTCAACACTCATGTGGATACCATCATCAAGAGAGCCTTCTCCTAATGCAACCTACTGTACATGTACATCATAGCAGCAAGAAAGTCAAAGAAACTGTCTACTCAACATTCATTCGGCCAACTGTCAAATATGCAGCGACTTCATGGGATCCGCACACACAACGGAACATAAACAAGCTTGAGCAGGTTCAGAGAAGTGCAGCTCGATTTGTCATGGGCGACTTCGAAAGATCACGCAGTGTCACAACTACCGGTACGCTGGATCATCTCAAGTGGCCTTCACTGCAGGAATGTCGCTCCCAAAATTGTCTGCTGATGATGTATAAAGAACAGACATCACTTGGTCGACATCCATTGGCAGACTTACCTAACCCAGCTCTCAACATCTAGATTTTACCACAGGACACAGTTCCCGATTAACTATCCCTCACACACCAGTACTACAGCGTATGCCAGCTCATTCTTCCCTTGCACCATCAAGGACTGGAACAACCTGCCTGTTGATCCCGCTGCATACCCATCCCTTATCGCCTTCAAATCAGCATTGAGGGAACTCTGTAGGATGTAACTCTTCATCCAGAGATTTTTACTTGCACCTGTAAATACAGTATCTCAAATTTCCGGTGCCCCGATTGCCGATGCGGCGCAGAACTCTATGTGTAGAATGTCTTTGTTCTCACAGTGCGTTCATTCCCAACCATTTGAGGGCAGCACTTTACCGGAAGAAGAAGAAGAAAAACTAGACTCGGAATTTGTCAAGGCTGACAAATTAGGTGATCCGATTTTTTTTTTTTTATAAATCAATGATTCGAGTTTTCACCTGAGATTAGGGACATTTGTCGTGTGATGTTTGGATTCTCATTTTGAAAAGGGAGTCAGACCTACCATCTTGGGTACTGAATTCCGTATACACTATCAAAGATGCAGAATGAAGTATATTTGACCTTTGACCCCACTTTGCACACCCAAGATGGCATCTGAGCCAAAAGTATTTATTTTGTGAAATGATTCTTGTAACATGGTCTTTGAGTGTGCAAAATATGGGAAAGATAGGACATGTATTCACCAAGATACAGGATGAAACATTTATGACCTGTGACCCTAATTTACATACCCAAGATGGTGTCCGATCAAGTAGTTGTTATTTTATGAAATAATGTACGTGACATGTACTAGACATGTGCAAAATATGGGATTGATAGCCATTGTTGTTGTTCATCTATTGCACAGAAAGTAGTAGAAAGAAAGAAAAATAAAGAAAAAAATGTTATTTTATAGAAATTTGAAGGAGAAGCATAAAAAATTCAGAAAAAGATAAAGTAAGGAAAGGGAGATTAAGATTAACTAAAGAAAAAGAAGAAAAAAAGTGTTTTAAAAAATTTTAAAAAAATATTGGCAGGAGTGAGCCTCGAACCAGGGACCTTAGGATTACGAGTCGGATGCGCTACGCAATGACCTATTTCATTCTCCATAGGCCCTGTGTATTAAGCAAAATGACGCTGCATCGAAGCCTCGTGCCATTTTCAACGAAGTTTTTCGACGTGATGCCGACATCGTATGAAAAAATGGAGGGCACACTCACGATAGCCCAAAGTCTCAGCTACAACATACTAAAATCTGGGAGAAATTCACCGAAGCATAAGTGAGCTAGTGCTCGAAAAAGATAGTCATGTCAATTTTCACTGCCAGAAAAACTGCTCTCCCATAGAGATAACACGTAAACTGGTCAAATTTGACAATATTACTTTCAATCCATTTTTACGAGGTGATGCCGTCATCCAATCAAAATAGTGTAAATATTTTAATGAAAGAGCATTTAATTAGATACAACATACTGAAATCTGGGTGTAAATTGGCAAAGGATAAGTGAGATACGCTCGAGTGAACTCGAAATTTGATGACGTCATTTTGAAAATTTACTTTTTTTACTTTATTAAGAAATTTGATATCTTTTAATCATTTTGCCAGCATCGCCAACCCATGAAATAACATGTCCAACTCATCAGCTTTCAGAATATGTAAAGAAAATGGGGGGTCACCGTCCATCCTGACGAGTAAAATCGGATTTAAAATTGGCGGTTTTTTGGCATCGTTGCACTGTATATCGTCATTGACGCGCGCGCGGAATTTCAACTTTGACGGGTCCGTATGACGTCATATTGAGCCGGATTGGCTTGAAACTTGGTAGAAACATTTCTTGACATTTTAGGCATCCGATAAGTGTAAAAATACGGGAAATTTCCATTGCATATGAGCTGTGTGTGCGAATATGTGCGCGCACGTACGCGTCCGTCCAATTTTTTCAATTTTTAAAAAAATGCTCCAAATGGTCTGAAACGTGTGCAAAAAAAATTTGAGCTCGATTTGAGCATACAAATATTTCAACGCGCGCGTACGCGCACGTTTTGAGAGAAAATATGAATTTTGAGAATATGAGTAAAATGCGCATAACTTGAAATGTATGTGACCTGAATTTCATTGCAAAATTCTATTCCATTAATGAGATATGAATGAAAATGTGTTTTCATATAATGACGTCATAGTGACGTCACGGTCGACTGATCACTATGATTTTACTTGATCTGTCGTCTTTGGGACATGATACATATATGGTATAAGTTTGACATTGATAGGCAATGCACTTTCTGAGCTAACCGCTGCACAAATTTTGGTTAGAAATAAAGGAAAATAAAAAGAAGAACAAAGAATCAGTACAGATACAGAAGGTGATCCGAGAGGATACTCGGATCACCTAAGAAGAAGAAGAATTCTCAGTGCTGGCGCTCGTGTGGTCAGAAGCTATGGCTGTGTGTGTGTTTGTGTGCGTTTCTACGTACACACACGCACACACTTACTGCTTACCTGACATGGACTAGGCCCAAAAGATGATTCAACTGGGGATAAAAAAATGTGAGGGATCACCGAAGTGATGCAGCTTTTTGAGTACGTTTACCCGTATGTAACAAATGCAAAGAGGGAAACTGACCAGAAATGAATAGGCTGAATAGGCCTAGGTATTAAATTTACACTCTCTAACACTGGAAAAATTAGCAAAGAAAAAGGGATAGATCTAGGCCTATGTTACCACAATACCAGTGTATACTAACGTTACAGACTTTAATTATCAAAATGGATTCAATTAAATTTAGAATCTAACAGTTCGGACCTACTTAAATTAGATCTATCATCTAGATCTCGGCACCCTGTAAATTTAGGCCTAAAATTTACATCATACATACATGTCAGTGATGTGCGTGGGATGTATGTTTACTAATTAACTAGCCCGACCAGACACTGTTACGCTATGTCGCGACGTACCATGTACACAGCGACTGGGCTGTGTATAGTTACTAATTAACATGAAATACTTAGTATAGGAGATATTATATTACTAGATGATAGATTTTCATCTGCTGTATTGGATTTATACGAGAAAGAACGAAGAATTTAATACAGTCGAAGTAAGGCAATCCAGCCTACTTTGTAGGTGCTAGTAGGGATCTAAACTTTAGTCCTTTACTCACGCCTCCACCGCTCAAGCCACCTATTCCGTCAAACCTTCTCCCGAGTCCATTTGTATCGTCAATAACATAGCTTCCAAGAGCGAAAGATGTCACAGCAACGAGATTAATCACTGATCTCAGCAGGGATAAAGATGCCATGATGCAATTGCTGGAACTTGGCCCTGTTTCTGGCTATCGTATATTGCAAGGAGCACATTCATCCAATGAGTATTAGTAGTCGGTCTTTCGGGCGGCGCGGCGCGGACCGGTACCGTGGTAAAGGGATTGGTGGCATGGACAGTATTCATAACATGTAACGAACAGTGGGCAGAGCCGGCCTTTGTCACATGACAGTGTCATGTGACCCAAACAACTGCCCAGCTTTTTTTTTTTTTTTTTTTTTTTTTTTTTTTCCCAAGACCTACATACACGTCTACGGCTGCACTCACCATGACTATAAAAATCAGGTTCGAGAGATGGAGTTACAACTGACTATAATTGTGACCCTGCACCTCAAAACAAACAAAAAGTCGCCAGACATGAATTTTTAGTTAAGACCATATTGCTAAAGAGCAGACTTTAAGCTTTAAAATGATGTATAACTCAAATCGAATGGACTCACCTAACCTATCTAAATATTGGAAAGAAAGCACAAACTCAGGAAAAGTGTGAACTGAGAAAAGAGGCTCTGAAGTACAGTGTCTATTCAAGCGCTTAATCTTTACCAAACCGTGCTGGCTGTGCGATGAATGGGACAAAAAAACAGGAAGTAAACCACCAGAGTAACAACAATGAAGTGATTATCAGATTAAACTGAAATTAAGCATGCCTCATTAACACATTCTGTCCATAGGTAATGCCAACTTTCAAAGCAGTAGCACTATCCTTTCAAAAGTTATTAGAGTTGAAAGTGAAGAGTGTGGACAAGGTTTTTCAGAAATGAAAAAGGGATTCTAAAGACACACCTAATCACACTATTCTACCAAAAATGTTCAAGATAAACTGCTAAAAAAACACACTTTCCTGCCCGTTTTATGATACCAAATTTTAGCGTAATGTAAAAGAAGATCCGCTCTTTCAGAAAATATGAAAAAGTCAAGTTCGGCAAGGTTGACCCATTTCACTTATTTTCAGTCCTCACGCAAAATCAGTGTGTGCGATTTTATGTTCGTTTTGAGGTGCACGGTCACAATTTATAAACTATTCAATCAGCTGTCAGTTTTCTATGGATGGACAAAAGAATTCCACAGGTGCATTTTGTGCCTTTCTCGATGCTTGAAGCCGCCATCTTTCTGAGCAATCTAAAGATTCATCTTTAACGCTAACATGATATCGGGGATGCTGCTCGTTTAATTTATATATCAAATGCAATGAAATTTCACCTAATGATAAAGCATATAAAACAAAAGTCAGTTCCATTCGAAAATATGTGAAAAAGTGTAAATATGAGCTGTATTTTGTGAAAGTTGTATATGATGTATATGTCTCTGTCTTGTCAACTGTAATGTTTGTTTGTGCAGGGCCCCCAGTAAGAACAGTACTTGCCTACTGATGGGGCTACCCTGTTGAAAAAAGACTGAATAAATAGATAAATAAATGAATAAATAAATAAATAAATAAATAAATAAATAAATAAATAAATAAATAAATAAATAAATAAATAAAGTGTTTGAAATTTTACCCTCATGGAAAGCCGGTTTTATCACTTTTCTTCCGCCAAATGAAACTATAATATGGTATATATCATTTTCAAGTATAGGCCCTATAGTTCTTTGTATTTTCTATGTCAGATTAGCGTACAGACACGTACAGTCGAGTAATTGATATCTATTTCAGAAATAAAAAGAAAAAAAAATCTGTCGTGTTTAAGAGAGTTTTTGGTACACCAGGTTGGCATCAATTTGCTATTTTCGAACTTGTGTATCAAAGTTCGATTCTAAAGTCCTTATAGGAATCTTTATGTGCCTCCACAGCTAAATATGCCGTTCAGAGAACATGACGGTCCTGGTGACGCCATGTAGGGAACAATCATATTTCACAGGTGCCACAGTGACACCATTAACAGGGTACAGATTAGATATGCTTTAGTACAACTTTCATGACACCTTCTAGGGTCTATTAAGATTCTATCCGAAGTGCTTGGACGCAAATTGGTATGATATCACAAGACTTTATAAGTTGGTATCTCGTTGGTCTGAACACTATAGGTTGCAACTCTACTCTCTGCAACATCTCTACGAGGCACGTCTCCTGGAGACGAGCCCAATCTCCAGGATTCGCAGGAGAATCGAACATTTTCGATTTTTGAAGAGACTATTTCCGTCTTCCAGCTTGTCTCCGAGACGTCTCTTCTTCTTCTTCTTCTTCTTCTGGTTAAGTCTGCCTCCTTCAATAGCCTGAAGATTCTTGCAGACTGGTGCTATTTACATTATAGTACAATTTATTTACAGATATTTACAAGCACATACATGTAGAAAATTTGACGAAAACAACTAGCCACTGTGATCAACCGTTAGACGGTTTCGAAATGATCCCACAGATGGCGCAGAAACAATGTCTGACGACAGGGAATTCCAGTTCCTTACAGTTCTTGGGAAGAACGAATGGCGATGCGATTCAGTTCTCGAATATGGTACCTGATAGGAGTGTGGTTGCGAGGCTCTCGTTAACTGAGTAGCCTGTTTGATAATATAGTCCTGTGCTGAAAGAGGAGTAAGATTATTGTGTATTTTGTACATCATAATTAGCCTGTCATTTTCTCTGCGCTGTTCCAGAGTGGTCCAATCAAGTTCTTGTAGCATTTTGGTGACACTTGAGGTGTTATGGTAGCGATTTAAAGTGAATCGCGCAGCTCTTCTCTGGACCATTTCCACTTGGTGGATTAGGTTCTTGGTGGATGGGTCCCAAACTGTAGAAGCATACTCAACAATTGGTCGAACCAACGTTTTGTAAGCTGTGGCTTTAACATCAGAAGATTTTATGCGAAGATTGCGTTTTAGAAATGCAAGCACGTTATTGGCTTTATTGACAGTATTATTGATGTGTTGGGTCCACTTCAAATCAGAAGTAATGGTTACACCCAAGTACTTCACGGATTCAACAGAATCTGCGAAGTCTCCATCACTGTGGCCATGTCGTGGGGACTAAATTTGTCTTCAACATCTGCGAGATGTCCCCGCATCTTGTGGAGACCGTGACTACATAATGGCGACGAAAGGGAGAAGTCGCTGAGAAAAGACGTCTCTGATACGTCCCTGCGACTGCAAAGGTCGTGCCAACATCCCCGTGACTTCCAAGCAAATAAGTTGTCCCTTTGTTTGAAGACGTCTTTGACGTCGCCCTGGAAATTGCATTAGTTGTGACAGCGAAAATAATTTCTTCGAGACGCTGGCATTGCGACAATGTCTCCTCCCGTCAGATAGGCCCTCAATCCCCTTCCTCCCTTTAATTTTCCAGCAATATCAAACTACTGACCATGGCTCGTCTGACACCTGCTCTACATTGTGCATTTTCACCTTCATTCATCCATTCATTCATTCATTCATTTCATTATTTTTTTTTTCATTTCCATGTTTTCCACCTCCAAAAGCATGCCTTGAAACAGCTGTGGTGTAGAAGAATGAAATTTGGTACTGACTGAAGCATTGCGGAGGGTGGCTGATAGTACTAGTCATTGCCATGTACCTGTGCCATCTTTCCTCCAACTCCACTCCCTGAAGTCAGGGATCACATCATGACCCATGCTGTCATGATTCCAGTAGAAACTCACTTGCAGCAGCACTCAGATCTTCGAAATGTTGATCCAGCGCCGCTTGAGCAGATAGGGTAGTTTCTGATGATCTGCTCCCACGTTATGACGAGATGATGCCTATACCCTCGTTGACGCCGGCACCGGCTGCCCCATAAACCTTGTTGCTCATCAGTCCTTGCTGGACATGAGCACGATTATTAAAGTAATTAATGTGTCAGTGAGCTCTGGTTTGCGGACCCATACTACTTAGGCATTTTGCATAACACATCAAATCAAGTCTGAAGTAATGTCGCACCCTGTCAGTGCCTGATGTTGGGCTCTGGAAGAGAGGTATATGCTGTACAGGAAAGAGCTGAAAAGGCCTTTATCTTTTCAATACTACGACCCACCCGTAACTCCCTCAGATCAAAGGGATTAAAAAAAGCACACTACCGAAAATGTGATGTTATGCTCATCCGTGCGATTGTATACTGTTTTCAGAAAATGCTTTCAGAAAACATTATGTCATCCTTTGTAAGGAAATCTAACTTTGCGGAGATCGCATCTAAGTTGTTGGAAAGCTGAAGGATTGTGAGCTCACAATTCCTGTTGGATATTTCCGTCTCGAATCAGGTGCTCAGGATGAGTTGGCCGTCCCATTTATTCTTGGATATCTGTGCGCTGATAAATGAGGGCAATTCTTTATTTTTCAATCATAATTTTCAGCAAGCCGCTACGCTCTTCCAATCATAATTTGAGATTTGAGTGGTGCCATCACCATCTCTTGTCAGAGGACTGCACAGTGTTGCTGCGCAAAAAATGTCAAGATTACTTTCTTCAGGATCAGTATCCCATACAGCATCAATAGGTGTTCAGTTTCCCTATTAGTCATTTGCGCTTTCAGTAAAGAAACGGTTTCGTTTGATAGAAAGAGAATAAAAAAAGATAAGAAAAAACCTTCAGCTGAATTGTCTTCACCTACTCTGATAAGATACTGCCATTAAAGGACTTTAATGATCAAATTTAGTTTACTGCCCCTAGAAAACTGGTCTGACCTGGATTGAGGAACTCGATTCCCTGGAAGCTTCGGCTATATATTGCTTCCTTCACTGAAGGAGCAGAGGCTGTCTTGCCAAGGGAAAGCAGGCATACACCAATTTCAGCAGGAGGAGAATCATATCGCTTGCCAGCTGGAAAGTTATATAATTGACCATGAAAGATGACAAGGTGGCTCAGTCGGTAGCATATGGCTTGCGGTCTAGGGACTTGTGTTTCGGCGCGGGTTCGAATCCCACTTATCTCAAGTCTAGCTAAGCAATGGTGTGTGTTGTCATACCGTCCCCTCTAGTAGAGGCACAACACTTTGCACCTCATCACTTGGATATAAAAAGTGGAAGTCCCTTGTGTGAAAGAATCACAAACCCAGACACATGAAAAGATCCCGAATCGGCATTCCGTTATCGGAAAACTCAAGGTGCATAAACCGGTAAAGCGGTTCACCTCAAGTACACATACAACTGGCCAGCTTTACAAACAGACCATCTAGTTGCATACGGGCTATCCAGCTATCTCGTCAGAAGTAAAAATGAAGACAAAATAAGATTAGGTGTGTTTACTACCCTCTTTGCCATTGTACCCTGATTCAGCACCTTGGAATAGGATGGCAGCCGTATCTAAGCATATATATATATATATATATATATATATATATATTGATACAAAGAAAGGGAAAACTGACCAGAAACAAATGATAAATAGCGAAACTTTGAGCAAAGAAAAAGAGAAAAGAAAACGAAACCGATGGAAACCCATTTTCTGTGCTCAAAGTTTTCACTATATACATACATATGCATATATTATATATATAATTTTTCATTTATTTGTCATAATCATTATTGATATGTAGGGGAATGGAACCGCTCTTGGCCCTTTATTGATCACTGAAGAAGTATGGAAGACATAACAAATGGGACAAAATAGGTGTACCAGTAAATTCCAGTTGAATGCTTACAGACGCCATTTCCAAAAAATGCCCGAAATGCCTGATTTGACCCTTATTTGACCTTGAAAGTGACCTTGAAAGGTGATCAGTGACCTTGAATTGCAGAAGTGACATTTAGAATCACATTCTCTAACCCCGTAAACCCTTTCACATAGGATTCATTACTTTGATCAACCTTTTCAATTTGTAACTGCAGTTGACCTGTAACCCGGATGGCGGCCATATTGGATTTCACCAATATGGCGGCCCCAAGGGTTTTTAGTCTTGGCGCCCATCAAAAATCGAAAGAGTATGGTACAAGGGACCTTTGAGCCAAATTTGGTGCTTTTGGAAGAATTTGAACCAAACAGCCTATTTCGAGCCCTTAGGCCCCCAACTACTCGTAAATCACCGACGGATACGGTATTCATTTTATACGCATATGAATAATACTTCGGTTACTTCCTATACGTGATGACTATCTCATTCTATAGGTCTATGCGCTTTGGGCTATCGCGTTTCAGAGTGTATACTGGTTATTAGTGTGTATAATAAATGAAGATTTTGATTAGATTGATTAGATTTGATTTGATTTGATTTGATTAGGCCTTATGTTGTTTTTACTTTGGTTGGACCCCTTCGAAAAACAACAATTTGCTGATAGGGCTATACATATTCATCCCATGAGTGGTTAATAAATAAATACAATATACAAAAATATATTACAAGACACATCATTTATTTTGTAAAGCACCTCAGCGGAGCAAACTGCTATGGGTAGAGAGAGTGGAAGAATTTCAATCTTCTGTCTGTCAGTCCGTGCGCTCCAATAAATTGGTTCCCTATTGTCAAAATATTAGTCAAATTAACAAAATAGAGTGGACTCCCGTTAGAGCGAAGTCCTCGGGACCGGCAGTATTCTTTTGTTATATCGAAATTTCGATATAGCCGAATAAAAAAAAAAAGAAGAATAATCAGAGCGGATAATGTTGTGGCCCCAATTCTGGCTTCGTTGACTCAACGTAAAGTGTACTTGAAGTACACTTTACGTGTATGATAGGCCCTACACAATTATACACACACAAACACATATGCACGAACTTTTTAAAATTTTATTTCTAAGTAATTTTTATTTCTGATTCTGTATAAATGCAAACTGAATATATGACACAATCGGTGTAATTGGTGGCTGGTACTGTTTAATACAGATCTTATAGATCTCAAACATCAGTAGTAATCATTTCATGTAACTTTGTGGGTGTGCGCGCATGTTAAAGGGTAGTGCTACCGTCCGTCCGTGCTGTTACACAACATGTATTTTTCAGAATTATTACGCGCGGGCGAAAGGTGGTGTATACTATGCATGCAGTACGAGTACACACAAGTACTGTTTTACGCTCGACTTTGTATTAGTGTATTGGCTCAGAGTGGTGTTACTTTGACTACGTTAGTATCAGGTAGTCTCGGAATATATTGAAAAGAATAGATATTATTATAAATGATGGCTAGTACTGTTTAATACACAGACCCATCGGTACATGTATAAGGCCTATGTCCCGATGATGAGCAAGTCAGCTGTGTGATTGCTCGACATGAATTGAATTCATGACTCCTACATCGCTGTTTTCTCTGTTCGATGTCTGAATTGGTACATTCTTTTGTATTTACTATATGCATATACAATAATATGTTTATATACACGCGGGAATGACATTCAGTGTAGTCGCTACCAGTCATCCATCTGATATAACAGGACAATTTATTTTGAGTATTGATGAATCCGTGATTGAAACGTAAATTATATTTTTTAACTAATGATGTGTTATAATAAGCTGGTATATAGGATTACCGTTATTACAAAAGTAACACGTATGAGAGATATTTACAGATTATAAGATAAATTTTTATTCATTTCATATATACTTACCTGTGCTATTGTCCGTCCGTGCTGGCATACTCACCTTTTCAGACTGTCTGTGCGCGGCCATACAGCCAAGCACCATGACTTGCCTTTGATATTCGAATTTTCAGTTTTAAGGTAATTTTTTTTTCAGTAAGTATAAAGCACTAGATGAATAGATTGTCAGCATGAATTAAGTCGCCCAAAAAGAATACGTGTACTTTTATGATCTAAATCCCCTCTCCGGTAACTGCAGCTCAATTTTGGGGAAAGTTATCAAACTGAGGTATATAGGAGTGAGTATGGATCAGTTAGATAATTCTCCTTGTGCTTTTTTTTTTTCTTCTGAACGTTTCAGTCTTTGTTTTTGTGTTTGAGTAATAAGTCTAGATATCCGCATGTAAAAGGCAAGACGATTGTGCGCGGGGTGTGGTATGTATAAACATTTTTGTTAGGAAAACAGCCGAACATATATATATATATATATATATATATATATTTTTTTTTTTTTTTTTTTTTTTTTTGGCAGACTGAAATTGACATCCAGAGCAGTTTATAGACTTCGTCTTTCTCATCATGGTTTACAGTCTTATCACAACAATCTGTACTGAGACCACAAGTCATAAAACCATTTGCTTTTTTTTTTCTCCAACGCAAATTGTCTAGATTTTTAAAATTCTTTCGCACATGCATACATGAAGACGGCGATTCACGTACTGCACATAGTATTAGTGCAATAACATATGGGGAGGAAGGCCCGAGGCTTATAGTAATAGCCCTACATCTGGATCTTATGTACACACTGAAGTATGAATCCGATAAACAAGAAGAATTTTAAGAAATCAGTTGTTTCATTTGGCACTCCTATAGATTTTAGTCGTAATCATTAAACACGCAACTTTATGTGGGTGTGTGCGCATGTTAAAGGGTGGTGTTACCGTCCATCCCTGCTGTTACACAACATGTATTTGTCAGAATGATTACGTGCGGGCGAAAGGTGATGTACTGTGCATGCAGTATGAGTACTTTTTTACGCTCGTCTGAGTAATAGGGAATAGGCTCAGAGTGGTGTTACTTTGATTAGGAATTTATTGATAAGAATAGGTATTATTACAAATGGTGGCTGGTACTGTTTAATACACAGACCCATCGGTACATGAATATTGGCCTATATCCCGATGATGATCGAGTCAGCTGTGTGATAGTTCGACATGGATCGAGTTCATGACTCCTATATCGGTGCTTTCTTTATTCGATGTCTGTACTGGTACATTTTTTCCCTCGTATTTTCTAAGCAGTCATCCACTCGATATGATAGGTTTGAATATTGATGAATTTATATTTAAAACGTATTTTTTTTTTTTTTTTTTAATGATTGATAGGTTATAGTAAGTTGATGCATAGGATAATAGTTATTACAAACGTAACACGTATGAAAGGTATTTACAGCTTATGAAAGGAATTCTTATTTACCTCACCACTTACCTGTACTGCTGTCCGTCCGTGCTGGCACACTTACCTTTTCGACTGTACACTGTGCGCGGCCGTCCGGTCATGCACCATGACTTGCACGGTGGCTGTATGCACAATCATTTGTGAGGTGATTGACTGCAAAACAGGTGTACGGGTTTTGTCGGTTAACGATGTACTCTGAGGGTATTGCATGTTTTTTTTTTTTTTTTTTTTGACATATACATATATTGATTATTATTCAAATGCATTTCAAGTTTTTTTTTTTTGTTTAAGTGATCAGAATAGATTTACTGTTGAATTGTTATTGGAAATAACAGTGCTGTGTAATATGTGTAAACTTATTCTGATATTGAGTTGATAATGTGCGATTATAATTATATATATATTTTTTTTTTGTGGCCTCCACATTGTCGCTCCTTTTGTTCAACACAAATAATATACACTTTCTTTGTATAATTTTCTCCCAAAATGGATTTATTGCGTGAAAGCTTTAATCTGTTTATTACTCATCCACTTAGCATGATAAGCTATAGCTCATTTTCATGTGTATCTTGATTTTTTATTTTAAAAAAACCCCCAACATTCTGCAATATCTGTTTGCCATTAACAATTTTTATCGACACCTTGATCACATCCATATTTTGTCAAGAGGATAGCCAATGTCCCATGTAGAAAAACAAGAAGATTAATTTATGAGACCTGCAACGCAATGCTTTGTGCTGAAAATTAATGTTTTTTCATACACTTATTCAAGTCTGTTTATGTGTTCTATGTTCATTGTTTATGTCGTCAGAATTCTTTGTTTATTTGTGTTTGCCTACTCGCTGTACTCTCCATGAACTCGGAATTGTTTGTGCTTCACTTATGCCAGAATATGTCTTTCTCTTGCAACCTCACCAATTGATATGCCGTTATGTAGATCCTGCTTTTCATTATGGCTAATAGACCCAACCTAGCATTTGATTCCCTTGATGATGATGAACTCTTTGATTTGTTTAGACACTCCCCTACAGAATCAAGTCGGAATAATTCACATTCATCTGCTTTTATTGATAATTGTTTTGCCAATAATGTTAATTCGTCTTCACAAGATTTGTATAATGATTTTGATTTTGAATATGGTCCGGCCCAAATTTCTTCTAAGTATGTTACAGTTGATCAGTTTAAAGGTATCGTGAAAAATTTTTCTGGAAATATTTTTTCTATGTTACATTTAAACATCAGGAGTATCAATAAGCATTTTGATGAATTACAGATATTATTAGATAATCAAAATAAACAACAAATTTCAGTTATAGGTTTAACTGAGACATGGTTATCATCTGATATTAATTTACCGTATGCAATAAATGGTTATAATTTAATTGTTAATAATAGATTGAATAGGACGGGTGGTGGGGTAGCGTTTTATTTGTCTCATGAATTTGATTACAACGTTTGCGATGAGTTAAATTCAATGAATGATATTATAGAATCTTTATTTGTGGAAATATCTGTTCCACAAAGTAAGAATATTATAATTGGTATTGTTTACAGACCCCCTAGTTCTAATCCTAATGATTTTTTGAATTGTATTACAAATGTGTTAAAGAGTCCCCTTTTTATTAATAAAAATGTTTTTGTAATGGGTGATTTTAATATTGATTTGATAAAAAATGATATCATGTCACAAGAGTTTCTTGAAATGCTTTTATCAGCCTCATTTTTGCCTTTAATCTCGAAACCCACACGTGTTACAAATCATTCCGCCACCCTCCTTGATAATATTTTTGGTAATTTATTACAATTTTTAGATTCTTCTATAATTTTATCCGATATGACTGATCATTTCCCAGTTATGGCTTGGTTTAATCTTAAGCATGCGGTCAATAAGTTTCATGTTCCTCCATCTAGACGAAGAGCCACACCAGAAAATTTAGCTAGCCTTGGTGCTAGCTTAGAAAGAGTTGATTGGTCTGGTGTTTGTGATAATGATGATGTTAATGTATTATGTGATAATTTTTTAAAGATAATTAATAGAAATTTAGATGAATATATTCCTAAAATAAAAGATAAGTTAGTTAATTATAAAACATCCCCTAAGCTTCCATGGATTTCTAAATCCCTTTTGCGTTCTGTGAATAGGAAAAATAGGTTATATTATAGATTTAAAATGAAAAAAACTGAAGAGTCAAAAAGGAAATATACATCGTATAAAAATGTTTTAACTAAAGTTATACGATTTGAAAAGAGGAAATATTATGCGATTCAGTTAGAAAAATATAAACATGATATGAAGAATACATGGAAGGTATTGAAACAGGCCATGAATGTATCAAAAAAGAAATCAAGTATTACAAAAATTCGATTCGATGATAGAATTTTTGAAGATTCTGGTGATATGGCAAATATTTTTAATTCTTATTTTTCAATGATTGGAGAGAATTTGGCGAAAGAAGTACCACCGTCTAATACACATTTTTCACATTTTTTAGGTGAATCTAATTCTAGTTCTATTTTTTTCGTTCCAACTACGAAACATGAAATAATGGATATTGTTACTGGAATGAATAACAAACGCAGTGCGGGTTATGATGACATAAGTAATTTCATTTTAAAGGGTATTATATCTTCAATTGTGGACCCACTTGTACATATTTTCAATAAATCTATGTTATATGGGGTTTTTCCTGATCAAATGAAAATTGCTAAGGTTGTCCCTTTATTTAAAAAAGGAGATGATCTTGATGTTAGCAATTATAGACCCATTTCTTTACTTTCATCCTTATCTAAAATTTTAGAAAAATTAATATTTAAAAGAACAATTAATTTTCTTAACTCTTATAACGTTTTTGTAAACTCTCAGTTTGGGTTTCGTAGGAAACACAGCACTATTCACGCTCTATTGAAGTTTATTGATAATGTCGCGCATACAATAGATAATCATTCACATCTTGTTGGTATCTTCCTGGACTTCTCCAAGGCCTTCGATACAATTAATCATGACATTTTATTTCATAAATTGTCACATTATGGCATAAGGGGGAAGGCCTTGGAGTGGTTCAGGAGTTACCTGCAAAACCGAAAACAATATGTATCTCTGAACGAGAATAACTCAAGTTTCAAACTTATTAAATGTGGCGTCCCTCAGGGTAGTATATTAGGTCCTTTACTTTTTATTGTTTACATCAATGATTTTTGCAGGTCATCTGATACACTCTCATTTATACTTTTTGCTGATGACTCAAATGTTTTCTTTTCCCATCAAGACCCAGTTACTTTAATTGACACCGTCAACTCTGAATTGAAAAAAGTGACTCAATGGATAAGAGCTAATAAATTATCACTTAATCTTCAGAAAACTAAGTATATGCTTTTTAGTAAATCCATAGAAACATTAAGCACAGATCTTATTTTTGATGGTACTCACTTAGAACGTGTATCCCACATAAAATTCCTTGGTATTACAGTTGATGATAAACTTTCGTGGAGGCCTCATATTATCAACATAAGTAAAATAATTTCACGAAATATTGGTATTATCAACAGACTTAAGTTTCACATTCCATCGTCGTCTTTGTTAACGTTGTATTTTTCTTTAATATTACCTTATCTTAATTACGGAATTTTAGCATGGGGTAGCGCCCATCAAACTTTATTAGATAAATTATTATTGTTACAAAAGAAAGTACTTCGTATTATTTGTGGGGTTTCGCCACGTTCTCATTCAGATTCATTGTTCATTGAATATAAGATTTTAAAAATTAAAGATTTGTTTCTTTTTCAACTGGGCCAGTTCATGTTCAATTATAACACAAATGCTCTTCCCAATATTTTTAATTCAATGTTTCCACGAAATCAATCTTTTCATGATTATCCTACTAGGAGGTCTAATGAGTTTCACTTACCCCTTTTGAGAACCTTATTAGCTCAGAACACATTTATCTACATCGGCCCTAAATTTTGGAATTCATTAGGTCCTGAAATAAAAAATTCTTCATCGTTGTACATTTTTAAGCGTAATTTGAAATCTTTTTTGTTAAATTCTAGCTGAGATATTTGTTTTCATTACCTATACAGGTTACAGCAAACATGAGGGTCATCATCGGTTATTTAATTCATTATTACGCAGTGAAAAACGGCATTACTAGGCAATGAAATACGGCATGTTATTTGCATAATTTCTACACAGCTGCGTGCAGTCACCAGCTGTTCGAAGCACCTCATCAATTCTCTCTTCCGTTTCTCTTGTTCAGCGTGTAGGCATTCTCTATCTTTCCTCTCCCTCACTCTCCCCCCTTCTCTCTCATTTCTCTCTCTCTCTCTCTCTTTCTTCCTTTTCCTTTCTTCCACTAATTCTGTTTTTGTCCCATTCCGTTCGATTGTATCTCCTTAGTTTAGTTATGTCATGTTGTTGTGTGTAATGTATTTGTAATCGTATGTGAAGTAGGAAGTACTGTATTTTTGGAAGAAATTCTTGAGTGGTCCACAATCTACAAGCACTGCTTTTTAGTGGACCTCTCAGTTCTCTTTTTTTTTCTCCTCAAAATATAACTTTGTATTTTCCCGTATGTATACATGATTCATCTCTATTAGTTTGTTGTATATCGTTAATCCTTCGCACTTTGTACTGTATACATGCTTATGATGGATTTTCTGATTTACCTCGTGTTATGTTTTGTTGGAAAGAAAATGAGAATGAAATAAATGAATTGAATTGAATTGAATTGAATTGTGTTAAGAAAACAAAACAACTAAATTGTGGATCTTTTGAAAGTGGAAAGCAACTATAATTGCGATGAAATAGCTGAAACTATTTTATGTAAATTATAGTGACGAATTATGACCTACTTTAAAAAAAAAAATCGCGAAATGTATGATATGAAAACAAACCAACAAAAATAAGAAAAGAAAAAAAAAAACTGTCCACCTGTACCCGAACTAAAT
The DNA here is from genome assembly GCA_033980235.1 of Diadema setosum. Taxonomy (NCBI): domain Eukaryota; kingdom Metazoa; phylum Echinodermata; class Echinoidea; order Diadematoida; family Diadematidae; genus Diadema; species Diadema setosum. The sequence goes on along the minus strand of CM067073.1, from coordinate 16,811,603 downwards.
ATCCTTCCTTTATCACCACACAATAATAAGCGCCACGCCATCCCTTCCATTTAGTCCATGGGCTAGGCCAGACATTGACACCACCTGTGGTGGCAAAACCTTTTTGGTGTTATTTTGTTTGTCGGGCATAGATACTTATGCTTATCAAGTTATGATAGCATTTCCAAATGAGTAGCTTAGTCATAATAAATGAACTTTTAACCAATTTGGTCTCGTTGTTATATCCCTATACATGTACTATATCCCTAGACTAACCGCTATACAAAGAAGAGCACTGTCTTCTGTATGTCCCCAGGTGTTCTGTTGTAAACGCGGTGCGCTTAGTCTTTATTCAAGGCAGCGAAGGGAATATACAAAGGTTGTTGTTGTTGTTGTTATTTAAATTTATTTGGCGTTTATCATTCCTCAAGGAATATTTACACCAAATCAATATTCATAAAAAAAATTTAACCCTATATTATTTTCATTTTGTTGACAAATAATTCAAAATAATACATTATATCGAAATGAAATCTCCCTCACTGGCCTCGGATCGAGCTGCCCAATCGACGATCGTATTTTCTGGCCAGCCCGGCTGCGTTTTTTTTTTTTTTTTTTTTTTTTTTTAAGACGGCACAGATTGGGGCATGGCGCGTGTTAAACCTATGGGAAAAACGTTGGGTTAGGGTTTTTGGTTATGGTTATGGTTAGGTTTAGGGTTAGGGTTGGGTTTAGGGTTAGGGTTAGGGTTTGATGGTTAGGGTTAGGATTAGGATTAGGGTTAGGTTTAGGGATAGGGCCCCCGATAGATTTTTAGTTTCCCCAATCTGTGCCGTCTAAAAAAAAAACACGCAGCCCGGCTCGGTACCTTGAGCAGACTTCTCAGCAAGGAGGGGCCGTGATTGGTTGTGCGCCTGCCTCAGCCACTCCAATACACGAGGTTATGATGTCCGCGCTTAGTCTTTATTCAAGACGGCGAAGGGAATATCCAAAGCTTATGATACAGTGTATATCCCTTTATCTAAAAAAAGAAAAAAAAAGAAAAAAAAAACAATTCCTCGTGGATTCTGCCGTATTTTTCAATCATTCATCATTTTCCGGTGAAAATGCTACGGTGAAAACGCTAATGCCTCGCCAATGTCGCTATATTTCCATCCAACAATTAAAGATAACGCAAAAACAATGTACCGGTACACTACAATACATTGCAATAAATAATATTCTAAATGAACAGAGTGATTTTTGTTTAAAACTGATGTATTTGACGAGAGGGTAGTATAAAAACAGTTTAGATAATCCTTTTTATTAGGAACTTTAGATATGATAACGGTACATTGTTTTCTTTTGTTTTTTTTTTCTTTTTTTAGCAGTGTTTACCAGAATATAGTTGTTAATCAGGCAAAATAACAAAACAAAACACACACACAGACACGGAAACAATTGCCACATAATGTAAAGACACAGTATTGTAGCAGAAATTAAGAACATATTGACAGGACAATGAAGGTCAACGAGACAAAAGAAGGGGGTGAGAAGAAAGAAAGAGAGACCTGATGCCACACAACTCCATCACCAGCGGGAAGTACGAATGGAAGTCGTCCCGGAGATCTAGGTGAGTTGTTTGATTTCACTGTGCTTCTGTTTTGATATAACCGGTGAAATTTTGATGGTGTCATTTTTTAGAGCATCATATATGCTGAATATTGTGCCAAATTTCAGAAGAATTGGTTTAAAAACCTTGGAATTTTCAAAGGTCACACTCTGCCTGTCTTTGGTCAAGAGCGTCAAAAAAATATTTGGTATTGGTCGGGTTAATGGCTGAAATCTATGACTAAGCTACCACTCTGGAAATGCTATCGTAGCAAAATATAATCCTTAGATATATGCCATTTAATAATGCACAACTAGAACTTGCCACCTCAGGTGGTACCAATAACCCATTTTCGGGCCTTGGCCCATGGACTAATTATGTGAAAATTGTTTTGCCTGATTAACAACAATATTCTGGTAAACACTGCTTAAAAGAAAAGCAAAACAAAACAATGTACCGTCATTATCTGAAGTTCCTAATAAAAGGGATTATCTATATTGTTTTTATACTACCCTCTTAACAAATACATCAGTTTTAAACAAAAATCACTCTGTTCATTTACAATATTATTTATTATAATGTATTGTACTGTACCGGTACATTGTTCTTGCATTATCTTTCATTGTTGGATGGAAATAAAGCAACATTGGCGTGGTATTAGCGTTTTCATCGTAACGTTTTCAACGGAAAATGATGAATAATTGAAAAATACGGCAAAATTCACGAGGAATTGCTTTTTGTTGTTGTTTTTAGATAAAGGGATATACACTGTATCATAAGCTTTGGATATTCCCTTCGCCGTCTTGAATAAAGACTAAGCGCACCGCGTGACAGCTGTGGACATTACAACCCATTGGATATTCCCTTCGCTGCCTTGAATAAAGACTAAGCGCACAGCGTAGGACAGCGTAGGACAGGGTGGTTGCTGGTTGTTGGTCTCTCGTTGTTTTTCCATTTTTTGTGGCTAAATGGTTCATGACTGTGGATAGAATCACTCAGAGGTAAGCAATCATTCTGGGCTTCATTTGCATCCCATTTTGCACAACTAACGATTCTAGTATAGACCTATTAGAGCTAGTATAGATTTACACAAAGATTTTGAATCTCCCGCCCTTTCTTTTGAGTAGCGCCAATATGGCCGCCGCAAACCCCCGGATGCATTTATGGATTCGGTAGTTGGTACTGCGACACCTGATGACGCATTTTCAAACTGTTGTGTCTGATAGACAAGTCCGTCGGAAAAAGAGGAAAATACGCGAAGGAAGTGTTGATGTTGAGGACCTTGCGACAAGAGTAGACTCCTCTTCGGAGGATGACCATCATGATAAATCTAGGAATGGTAATGAAAAGTTTGGTACCCCCCGATCTAAACCACCTGATCTTAGATTGTTATGTCCAGTAGACAAGAAAAGGTCCCTAAAAAACACAAGCTTGGCTACGGTAGCCAAAGCCATCCATACCTGCTGTGGATCCCCACCAGAGTTTGTTAAGTCTACGCGAAATGGCATTATGATGAAATGTAGAAACGAGAAACAGTACAGAAACTGATGCAGGGGCGGACCCAGGGAGGACCACAAACGGCGCACGCCCCCCCCCCCCCCTTTATTTTTTGTTGAAACAAAAGAAATTAAAAGAAAAAAATGGGGAGGGGTGCGTGCGCCCCCCTTTATTTTTGTAAACACGCCCCCTCTTTACGAAATTCCTGGATCCGCCTCTGTGATGGAACTTCAATCTATTGGTACAATGCCAGTAAAGGTGCAAGATCAGATGTACACCATTAAAGGAGTAATATCTGGGATCCCCACGGAAATGTCTGAGACAGAAATTCAGATGGAATTGAAAAAGCAAAAGGTGTCTCGTGTGAAAAGAATATTGAGAAAGGAACAAAAGAAAAATCAAAACAACTCAGGAAACGAGCAAATAAAGCTCACCCCGACACGCAGTGTCATACTATTTTTTGAAGCAATCACATTACCCCAAGACATTGATTTGTATTTCCAGAAATTCCAGGTCAAACAATACATACCCCCTGTACTCAGGTGCTTCCACTGTCAAAGGTTTGGGCACGCAGTTGCAAATTGTAAGGCAAAACAAAGATGTGTGATATGCGGCGACCGGCATACCTTTGAGGAATGTCCACAGAAAGACACTCCAAAATGCATTAATTGCGGAGAAAACCACTCGGCTGCATACAGCGGATGCCGAGAGGTGAAAAAGGCTAAAGAGATACAAAAATTGAAAGTAATGAACTTAACCTACGCACAGGCCACTCGCAAATGGCAAGAACATGAACAAAGGCTGAATGTTGCAGTAGAGACACGACCCATACCTCAGCCTGCAGTGAAAGAAACTAAAGAGAGCCCTGAAGAAATGAAGCATGGTACCCCTCGGGCAAGCCAACCCGTGAGTCATACCCCACATTCAGCTGAAGTGAACAACCCCATATCAAAAACTACACGGTCCTTTTCGTTGATTCCCAACCAAAGCAAAAACCAAGCTCAGCCCCAGCATAAAACATGCAAAAGCTACCCCAAGAAAGAGAGGGACTTGCCAAAAACAGGTTAGGTGTAAACTTTGTAGCTCAGGCTACAGACAATGAGCTCATCAACTTCATTGTTATTTTGATCATGAATCTCATGAAAGACAAATCAGAGGATGAAATTCGCCTCCTGATAAATGCAGCAGCCGGTAAACTTCTTGGACAAGACAGCTATGATGTTGGGGAAACTTGCTAGTTTATATATGTTGGTCTTCCTCGTTCTCCAATGGAATGCTCCGGGAATGAGTGGACACGGACAAGAATTGATACAATTTTTAAGTACAAATAAATCTGATATTGTACATTTGATATGTGTACAGGAGACATGGTTTAACAGTGATAATGTTTTGCAGATTCCAAATTATACTTGTTTGTTTAAAAATAGAACAACACAAAGTAGAGGAGGGTGTTGTTTCTATGCTATACATGACTCTGTATATTACGATTATAAAGGCGGCGAGTCTGAAGTTGAATTGCAAGTGATTGATATTTTTGGGGTAAGTTTTTCCTCACAGTAGTTAATTATTATAACCCTTGCACAGAGATACGCTGTGAGGCTGTAGATTTATTTATAAGTAAAGCTAAAGATCCTGCAAAATTATTGATTGTAGGTGATTTTAATTCTCATAACCCCCTTTGGGGTAGTGATAAACTGGATAGAAATGGTAAATTGATTGAGGAATTTGTTTTACAAAATGATCTAGTCATACTAAATGACAGATCTGGCACGAGACTTGACCCCCATTCAGGAAAAATATCTTGTTTGGATCTGTCTCTGATTTCATCTCAGTTAGCAAGTAAGTGCATGCACTTGGACGAGTTAAAGGAGACCTCCGGATAATTTTCAGATTTTTACATTTGAACAACTATAAATTAGTTATACAGAGGACAGAGTTTCAGTATTTGTGATGATTGGGATGAAAAACAAGAATATTTTCAAATTAAAGAAAGGAATAGATTGAAAAATAGACTCTCTAGGTGTTGGTCTGAGGAAAATTTGTACAGGTACAAAAAGAAGAAAGCAGAAACGCAGCGAGCGATACGGCAGGCAAGAACCAGCTTTTGGCAAGCATTTTGTGCAAGTCTGAATCGATCCACGTCTGTTTCGGCGTTGTGGAAATTCATTAAGAGTATGAACGGTATTCCTCGGAATAAAACCCATGGCATGTCTGTGTTATATATAGGTGAACGTATTATTGTTGATGATAAAGACAAAGCAAATTAATTTGTAAGATATTTGAAGTATACAGGGAAAGGGAATACAGAAAGTAAAATTTATAAAGAGATAGAGGAAGAATTTGATGTGATCCAGGTTCAGGAGAGGGAAGGCTTGCAACTGGCCTTAAACGAGCCTTTTGTGATGAGTGAATTGGAAAGAGTTCTGCAAGATAAAAAGGCTTCAGCACCGGGAGAAGATAAGATAGGATATGAAGTGTATAAACATTTACCAGAGTCAAAAAAGGAGATATTACTGAAATTGTACAACCAAATATGGGATACTGGAGATATTCCAGAAGCATGCAAACACTCGATTTTGATTCCTCTCCTCAAGCAGGGTAAGGACCCGCACCATTTTGTGCTCTTACCGCCCAATAGCGTTGACATCATGTTTCATGAAAATAATGGAAACGCTGGTGAAAAACAGATTGCAATACATGTAGTTTATAGAAAAACACGATCTGCTCGCAAATTTTCATCATGGCTTTAGAAAAGGCCGTTGCACTCTTGATAATATCGTACATTTGGAAAATGAAATAATGAAGAATTTAGAAACTGGTGTGAAGTCTCTAGCAGTGTTCATTGACCTGGAAAAGGCGTATGATACACTCTGGACAAAAGGAATCATAGTAAAACTCAGTCATTTGGGTTTAAGAGGAAATATTTTACAGTTTATAAAGAACTTTCTATTATATCGCACTTGCCAGGTCAAAATAGGAAACGAGAAATCTGATATTTTTCATATGGAAAACGGTCTCCCGCAGGGCAGTATTTTGAGCCCTATATTGTTTAATCTAATGATTTCTGATGTACCTGTAAGCAGAACGAATAATGTTTATAATTTGTTATATGCAGATGATTGCGTTATCTGGACATCAGGAAATGATATTAGAGAAATGACTGTTCAAATTCAAACATACTTAGACGTTTTGAATGAATGGTTCACTTCACGGGGACTGAAATTATCACCGTTGAAAGCCACTTCTGTTCTTTTCTCTCGTGGAAACAAAGATGAGCGCGTTCGTCTATTGTTGGAGAAAAATGAGCTGAAATTTACTCCTCAGTATAGATATTTAGGAGTGATATTTGATAGGAGGATGACTTGGAGACCACACTTGCAAAACGTAGTTCTGCGATGTACGAAAAGGTTGAATATACTGAAAGTTTTAGCTCATACAAATTTTTGTCAAAGCATACAAGAATTGTTAGGCGTATACAGATCTTTAATACGCTCCATAATAGATTATGCTTGTGAGGCTTATGATTCTGCTACTATGAGTGTCAAGAATGTTTTAAACTCCATACAATATCAGGCTTTAACTATTTGTGCAAACGCAAAAAAAGGGACAGCCCTAAGGACCCTCCAAGTGGAATTCGGAGAAATGCCCCTATAAGAGTTACGTCGAGAGATGCTCTCGGCTAGACTGAAAGCACGTATTGAGAATACTCCCAATCATCCTATGAAAGAAGGGCTTAAGAATTGTTGGCAATTTGAATTTTGTAAAAACACTGCTTCAAAAGAACCTTTCGGACAAAGGACTCAAAACTCATTTGAATTTTTAGATCCACTTCATGTTGAATTGTGTGTAAAACTTCCCAACGTGCCTTTCTGGATGTGGAAGCGTCCGTGTGTATCGACACAATTAAAAGAGTGTGTGTCAAAGGCTGACAACACAGCCTTCCAAAAACAGGCCTCCTTAGAGTGATGTATACCAAATGGCAAAACTATTTACATGTATAAACAACAGATGGCTCCAAATCACTTGAAGGCAAGGTAGCCTCTTCATTTTATGTGCCAGTGTATAAATATGTTCAGAGTAAAAGAATGCAGAACCAAACATCTGTTTATAGAGCCGAATTGGCGGCTATCACGTCTGCTTTGTATTGGATTGATCAATTACCACCACTTCAAACCAGGCGCGGTGGAGCACCCCAATTATCTCGCAGAAATCCATCGGCAGCCGAGCCTCATTTGCATAAAGTAAACAACATGTACTCGCGTAGTTGAGAAAAAGTAAACAACTTCTCAAGCTAATAACAATTTAAGGAAACCTATTTTCGGATTAAAATTGAGTTAGTTTGAATTTGAAAACATGTCCGAATATGCACATATAACATATTAAAGGATTTGACAATGATAAAATGTGAAATTTTAGCGAAAACCTGGAGAGCAAAATTACCAAAAATATGCCTAGAAAATCATCCTAAAATTCACGAAGTGTGATTGCGGAACCAAAGCGCCATTCGAACAAAGTACACCGAAATTCATTTATCATTTATTTTTGCATTTTAGATGTCATACCGTAATATTCCCGGCCATGATTGTGTTGGAAAAAAACAGAAGGTGATGTCAAAAATGACCCGAACGCAAAGTGTACAGGTCGGTCCCATGTATATAATCGCGTGACTGTAGCGTTGCATGTCACAGCACACACAACGCTTTGCTGCATGCAGCGTGCGCGGCAGCAGCTATAGTTTGCAGGCACAAACCCTTGTTGGTCGTAAAGGAGTCTGCGCCAAGACTACTTTAATGCACCACTTCGGCACTGTCCCATAGGCCCTGTGCTGCTTCTCTCTTGTTGGGAGAGGCTGCTGTGCAGTGGTGCGTGTATTAGTCTTGGCACATGCAGACTCCTAATACGACCAACAAGGGTTTGTGCCTGCAAACTAGCAGCAGCTCAGCAGTCACCGCCGTGCGACACTCAGCAAAATTGACTGCGTCACATGCAAACCAACAATGAGCACGAAATCCTGAATCTCACGTACCACGCATGCCAAATATTACGGGAAAAGAAACGACGTCATTTTCAATTGTTCCGCTGACTATATACAATTTTCTATTTTTAAAACCCTGTAGAAACAAGTTGATTTCTCAAAAAGTGCAGGTGGAACCAAGCGAAAACTTTCACCATATACGGATTGAGGCCTGATAAACTTATGTTGCCAATTTCGGACACATTGGAGCCCGGCCATAGTCCAGTCGGAAAAAAACAGAGAGCATGTTTTGCGAGAGGTGATTTTCAAAACGCTTTAATATCTCAAGTTCTAATGCAGCAAATTTCATAATTTTTTCATCAAAAGGAAGGGTTTTAAAAACTTAGATAGTGTGGGAAGTTTGAGTTTACTAGCGGCACGCATAGCGGCATCGGAGAAGGTAAAGATTTGACTTTTTCATGCACACAGTTTCGGGCAGCCGTGGATGCCCGTTGGAAATTCAAATAGAACGGGGCGATAATGAGATGCAAATTGGGGTGCTCCACCGCGCCTGAAACAGGAGTAGTTATTTTTAGTGACTCACTTAGTGTCCTTGAAGCCAATCGATCTCAAAGAGAAGAAAGTTTTGTTACAGAAATTTTCTGTACTAATTTATACTTTAAGGGAATATTAGTGAGTTTGGAATGGATTCCTGGACACTGTGTAATAACAGGAAATGAAGTGGCAGATAAAGCAGCAAAAAAGGCTTTACAAAGTGTTTCCATACAAGTGAATAACAAGTTGAATAAATATGAATTTAATAAAAAACTGAAAAGGTGTTATATGACAAAATGGCAAATTAAATGGGACAAACTCCCCCTGAAATATGTTCAATGAAAGGTTTCTCAGACCTATTTATGCACTTTGAATGACAGAAGAGCTGAGACAATCCTACATCGCCTCAGGATGGGGAACTTATAGGTTTAAATGACAATTTGTTTCAAATAAACCAACATGTGTCGGGAATGTGTGAATATTGTAACGTCCCAGAAACAGTTGATCATTTTCTTATGTTCTGCCCCAGATATATTATACCCACAGCTATGATGTTAGTTGAAACAAAAATTCATGAGAACAGGATTCAAAGCTTACTAATTTCAACTAAACCAGTATACCAAAATGCTCTTGTGTTATAATGTTAAACGATCACGACGATTTTTCTGATAGATAAACTTTCATGCATGTTATGAGTGTACATACTAGTAGTTTGCACTAACTCTGCCTCGAGGTACTCTGAAGAGGCATTTCATGCGCACCACAGCCCAGAGATTGCTTACTTTACTAAAGAATGTATATGTGATTATTATATATATATTTGTAATTTATTAATATTGCTTGTTTGTTTTGTTTGGCTCTGTATCGGACCAATTGAGGTTCCTGTGCTGGTAAGCATCGGACTCTACTGCCTGCATATCGGAGGGGCCTATAGGCCGTTTTAACGGCTGAGAAGCTTAGTCTGCTCGAGACAATGAGCCGGATTGGCCAGAAGATATGATATTTTCAGCAGGCAAATAGACGTACCGACAGCTGACCAAGGATACTCATTACAATATTCTTTTTGAAACAAAAAATGATAAAAGGAAGAGAAATTTATAGATAAGTGTTTGGCGTAAATATTCTAAAGAGAATGGAAAACGCCACTAAGCACAAAATAACAACAACAACAACAGAACACCTGTGGACATACCACCGTCTGTGTTTCTTGTTCGATGGGACATACAGAAGACAGTGCTCTTCTTTGTATAGCGGTAAGTTTCGATTCAGAAGTGTAGGGATATAAAAACGAGACCAAATTGGTTAAAAATTCATTTGTTATGACTAAGCTATTCATTTGGAAATGCTATCATAGCTTGATAAGCATATTTATGCCCGACAAACAAAATGACACCAAAAAGGTTTTGCCACCTCAGGTGGTACCAATAACCCATTTTTCGGGTCTTGGCCCATGGACTAAATCCCCTTACTTCAGTATACATACATGCATTGAAAAATATACAAAGACATAATTTAGATATTACCAATTGCTATTCTTACCAAAAAACAACAACAACACCATAATAGCTCATTCAATCCCAATATTTCCGTTCACTCCCATCCCCTATGCCCCGACTTTAATTATGCCCATCACTGCATAGACAGACAGACACACACACATACACCTCACGTACGCATACACTCATTTTAAAGAATAGAGTATAATACCAAGTTGTATTGTGAAAACTATGCTCTGAAGACACCTAAGTCGAACCGTACAGTCCTCCACCCATTTGTGCTATTCATCCGTCCAGGTTTAATCCTCTGCCCCCTTTATAGCTAACACGAGCAATACGCTACCTCTCATTAGTAACACTGAGATCTAATGATTTATTTTCAAACCGAACATGGAATGGTTAGGAAACAGAGAGAGAGAGAGAAAAAGAACAGTATTACGATACAGAATGCTCAATGCACCAAGGTCATCAGTCTCTATTCTCATTTTCGCATTATCATATAAATGAAAGTCTACCTTTCGACGCTGAAGTTTTTCTTTTCTCTATAAATTCCGAAATAAGTTTTATCATTTTATCTTTCATGATTGCAACGTCGTTTTCTACCCTGAATTGTGATAGTATATGAATTAAAGACAGTAGACAAAGGACACTTTGATCCCTACTATAGCTTTGTCGTATTTCTAGAGGTATCGTATACAACATGCATTTTGCACACGATATCAATGATTATAAGAAGCTCACTAACCCGATAAAAGCCAAATAAACACGTGATTAATGAATTCTTGGGTCTGGTTGTTTGTAATGCGACTGACAATCAGTCCTAATAGGCACGTATCATTTCTTTTGATATAGAAAAAATATGAACAGCTCTTATACAGTGTATAAAGAAGCATAATGTGCATGAAGTTACTGCGTTGCGGTGTGAAATTCACAAGAGCGTTATAAAGTAAACGTTGCGAAACTGCTCAAGCGATTTCAAATCAGATATAATAGCGTGTCATTCGAGATAAGTATAATCAATGTATGCCCCAGACTCGAAGGTGTCCTGCCCCAAAATCTTGACCAGTGTGGTTGCAGTCTGGTCCGGTGTCAGCACCTGCTCATCAGACACCACGTCAGCCAGGAACTTCCGGACACTGTCGTCGACGCACTCGGTACTCATTTGCTTAAACATGACGGTATCGACTTGCCCAGGGTGGTAGCTGAGGATGCGAGCATCTGGCTCCTCAGCGGCCAGAACCTTGAACCACATGTTCCTGGCAGCCTTGCCCATGCAATACAGACCACTGAGGAAGAGAAAGAAATGGAATATGATGGAATGGAAAGTGAGTTGGTTAAGTACAGAAAAGAATGAAGTATATACGGGTCGAGTTTCTTTTATGAGTACGACTGTGACAATCTGTAGTCTCTCAGTACGATTAATATCTTGATAGAAAGGGTTTGAAAAAAAAATATTTGCAGTATTATTTTTCTCTTTTGCCGAGTTGAAGTTGAACAAATATTTCCCTTTGTTTCTTATCATAGTGCATCATGATTGTGCTCTACGGGGGACACTGTAATTACACACTGATCAAACTTGAACAGAGACTGTCCACATGTGCAGTTACCTCAATATTATTTACAAGGTAAAATGAACGTTGGGAGTAATCTCCATATTCAAGGTGAAGGATCTATCTTCACATTATATATGCAGTGATAGAGTGCTTGAATAGTCATGAACAGGATTGCAGCTAGGAGGAGGTTTGGAAAAAAAAAGAAGGTGGATGCTGTACTGTCACATCTCTGTAACGCACTAGAAGTAAAACTTACCACGCTCCTTTGGGCTTAACGCTGGCAACTGACGAGATGTTGATGATGGTCCTTCGGAGTCCTTCTCTCGCGGGAAACTTGGAGATGAAGTGAGAAGTGAGCAGGAAAGCCGACGTTAAGTTAAACATGCAGTAGTTTTGCACGTACTCCACATCGGACGAGGACAAATCTCGAATGTATCGAGAAGTATCGCCCAAGGATGCAGCATTGTTAACGAGGAGAACATGTCGATAATCTTCTGGATTTACATCCTTCGTCAGTTCCTGGAGAGAGCTGGAGAGCGCTGACTGGTCCGACAAGTCCGCCGTAACCGAAATGACTCGCACGCCCGGAGCAGTGGTGTGCACTAGACGTTGCGTCTCGTTCAGATCACTTCCACTTCTGCCTGAAATGACTATCAACGAATTTTCTTCTACTTGCTTTGATATGGCCAAGGCTATAGCGCGTCCAATCCCTCTACTACCACCTGTAATAATACAAAATGTCTTAACCCCAAGGATCTCTTTCGAAGGAGCCATATTGGTGACAGATAAACTAACAGTATCAAAATGTTAAATGGGGACATCGAGTGCACTCGCTGGCGTTTACCGTTTTAAATACCGGTTGTGTCCTCTTTGGGCGTGATCCTAATTTTTCCATAACCATATTCTTCAATCGGAATGCGCACATTCAAAGCTAGTCAGTCAGTCCGCAGCACCCGATAATTCGCTCGTATTTATTCAACTCGTATGCAAGCCCGCTCTAGGCTTGCATACGTAATAAGCTGCGTAAGGGGATTTTGTCCTTGGGCTTTCGGCAACAAAAATACACCTTATGTTCACAAATTTGGTATCAAATTCAAGGAAAATATGTAATCTATCGTCACATGTTACTCAAATTATTGTAAATGAAAAATATCATAGCGTAATTTGAGCTTGAAAAATGATGAAAAAAGTAATTCGTGCAGTACACGTTCAAGACGTCAAAAAAATATCAAATTCACCTTGTGTCTCAATGAAAATGCTTTATTTGGTAGTCCATCTCCTAATCTTTTTATCCATGTAAATATCTTGACAATTTGTTGCTTAATCCGGTCAGGAACCAGTAAAATATACATCGATGTCAGTGCTGATCAGCTTGAAACCGTGTAATCTCAAGAGTAAGCTCTCTCATTGGACAGCGCTTGCATTCAGCGCTTGCATTACGTCATTACGCTGCTACATAACGGTTTCATGCCACTTGCGGTTTCTTGGCACGCGTGTAGTTCGAGCGCTGAATGCAAGCACTGTCCAATCAGAGAGCTCTTATCGCGCCACTGTTGACTTTGTGTGGAGCGTACTTCCGGCTTTGGAGTGAATTTTACAGACATTTCAAAACGGAAAAACTAGTATAAATCATGCTTGCGTCTCCTTGACTCCAATATATGATGAGCATCTAAGTTTCCTCTCTACGAAAAAGCCAAAATCAGAAACAAGTTTCTTAATCCGGTCAGGAACCAAAAAAGAACTTTAGACGACAAAATCTTCCGTGAAAAGCAGGTAAAATTTACGCAAATTCAACTGATTATTTAGTCATGATAAGATCCGATGTTAAACCCAAATTTAGTATCAAAATAAAGATCTAAGACTGGAGAACAATTTACCGTGACTTGTAGCCATGACAAATGTATGTACAAGTCGCTACACTGTGAAAACCATAGCCCTATCAAAGTCTCGCAAAATCTCGCACGACGAGACACCTTTCGAACGCAAAGATCGTCAACGAGAGTGCTGAATAAATCTTGCTGGATTGGCTCATTAGCATACGTGCTGCGGACTGACTGTAGTCCACTGCCTGGACTGTTTTGTGTGATCATTTACCGCGCGCACACACCGCTACAGCACGCGTATGCCCCACCGTACGCTCGTGTATTATTTGCCACGCACGCACGCATCTCGACCTCGACAGGTTTGTTGGCGCCCGCATCGATATCGAGCGGTTGCAGGGGATAGCGCAATAAGCTGTGGAGCGCGCGTGGATGCGTAATGATAAAAAAACGTCCAGAATCTGGACTAATTCAAAGCACCCGTTCAGGCGTTTCAGGTAAAAATTGATTAATGATATTCCATTTCAAGCAACAGATTAGAACTGAGCTGTCACTATGAAGTGACAATGTTTGTGTGTTGCTGTTTTTGTTTTTTGTTTTGTTTTTTTTTAATCAGGGGTATTCTTTGCAAACATTTTTAAACTGTCACATAACATTATTAATGATTCCATCCAAAGTATGCGGAGGTCTTCAAAATACTTTCCACTCTTTGTATGTTTTTTTCAAGCAGTCATTCCGGTCTCCCTTTAGGGTGGTATGATAGTTCATGAGTCTTTCTTGTCATACCAGCCTCATAACCCACCATGTAATCTCAGCTTTTTCATTTCTTACTGTTCTTTTAATCGGGAATCCACTTGTTTGATGTAAGACACGTCACGCCTAATTCCGCAATGCGTTCCCCTTTTTTTTTCCCCTCTCTCATTCTCGATTGTTATGGGCAGCGTTTATTAACTTTTATGAACAGAACATGCATGTATCTGGTTACGTTGCCGAAGTGATCTTACTACTGAATTCCGAATACCTCTATTTTCACCTCATATTTCTTTCTTTAATTCTATGACATGGTATACTTATTAGTGAAAAGAAATCCACCGAGTTCTTAGGTGTTATCCTGCATTCAAATTTGACTTGGAATTAACACATTCATAAAATATCTACTTCGGTTTCGAAAGCGATTGGTATACTTTATAGGTTGAAACCAATTTTGACAAAGAACGTTCTTCTAACTCTGTACAATTCCTTCGGTTTACCGCATATCATTTATGATAATATCGTATGGGGCAACTATAACAAATCCAAAATTGATATGTTATTTCATTTGCAGAAAAAAAGCCGTCCGAATGAATTTGTACACATTCCCCTTATTAAGCCCATGCCGATCCTCTATTCAAACGACTGAAAATATCAAAAGTAAGTGATTTTCATATTTATCAGTCCGCTACTTTTGTGTTCAAATACATCAACAACTTACTACCGTTCTTCCATTATACTTTCATCTAAAATAGCAAAGCACACTCATATCCCACTCGCCATTGCTATGACATTCATCTAAATAACCCGAAGCTACTTGTTCAACGCTCACAGACCTATCCGACACCATGGACCTGATGGAATTCTCTGCCCTAACAAATGAAAGCATGCACATCACATGAAAAATTACATTATATCAAGTTATGGGAATTAGCTGATATCCGATCTTTGAAACCAAAAAACTAAATAGATTAATTTTTAATGTCTTGATACCCTCACCCGTCTCCTTATCACACTATTCAATAAATATATTGAAGTTTTCCTATCTTAAAAAGGCACCGACCTCGATGAATGAGTTTCCTTTCTCTGTTATTGGTATAACCGAGACGTGGTTGCATTCAAATTCTCCACCAATCTTTCATCTTCCAAACTAAAGTTTTATTCACGTGCGCTGATCGCAGACATTTTAGAGGAGGAATAGGAATGTTTATCCATACTCAATTTAGATGCAAAATATTAGGAGCAATATTCATATTGAGGGAGCCGAAGATTTGTATATTGAAATTCTTAATGATAAGTGTAAAAATGTAATAGTTGGTATTATTTATAGACCCCCTAAGTAATGATATGGAGATGTTTGTAAAAAAAAAAAAATTGATGTGACACTACATAAAATTTTGCAATAAAATAAGAATGTTTATTTAATGGGTGACTATAATATTGATTTATCAAATTTAACCCAGTATAATATTGTTGATTTTGTAAATATCAAACTATTCGATATGCATATTTAAGTTTTCCCACCTTTTTTTAAGGCACCAATATCGCGCGCCTGCTAGGCTCTTCCACTTGCTCCAGCACTCAATCGCCTCACTCACCTCATTCTCTATATATAATAATTATATAGTGTCTATTGTATTACATTTCTTGTTGTTGCAATGTCATGCCAGAATGTCATTTTTTTCTTGCTTTTTCTTTTCTTTTCGATAAGTATACTATATTCATGTTCAGCCCATTTTTTTTTCTTCCTTCTCTTTCAAGCCTGTTGTATCTTCAAGCTATATGCTTATTTGACGACAGTCTTCTGCATTTACACTCCCAGTACATGTGCCATAATTCAGTCAGATCATTCGATTTTCTTTTTTCCAAGTGGTTCCCAATCGACGTGTTCTCTTACGCTTTTCTTTAATCTGTACACGTGTATTTCAGTTTCATATTCGGATGTACACACAGTATGTTCCATTGTCTTGTAAACGAAAAGAAATGAATGTATTTCATTTTTATAATACATATTCGATGCAGAAAATTCCTAATAAATTCATTTGAATTAAAAAAAAAGTGACTAGTACTTCTCTGTATCTTCTGCCATATTATACCATATTTGCGAGTGTTTAAGTATTTGCTGTGGTCCAAAGTGCCAGATGAGCATGGTGTTATTACATGGGGCCTACGTACGTGTCCCGATATAATTCTGTCATGCATTTACCATGACAGTGTGGCGACGACGCAGTAATTTCTGATTATTCTATGAAGTTGGATCGGTGTATAATACGTCTATTACTATGAGTTTTAGATCGTTTATATAATCATATCGTTGTATCGACTTCCCGACGTGATGAAACAGGCAATAGAGATTGCGATTGTAATGATAAGAACAGACAAATAAAAGGAAATGATTTTGGTTATAGTGCGTTCATGAATACATATGATAACAACTGATAGTAACAACCTTCAAATAGGGGTGGGGTAATATGAAAAACTTGATGTAAGGGTACATCGCAACTTATATTCGCCGATACCATCCAACATTCTACGATAACCGCCTGTTTGATATCCTTGCACCCTGGTCCCTCGTCCCAGTGAACTTTTGTTGTCTTGAAGTGCATTTTCTGAAATCCATTACACTATATCACAATTCGATGATCAAAATCCATTCTGAAAAAAAAAAATGAATCAGACAATATCTCCACATAACAATAATGACATAATGAATGCACTGACAAAATGGCAGAATGTACATAAAAGGGTTATGCGAGACAGGCGAGGATTGCATACAAACAGCGTCCCTCCTTTCTGTGAGACCCGCTCCTCTTTCTGCGGTGAATGTTATTTGTTCCAAACGTCCTATTCTTGTGTCAATATAATGCTACACATTCCGCTCGTAAAGTACCAACATGCGTATGCACAATATGAGATGATATTTCCCCATAGAGCTGTATTCAGCTGTATGTACTTCCCCTATTTCCCACAGTAATGGGTGTCTCATTCTGTTTGTTTTTTTCAGTATGGGGGGAGGGGGCATTTGAGAGTGTGCTGGTTTCTATTGATTGATGAAGATTTTCATTAGATCCAGGTCGTTACAGTTTCAGTCAAGATACTTGTGTCTACACTGTAAAAACATGGGTGTTAGATTTAACACCACGGGTGTTAAATCTAACACCGATCAAACTTCAATAAAGGACCACACCCACAGGTGTTAAAAATGCACTGTGATGGTGTTGAAAAGTGTTCACCTGACACTTCGTGGTGTTAATTTGACACTGTACCTGGTGTTATTTTGACACTGTACTGGTGTTAATTAAAAAAGGACACCACATGGTGTTGATTTGATACTTGTTGGTGTTAATATCAATGGTTTAACACCCGTCCAGCTTCAATAAGGGACCACACCAGCTGGTGTTACTTTGGTGTAAAATTATTTTCACATTTTTTCAAAAATCTAGTATTTTAATGTAAAATTCTTGATCGTCTTGTTTAAATTAAAAATCAACAAGAAGTGCAGTTACTAAGAAACTCTTCAAAAAACAGTTTAAAATTTGGAAATGACACCCGGGGGTGTTAATTTAACACCATAAATGAGCACCGAAAATTTAACACCAGCTCGGTGTTCACTATTTAACACCGGACTTTTTGCAGTGTATAATCGACAATTATAGGTCTAATTGTCTTGTTAATAGGCCTGTATACGTAGTATTATAAGCAAACACCCAATCCTGCTAAGTGTGTATAAGCCTATACTAATAGGCCTAGTCATTTCGGAATTTCGTTTAACCGTGTTAGCTGTAACGGGAGTGCACTGCACGCGTCGATGCGGCGGGAATGCTAAGATCTTCAAAATGGGTTGAAGTTCATGACTTTGTATTCCAAAGAATAGCGCACGCACATACAAGAAATGGGGAGGGATTTTGGAAAGGTGGGAAAAAGAGAAGGTCGTTTTTTAAATGATGCGTTCTTAAGTGTTCCTTTAAGAGGATTTTATCATACTACAACGTTTATTTTTGTCTTTGCTTTCATAATTATTATTCCGTCTTGGCTATTATCGCGTTCTTAGAATGCCAAAGGAAGTGAAAACTGGATCCATTAAACTCACAAAACTGAAAATAGTCGATGAAAATAGTTGGTGTCAGCTGCTAACAAAATAGATCCATAAATAGAAATGCATCATTCTTGTTGAAACATGGAAAAGTAACACTTTAAACAAAGAAAAAACGAAAATTTATTATTATGTAAACATACATTTCTTTGCCTTCCATTAGGGGCAGATTTTTTTTTATATTCGATTTCTCTCATCTTTCTACTTGAACAAGGTTAACTTACACGAGGTTGACTGTGTATGATACATTTACACACAAACACAAATACACGCACTTTTTACAACTTTTTTTTTCTAAGTAATTCTTTATTTCTAATTCTGTATAATGCAAATTGAATTTACACAATCGCGGTGATTGTGTAAAAAAAATAACAACAAAATTGTGGATCTTTTGGAAGTGGAAAGCAACTAATTACGATGAAAATAGCTGAAACTATTTGATGTAATTTTGATACTAATTATCAGGATCAATAATGACATACAAACGAAGTAAACACATAACTTCGCGGAATGTATGATATAAAAACAAACCGACAAAATGAAAAGAAAAAAAAAAGCTGTCCACTTGTACCAAAATACAGTCCTTCCTACATCACCACACTATAATAGGCGCCATGCCATCCTTTCCAATCCCCTAATTACTTCTGTAAAGACATACTAAAAATAACTAAACAAATGCTTGGTGGTACAAAACTTCAAAATTGCGTTAAACAAATACATACTGCTACTGAATGTTTTCGACGTGCACTCTTCGGAGTAGAAACCGCACGTATGAAACAGGAAGCGCGAAGAGGAGGCATGTATTTGCAAAGAGGTTAAAAAATACTAATAATCTAAACATGTGTCATTATATAATTACAAAACTTGGTTAAATTGGAAAGGACTGTTTTCTTTTGACAATTAAATAATTGATCCATCTTCATAGTGTTTGGGTATTTCCAGTAATATTTTTTTTAATTATTTCATTCGTTGTTCATTAAAGAGTCTACACTGAAAAAGGTAGTGAAATTCATCACCAATTTTCTCGTCATTACAATGGGTACAAAATCTTTCGTTTCTTGGAATCTAATTGTATCTTCCAGAAACAATTGGCAGTTTATAATTAGCGCATCGGAATTTACATAAAATTTTTGCCTGTGAATCATTAAGGTGTCGAAAATACTTCTCAAAATAAAGATCCTGCTTAAAAATTCGATAACAGTAAACATTGAGAATTTTTGTCTACATTACTATGTCACTCTTGTTTATAAATATCATTTAATCTGGTACTAACTAAACTTTTGAATCCAGCTAAAGTGAGATGTGATGCTTGGCTGTTCCAAATTGCAGTTAAACCTAAGTTGTTAAATATTTCTCTTATCCTAATTATCCATGTCATCGAATTTTCTTGCCTCGCCGATAAAACATATTGAAAATTATACAAAACATGCGCTATCTTTAACATATTACTGTTAACAAGTTTAAACCAAAACATTAACATCCGTAGGGTCACTGTTTTTTGTAGTCTATCTTTACCTAATTCTCCGAAAACCATACAATTCGGAGTTCGCTTATGTAATCCAAGAAGTTCCTTACAATATCTACAAAAGAAAGTTTCAATTTGGGCGAGGTCTTCACCCCAAATTTCACTGCCGTAAAGCAAAATAGGCATGATCAAAATGTTCAAATAGCTCTAGTTTTATACGTCGATTGGAAGGAGGAGAGGTAAAATTTTACTTTTCATGGAATACAACGCTCTTTTGGCTTGGGTTTCTTGTTTGTTTATAGCTTTCTTAAAATAATTATTATAATTGAACGTCGTTCCTAAGTAAACATAATCCTCGCAGACACAAATTTTGTCATCTCCGAAAAGAAAGGTAGGAGCTGTTCTAACTTTTCCACGGGAAAAAAATAACTATCTTAGTCTTAGCTGTATTAACGGTCAGATGCCACAATTGGCAATAATCAAATAAAGCATCAAGAGCTAACTGGAGTTCCTCAGCATTTTCAGCCAACACAATCGTATCATCTGCATATAGTAATGTGAATACATTCAATAAATCAACAAACATATTCACTTCTTCGGTAGAACACGTTTCATTGATACCTGACGAAAGAGAATCCAGGCCAGGGTATCTCTGAGACAGAAATGACGAAAAATCGTTTAAATACAACGAAAATAACATTGGTGATAAATTCTCTCCTTGTTTTACGCCTATGTTACTCTTAAAAAAATCTGATTCAGAATTGTTATAAAAAACGC
This sequence comes from Diadema setosum, assembly GCA_033980235.1. Classification (NCBI taxonomy): domain Eukaryota; kingdom Metazoa; phylum Echinodermata; class Echinoidea; order Diadematoida; family Diadematidae; genus Diadema; species Diadema setosum. Next base: position 16,791,073 of record CM067073.1, on the reverse strand, counting down.
AAGATTTTGACTTTCTATAGATATCCTTAACGACCCGGAGTAATTTACCATTAATTCCATGGTCAAACAATTTCAACCACAGTGAAGATCTATCAACCAAATCGAATGCGTTTTTGTAATCAACAAAAGCTGTATACTGTGTGTATGTACCAGTACACCCTTTTCCTTCTCTGTAAATAAAAATCAAGAATAGCATGTAATGTAAATACATGGTCCATAGTTGAATATCCGCATCTAAAACTAGAGCACGAACCAAAGACGCTTAACTAATAAGACACGAAAGTGCGCGCTAATCCTGTACAAAACAAATGGACAGCGCGCGGTCTTCAAGAGTATTACGCACGTCACCTGAGACGCGCTGTCTTGTCTTAAGAAGTAATAATTGTTATTATAAAATGGGTTCAAGAATGTAGCCAATAGGAAGCGCTGAAATGAGACACACCTCCTTCCTTTACTTCAGTACTATTGCACTGCCTGTAATCCTATGGTAGATTGCCGATCGTCTGTGCGCGCGGCGGCTCCTTTGATGAATTGCATGCATACGCGTACGCGCTGTCAATCCTGTAAACAACTTCTAGTTCGGGCTGCCGGCCGGCCGGCCTGCGCCTGTCTTCCCTTGTGCGTAACATATGTGGCGTACGTACGTATACTGTTTATACGTACACTTTGTACAGTACAGTAGACCAAGCGTTATGGGACCGGACGCGTACATGGAGTCACTTTGAAGAGCAAATCCAACGATTTATCAGGTTAATTCTCACGCCGTTTTCAGAGTATGTTGTCTAGTAGGCCTATATGAGGAGTCTATATCAAGTCTTTAAGGTAAAGGGTGCATATTCTATGTAAAATAAGTAAGTTTTCATGCGGGTGTCCGGAAACCCAACCCCCATTATACTTATACTGTTTGTGCGGGACTTCCGCGAGTGCGACGTGCGTAAAAGTTTGGGACGAACATCTTCGGACGTCTTGACCCACAAAGGTACGTGAAAAACGCTGAAAAATGATGTTAGTTTTCGAATTTTCGACCCATTTTATAAAACAAATGATGCACAGGATTATTTCGTGGCGTTAGTGTAGGCGTAGCTCACTCTCGGGTATTTACAATGTAGTGCAACATGCACTCGGCTTCGCCTCGTGCATGTTTCACAATTGTAAATACCCTCGAGTGCACTACGCCTACACTAATGCACTCTATCCTGTGCATCATTTGTATAATATCATTATTTGTATTTTTTTTTTCATGTAAATATAGCTTTTTACAATGTTTTGTTTTATATTATTGAAATTGCTTTTATCTGCGTTATTGTTGCCCTGCTTTTTTTTTTAACTGTTTTGTTTGTCTTCCTTCTCTCTTTCCTTCTCTCTCTCTCTCTCTCTCTCACACACTCTCTTTCTCTCTTCTGGGTCCTGCACCATTCTGTATATTTTGTAAATTTTGTAAATATGCAATTTTCTGTATATATATATGTAATTTACAATGTGTTAATGTATTAATTAACTGATTTTATCTGTTACGGTGTTTATTTTTAATTTTATTCAATACCCTGACGTTGGGTGACATAAGAAAATAAAAAAAAACATTGTCATTGTCATTGTCATTGTCATTGACACTTGATAAACAACAGCAGAGCGGCTTCGGGGGGACAGCGCGTCTCAGGTGATGTGTGTCTTTGCCTGAGACGCGCTGTCGTTGAAGATGTTGTTGTTGTTTATCAAGCATTTTTGATTGTGAGATCATGTTGTTGCCAAATTTTTACCTCCACGAAATAATTCTTATTAATCTAAAATCTCGTTCTTCAAAATTATCCCCTTAATCGAAAAAAAGCTACGACTATAATTTTTAAATCTTTTTAAAATAATAGAAATACCACTACCTTTGGAAATGAATGATGTTCCTAGGTGTACTGAGTTTGTACTTAGCTCCCTTTTGTATCGTCATGTAGGGTAGCCATTTTGTGTCCATCTTTATCGCGCGCCTTCGTATCTTATATCTCTATTAGGGAGCTTTAGATTTTAGACGCGCGGACGTTCAAAGAGAAAAAAATATGATCTGAGCGTGCGCAGTAGCGCGGATCAAGTTACTGCGCACGCTCAGATCATGTTTTTTTCTCTTTGAACGTCCGCGCGTCTAAAATCTAAAGCTCCCTATTAGCCGGGTTCACACATCAATTAGCGGGATACAAATCTCGAGATTTGCATCGCGATCGTCATCCCGAGTTTTTTGCACGTGTGGACAGAAAAAACCCGAAAATTAGCGGGATAAGCATCGCGATGCTAATCCCAAGAAATCTTGCGCTGGTTCGCCAATTAGCGGGATAATTGGCCCCGCGCTGGTACGTGTGAACGGTCGGGATTAGAATCTCGAGTTTTTACATCCTATCATGCAATGCGCACATCAAAACAGCGAGGCCTCTGCGAAGAGGTCCTTCACCTCTTTGGAGCACAACAACAACAGCGCGCGAACCACACCACTGACGCGTAAAAGACAATGGACCAAGGTAAGTGCGCGCAGGCAGTGATAGAGAAGGGCACTGTGTGACCCAGTTTGCAGGCTTTGCTGTTATCTGTATCGGCAATTAGCGGGATAATTCGGTACGTGTGGACGCTCGCCAAATTAGCGGGATACCGATCGCGATCGCTATTCCGCTAATTTGGTACGTGTGGACGCTCGCAAAAAAAAAAACTCGGGATGAGCATCGCGATCGTCATCCCGCTAATTTGTACGTGTGAACCCGGCTAATCTTTGGCACGCACTTTAGTGCGCGCAGGCAAACCTCAAATGCGCGCAGGCAAGCCTCAATACGCGCAGCCTGAACTCCCAAGTTCATTGACCCTACCTGCCAAAATGTCAAAAATCCTTCCTAAATTCCCCACAAATTCTCGGATCACTACCAAAAGTTATTCGTTTGGTACTTGTGTCATTCTAAACCTTTCCTGCAAGTTTCATCCCAATCCGTTAACTACTTTTTGAGTTATTTTGCACACGCGCGGACAAACTAACAAACTAACGAACAAACCAACGGTAACGAAAACATAACCTCCTCCCTTGGCGGAGGTAATTAATTCTTCTGTCGAGTTGCTTGAATGGTAGGTGTGCAACCCGCCGACCGGGTGCATAACGACCGACCGCGCATTGTAATGGCATTGCGCGTACAGAAAGAAAATGTACGCATGGGACTACGCGCAACGGTGTTCGATTCTTCACTGGGCTACGCTACCGAGTAAAATGAGGCGAAAAAAAAAATAAGTTTTCCCTCTAAATTAACGAAATTTAGCAAAATCGAATAAGATTTATCGTGTAACTACATACTTGTATAACTAGGCCGGCAGTGGCCTACCTTTGCTGACTCGTTGTTAGATGTAGAGTATCCTTCCGTAATAAATGTGACGATTTTGACCGCAAAATTGTCACCGCCGCTTGGGATCGTGCACACACGTTACACATACACATGACATAATTATTTTGTCGCCCGCTACGACCGTACGAGTTGAAGCAGAAACGAGAAATGAATGTGAAAAAACAAACCGACTCATCTAATTTATTTCAATTACGATGAAAAGTTTCCTAATGAAAATCAATTCAAATTCATCAAACAGTCCTTAGTAAGTAAAGTAATATCGAATGATTCAAAATATATTCAAATATTATTGGGGGAAAAATGACGGCTAGGAAAAAACAGCGGCCTGTCGAAAAAACGCATTTAAGTGCCCTTTATACGTATTGTCAGGGTGATCGGTTGAAATGAACAGGGCAACTGAGTGCGGAAAAAATGACACCCCACGTGTACGAAGCCGCCATCACAAGCGCGTACCTCAGATCGCATTTTCAGTGCGCGCTTGAGAATCCGGAGTATTTTCTCCACACGTGAGTAAAATTTCAGGCAAATTGTGAGATTTTTCACGTTTCTTTTGATAGAAAAACGTTAGGTGGCCGGCATTATGAACACCCAACCATACAATCTGTTAAATACTAGTACTCACCACGATCTATTTGCCTCAACGCCTGCAATTGACGTGAGGTTGATCACGGTCCGTCTGAGTCCCTTTCTCGCGGGAAACTTCGAGAGAAAGTGAGAAGTGAGCAAAAATGCCGACGTCAAGTTAAGCATGCAGTAGTTTTGCACGTACTCAACATCCGATGACGACCAATCGCGAATGTATCGAGTAACATCGCCCAAGGATGCAGCATTGTTAACGAGGAGAACCTGTTGATAGTCTTCTGGATTGACATCCTTCGTCAGTTCCTGGAGAGTGCTGGAGAGCGATGACTGGTCCGACAATAACCGAAATGACTCGCACGCCAGGAGCAGTGGTGTGCACTAGACTTTGCGTCTCGTTCAGATCACCGGCACTTCTGCCTGTGATGACAACCACCGAATTTTCTGCTACTTGCTTCGATATGGCCAAGGCTATAGCGCGTCCAATCCCTCTGAGCACTACCACCTGTAATAATACAAAATGTCTTTACTCCGAGGATCTCTTTCGAAGAAGCCATATTGGTGACAGATAGACTAACAGTATCCAGATCTTTATAAGAAGCCATATTGGTGACAGATAGACTAACAGTATCTAGATCTTTATACGCGGAAACACCGAGTGATCGTAAAGTTTCTATAAACAACATTCTTTACTCTGAGTGTGCACATTTCAAAGTGACTGCATGTTCAGGCTTTTCAGGCGCAATGATCCATTTCATTAAAGCCATTAGTCGTGGGCCTGTCTCTACAAAGTGTTCTGGATGAATACTAACTTCTTCTGGTTCCATATTTACTATATTTGCAGGTGGTCTCAATATCCTGGTGGTCCAAAGGGCCAAACGAGCAATACATTATCCCTGCGTTTCTTAACTATCACAGAGATGTTTTGCCATATGAATAATTTATGTAGCTATACTAAACGATAAGCAGAATATTGAATTTCGTGTTTTAAAGGATTCCAAACACCAAATATAGTGTGGATTGAGTGTAAGCAGAATACTAGTAGAATTTTTCTGTGAAAGTTTGAGGAAGATCTGACAGCCGATTCAAAGGTTATGAATGTTTAAAGTTTCTGTGCTATCATTGCTGGATATAAGGAGACTACTATACACCTCATGACGTCATTATGGACAACAATACAAGGAAAATATATAGTAAATTCATCATACTTTCACTTTTCTATAGTGAAAGAGCACTTGACTTAACTTCATTCAGAAAGCAGAGGGATGATATTACCCTTAATGTCAGTTACAAGTCGATGGAATGTGTACTTTCCATTGTGAAATTCTCCTCAAGTACTGCAGAAAGCAATCAGAAAAAAAAAACGAACGACAAACGCTAACCATTCTCTGTGTTCAAATCATGTATCACGCTCTCATGTGAAACACGAAACACGAAATACGAAATATGTAGTATTCACGAATAAAATCTTACCTCTGTAGCAGCTCATGGAACATTGATAGTAGGTTCCATTCTATGAGTTAAAGGGTATGTACAGTTCAGTTCAGTTCAGTTTTTATTTCTGCATTTCAAAATCAATACAAATCAACAAATCAACAAAATACTTACATAGTCATTTACACAGCTAATATTCGTAACGTTTGGATCTTACATACATTTTCTTTTTTTTAAGAACGAATATCATATGAAAGGAAGCAATAGGAAATGATAAAAATGAAATGCAGGGGACCATCATCATAAGCTAAGCTTGACGAGGAAGATGGCCCCAGGTAAAGAGATACATAAAGAAAATCTTGCCACTCACTGAGTGGGGGTAATTGTGCGAAGGGCACAATAAAGAGATACATAAAGAAAATCTTGCCACTCACTGAGTGGGCAGTAATTGTGCGAGGGACGTGCGGTCGAGGTGAGGATAGTTTTTAACGTTTTGCGAGATTTCAGAAACCATTCTATGAGATGTCAAAGATCATGCAATTCTAAGGGGTATCAAAGCTTATTTGATGAAAATCGGTTTTGAAATGGCTGAGATATCCAAAAACAAGGTGAAACAAAGAGATCCTAATAAAAGGCGTGGCCTGTAGTCTTTTATTATCATCATCACTTTTTTGGATATCTCAGCCATTTGAAAACCAATTTTCATCAAATAAACGTTGAATCCTTCTTAAAATCACATGCTCTTTCATGTTTCATCAGAGGTTTCAGCACGTATCGGTACCTCCCCCAAAAGCGCCGGAAGCGGGGGGGGGGGGGGGGGGGGGGGGGTGTCAAACGAGTTTTTGCCCCCCCCCCTTCCCCCTGTAACAAATAATTAATCAATTATTTAAAGACCAAAATGAACAATAACGGCACTTTTCTTGTCTGAGATTATCAATTTCATAAATGAAAATTATGCTACACTTATATTATACAGATAGTGCATGCTCTATGATGCACTATACTGGATTAGAGAACGACAAATACTAAATTATCCCGAGTGCTGTTTTGTTTCACCGAGGCCGCAGGCCGAGGTGAATAGAACTGCACGAGGGATAATGTAGTATTTGGAGTTCTATAGTCCAGTACTGGTGCATCAATAGAACATGCACTAATTGTTATAGTAAATAGGTTCCTCGATCTACATGCATTTCCGTAGGTCTAGGCCCTAATTTAGATCTAACAAGACTCACCGTACCGCGCCGCCGGCACTGCACTTGTACGCAGAGTAGAGTTAACCGCAACCTAATACCTACCGTAGTTTACGTACACAGCGTGCGATACGCTAGTACAGCCGTGTATGCGTATTGCACATCCCAGAGCAGACTCGCTAATAAACTCCTACATTCAGAGCTCAACACGCGCATACGTTGAAATGCTCGGCCTTGTCTTACTACGTCCCTGGGCGGCCCTCCCTAGGCCTTGCGCGAATCTCTTCGTACATAAAGCGTAGGCACGCACTGTCACAAGCGTTATAGTGGCACGGTCGTGCCACTATAACAAAATTTGTACACAATCACGTGATGCTATCCAACCAATCACAACGCAAATTTCACTCTAACTATTTACTATAATACATTATTTTATATATATACACTAATATTTACTTATGATTAACTTAAGTGTATATAACAGATGGTAGCTTCGCATCCTCGAGTGTTCCCCCTGAAACACACCTTTAGTAAACCTTTCGTTTTTCCTTTTTTCTATGCTTTCTAGCAATATCAGAATAATTTTCATTACTCGAACAGTGCGATGAATACATTTCACACAAATGGCAAAGTGAAAGTGGCTCGCTCGCCCTACCGGTACTTAGGTCTACAGTTATGACCATAGTCCTTCGCAATGATTTTTACTATGTTAAAGGGATCGTACAGTTTTGGTTGAGACCTAATTTCAAGTTTCTAACTTTTTTGGTGAGATAATGAGAAACCTCTTATGAAATATGAAAGAGCATGTAATTCTACGAGGAATTCAACGTTTATTTGATAAAAATTGGTTTTAAAATGGCTGAGATATCCACATAAGAGCAATTCTAATAAAGTGTGGGACCCACACTTTATTACAATCGCTTTGTTTTACTTTGTTTTTCAATGTTTCAGTCATTCCAAACCCGATTTTCCTCAAATAAACTTTGAATTCCTTTTGAAATGGTATGCTCTGTACTTTATCATAAGTGTTTTCTTGGTATCTCGCAAAGAGTTAAAAGCCGACTTTTCATCTCCACCAATACTGTACTGTCCCTTTAAATTCCCTAGAAATGTGATTTAAAATGTTCTATAACCGCGACTTTTATTCTCTGCTTTTACAAAAAGTCCGTACCACACCCTCCCCCTCTCGGTCGCTTTTCTCCATCACCGATCGAGGATCTCTCACCGTCACATCAATGTACCCCCGTTATGTTAAAATCATAGTCCTTCGGAGTAATTGTTTTTAACTATGTTTAATTCCCCAGAAATTTGGTGTAGAATGCTTTGTAAACGTGACTTTTATACTCTATATGTGTGGGTTTTTTTTTTCAAAAGGTCTCTACCGTGGGAGGGAGGTATCCCCCTCCTACACCCTCCCCCGCTCGGCTGCTTCGCTCCCATGCAGAGGATCCCACATCCTAACATAAATGTGCCCTCCGAGACATTTTGCCCCCCCCCCCCCCTCAAAAAAAAAAAAACAACAACAACAACAAACAAAACAAAACAAAACAAAACAAGGAAAAAAACAAAACGACAACAACAGCACAATACAAAACAAAGCAAAATCATGAGTGCTCAGGCGCGCTTGCCTCCCTCTGTTATATGAAGATGATGTGTCCTGGTTGCCGTGGTAACTGTACAATGTCACTTTCAAGGACAGTCCTATAATATGCATACATGTACATTGCAACAAAATTGTTTAACATAAAGTTACATGGCACAAGATAAACACGATTGTGTAAAACTTTTTGGTGACATAAACCTATTGTTATGCTCAGGATTTAATTTCTATATCCCGATATTTAATACCACATTAATTCCGATGATCAATATAAAAAGATGTACAACAAAATTGTACTATTTCTGAATGATATTTTACTTTTTCGATGTGGAAATGGTTGCATACAGTATAAATGTATTGATTTACTGTTGTTGACTTTGATCAATAAAATCAGCTGGAATAATTTGATCTATTGCTGATCTGAAATTAGTGATAATCTATTTCTTCTAACACACAGTGTTAACAGCATCCAACCACAATTAAATGACGAAGCCTGGTTATAGAACTAATACAATTTTTCTTGATTTTTGAAATCTTGGTCAAGCTAGAAAACATAACTAGATTATAAAACAACAGAATCATTTGGAGAAATTACGTGATTTAAAATTGTACTTCTCCAAACATGTGCCTTCAGGAATCAGAACTACATAATGAATGCTAACTCAGCTACTATACTAGGTGAAAGAAGTTACTTTGATTCAGGCCCAGGGCACACTTCAAAACAAAAACTGAAGCATGGACCAAAACTGACACTGTCTACTGTTGTTCAAGAGCAAAGAGGAAGCTTTTCAGCATTTTTTTTTTATGTTTCTCAAATACCAGGTCTTGTGTGTAATCTAATACATTATGGACTGTGTGGTGCCACTTTATATGTTAATAATGAAGTATCTTGCTACGTGTGTTTAAAAATCACATTTTCATGATAATTACTTATTTTCAAATGACCCTGACATTTTCATCTTGAATATTGGTATGGAAAATCAATTTCCATGGCAACTTAGAGTACTTTATTTTGTAGGATTTTTTTAAAGTTCTTAGGTACCAGTAAATGTATAGAATTTAATATATTTCAAGACATCTCAGGCAATTAACACTTCAGATGATACTCTACCTCATGGTAACATGTATAAAAAAAAAAACCGTGTTCCCATGGCAACCATGTACTCAGTTTCTTTTACAAATTGTTAAGGTTCCTATATACACAGGTTACTCACGTACATCCCAGGACTCTTTCTAACATTACATTTGTATATTACATATTATAATGTCTGCAACGAGCGAAAGAGCAAGTATCCATGGCAACCATCTACTCAGGTCTTTGAAACGGAATTGTTTTGATGATTTTCTGCCAAATTCTGGTCAACATATCAATCATGCAACAATCACACACACAAACCCGATTCCTTGTCATTTTTGTGCTGACTTTGTGTATTTTAGGGATTCTTAGCTAATTATTTAACTTTTACCATAGCAACTGTCTTGCAACAATTGTCAAAAAATATTTTATTCAAGTTGTTGCACCTTTGGACAAATGTTCCTATCCAAACACTGGCATATTAGCACTTAAAACACACGATTACATGCATTTTCCTTGTTTTAGGGCAGTGTGGCGGCCATGTTGGACGCCATTTTGAATAATTAAAATTGCCCAAGGGTTAGAGCTCCACAGCCACCTGAATATCATTGTAGGGACCCCAAAGATGAATAATCAACAAAGAAAAAAAAACTATATCAGAGAAAAAGTACTTCGGCCAAAAAATAGCTTTTGGCTGCCGGACTATAGCTTTTTGATCAGAATATCACAATTCACGGTGTCGAAAGCTTTTCTTCATTAAGGTCAACAAAAACAGCTTCAGTGGTGCATTCATTCCAATCTATAAGGAGCCAGTCATCCGTTACTTTCATAAGCGTATAGTAATAGTAGGGTGTTGTGGTGTAAAGCCAAATTGCTCAGACGTCAAAATATTGTTTTTTATGCAAGTATGCTGACATCTGACTTTGAACAACTCGTGGGAGAATTTCAGAAACGCACGACAAGAAAGACAAGAGTTGGAGGAATGAAGCGACATAGGGAAGTGCAAGGAAGGCAAATACTGGGCAGCAGAGATAAAGCAAAAATCAGAGTTAAATCCTGAAAAGGTTCCCGTGGAAGAGAGGGTATGGAACAGAATATAAAGTTAAAGTGTAGTCCTTAGGAGGAGAAAGCACTGAGAAATAATCCTGCAAAATAGTGAGAAGGTCATGGAAAGGACCGTTTGTGTTATAAGAAAGCAAGAAATAAAAAAAGGAGAATAGGACTATAGTATATGAGAAAGAAAGAAGTGGAATGAAAGCGACTGAGCAAGACTACTAGTTCAGAGAGAAAAAGATATTTAGTTGAAAGAAAAACCAAAGCACAGAACTTGACGACCAGATGCGAATACTTGCGTCCACGTGCGGATATTCTTACGGATTGGCACATAATAGTTTTAAACACTTGCGGAGAGTTGCGGATAATTATTTTCGGATAGTTATGGATAATTACAGATTGTTATATTGTGGACAATATGGTTTTCTCTGACGATCCCTGCTAAGTCAGTGTATTATGACAGCAAGGCTATCGCATACTGGACTGTCTTGCATTGTACACAGGAAACTGAAATTGAATGGCGTATTATACAAGTTGTGAAAAAATCGTAATCCTATAATTTGCTTTACAGTAATAAAAGGTATATGAAATTTTGAACTTGAAGTTGTAATCTCATTTGTGCAACTCAAATAATATATGACTAGACGTCATAAATGTAAAGAATACATAACATAATTATACCACAAATAAAATACAATATAGATTGATAAGTTAAACATTAGAGAAGCAGTCATAGAATAGACAAACTGTGGTTACGCTGTCATTGTGCAGCGATATTCATGACTTTTATACTGAGTTTTATAATAAATCGCTGCAAATAGAAATGAAAGGTTCCTGAGGAGAAATAATGTGAGATTAGTTGGAATCCCTGAGCCGCAGGAAGGTGATCACGATGACTGCATCAAGACAGCGGAAAACATCCTACGAGACAAGTTTCAGATCAACAGCAAGGTGGAACGCGCGCACAGAGATGGGAAAAGAAACGAAGGGAAACCTCGTCATGTTCTGGTGAAACTGTTATCATATCGTGATAAAGTCGAAGTGATGCGTCGCACAAGAGATGTCCTGAAGAATGAGCAGTATTTCATTACTGATGACCTGACGCCACTTGACCTGCAAGAGAAACAGAAATGGGTGAAACAGGTTCAGGAGCTCTACAAGGCAGGAACCAAGCTGAGATTCTACGCCGGCAAATGGCGACAACTTGGTGGTAACCCCTACAATTTCAATTGATTATCTAACTGAAGTTTCAATCAAGATGTTTGATGATCCAATGTACTTTTCTTTTTCCATAATGCATATAATGCCCGTCATTATCATTCACATCCAATGTGACCCCAAGCATTGTCTACCAAAGTATTTTCTATTTGTAGTAGGTTTACAGTCATGTTTTGCATAATAACCCATTTATATGATGATTTCAAATTATAATATTGGTGTGGATTTTTTGATAATAATGCCCTACCGGAGAAACACTAAAGTATTGATCGCATTGAAATGAAATGTCCTATATAGATAATGTCAAATCATAATTATGTAATGTTTAACGTAAGAAGTTTTGTAGATTTATTTTTAATCAAAGAACATGATAGTATGACATTTATATGACTTCAAAAGTTGAAGTATTATGTCCCTCAGAATATCTTATTTATGTTATATAATTCATTGATATTATCGCACATTTCTTATTGCAACATTGTATGGGCAACATCAAAAAGCCACATTGATAGTATATTACTTTTGCAAAAGAAAGCAATACGTATATGCACCAACTCAGGTTATCGAGACCATTCAGATCCTTTATTCGCAGAATTAAGAACACTTAAGGTAAATGACATTAATTTTTTGCAAAACTCACTCTTTATGTTTCGCTTACATAATGGTCAGTTGCCATCTTCTTTTGACTCATTATTTCAATTAAATAAGGAAATACATTCTTATCCAACAAGACAATCTGATAAGTTTCACTTGTATAATCCCAAAACAGTGATGGCTCTGAAATCTGTCAGACACACCGGACCCGATGTTTGGAATTCTCTTCCTTCTGAAATTCGAAGTTTGAAGTCCACGTATTCTTTTAGGAAGGCTGTAAAAACGATGTTGTTATCTGAATATCAGTAATTCCATTGTCATTGTTATATACACGAAATTCTTTTGTACAAATATCGACACAATTAGTCTATTATGTAATAATGATTATGTAACCGACCATGACCTGTATCAACTGTCCACCTGTACCTCGTTGAAGAAATATTTTGTCATGTCTTGCTAATCAGTGATACAGGTGATTTTATTTTGTATAAACCTTTAGTGAAAGCAGACAAACCTCTCCCTTCCCTTTCTCCTTTCAACTATCCTATCTCTATGCAAGTCATCCCTCCCTCCTATTCTCCTTCCGATGTACATTATAATATTATGTTATGCTACGGGGGCTGCACGCAAATCAAGCTACGCTTATGCTGTAGCCCCTCTGTATTATTCATTGTAGTATGTTTTGTTGTACTTTTGCTGTACATTGTACACAGACAATGAACAAGAAAATACTTGTATATATTATCATATTTATGTTTGTACATGAATGTATATATATATATATATATTACAATGATAATACAGAAACCAATAAATCAAATCAAATCTCAAAATCAAATCTTATCAAATTTCCAGAAAAAAAGACATTGGGACTTTCAAACACCCCTCCGACACACAAGTACAATATAAATATATATATGTATATATATACATACATGTATGTATGTGTGTGTGTGTGTGGAGCATAAAGTGGCTAAGACTACAGAGAAATATAGGTTTTCCCGGCCAATTTCGCACTTTTGTCAGTCCATTTGATAAAAGGTTCATTCAATTTATCGAAAATCCTCGTCACTGAACATTCTGTCATTCAAAATTGCAAGTTGGTCGTTCAATTTAGCATTTCGATCAATGAAATTTGCACATGTGCCTTTCGAATTCGTAAAACGGGCATTCAAAATGGGTATTTCAGTCATTCAACTTCGCGTATGGACAGTCAAATTCCAAACATGTTCATTCAAATTAACGTCATGTTATTCCTTTTTTGGAAAGGTAATAGCATTTAAACGCGTATTTCTATGTGACTTTTTTGTTTCATCCACGCACTGTTGAGCAGTAAAGGTATCATATTTTGACCCTATATAACTCGAGTTTGTTGTTCTGTAACGCCCCCTTTCTTTCATACATGTCATTTTAGGCCTACATGTACCAATACTACAGATTAACTCCATCTTCTTACAGTTATGACAGCACAAGTTAGATAAAGACGTATTTCTGAAGAAGAAAGAAAAAGAATTATAGGAACATTTGATGATCATAACCTTGACTTCCTAGAACTGGCCGACACACTCAGAATAAAGCGCTCAACGACCAGATAAGTTGTGGCCACATGATGCACTGTCTTCAAACTAAAAGACTCACTAAACACATTGAAGAAAAAAAAACTGTTGCCAAAATCTCTAAAATGAGTACGAAAATAAGAAATGTAATGACGCTTTCAAAACAATAACTTTGTTGAAAAAAAAAATGAAGAAAGAACCAAAGCATAAACATGCGTGTTAAATTGACTGCAAAAGATGTTAAATTGGATGCCCAAAAATGAATTTGAATGAACAAGTGCAGCATGTCCGTGATCACGTGACTATATCATTCTAAATTGAATGAAAGAATAACGAAATGGTGCTTGTTTTACGAATTTCAATTAAAAAAGTGTTAATCAGAATGAGGAGAAAGGTAATTTAAATGCTCCAAAATGAATTTGAATGAAGAGATCATAAAATTGAACTACCGATCATGTCATCTACGCTAAATTTTGCTGAAGTGAATGCAGCAATTAGGAATTGGACTGACAAAAGTGCGAAATTGGCCGGGAAAACCTATATTAGATTCATTCTCATTTTATATAGTTATCGTTGTCCCACACCTTCCCCGGCCAGAAAAGTGAATAAAATGCTGTCACCCCATCCCCTACCCAAAATATTGCCTTTTTCGAAAAAAAAAAAACATATTCAAAGAGTGCAACAAAAAAAGTTCAGCACAAGGGACAACCGATGTCATGAGTAGGCCTATGGGTGCCACCTGAAATGATCATTTCATAATTTGACCATGCGGTTCTGCCTCTCCATCGCTCCGACTGTGTTGTAGCATTCCTTCAGGTAAATGCGCTGCAGCTTGGCAACATGAGTTGTGTGGCTTCCCACGAGTCTCTGTGTTCCCATGCGAGTGGAAAACGGAAAACGTCGAAGGACGTAATCGTCCGCAGCATCCGTAACTGTCCGCAAATATCCGTAAGCCGTCGAAAGTGTTGTGATACGTAAACTTGCGGTTATTTTCGGATACTAACGGTGGACGCAAACAAACGCAAACGGACGGGAGGTAAAACTTTTTGCGGATGGTCTGCGTCCAAGCTACGGGTAGTTACGTTCAGTTACGGATAGTTACGTTTGGTTACGGTTACTTCCGTAAGTTTGCATCCGTGGAGTCCCTCTGCGAAATTTTGAACATTTCAAAATTTCGCAGGCTTGCCGCCGTCATTTTGCGTTTCTTTACGGATGAGTTACGGACAGTTACGTCTACATACGTCCCTGCGGATGCCCGCCTCCACGCTGCGTCACCCTGCGTCCACTCATTCGTATCTATCCGCGACGGACGTAACCCATCGTAAAGCACTGTGTGACTGGGGCTAAACATGTCCGGGCGTTTCCGCACCGTCGAGAGAGAGAAAAATTTCCGCGTCCAAATTTTGATCGAGACCAAAATTTGGACGCGGAAATGAACTTCCTGACACCTTCGGCGACTTGTCCTGACGATGTCCTGAGGATGTCCCGCTTGTCCGGAACCCTTCCGCTCCTTCCGCACACGCTCCGGAAAGAATCCCGCGGTGTTGGGAAGCTTCGCGAATGAAAGCGGAAGTCACCAGGAATGTTTTAGGACAGCGCGGAGCCGATGCGGATCATTATGCAAGTGTCCGGAACCGATGCGGGAATTTTGTGACCCAGACACGAAAGTGTCGACACTTTCCGCGAGCGTCATGCCAATGAAACGTAAAAAGAGCAAGAAGGGAGGCGAGGCCCCCATGCAAATATCCCCATCACAGGCACACCTTTCGTCTATTGATGAAGAACAGGTAAATCTGAAGAGTTCCAGGTCCCAGAAGGCAAGGAAGAAGGTAGTAGAGACTGTGCCAATAGCAACCTGAAAGAAGTGAAATCAGCCCTCCTAACCTCCTTTGTAGTAAGTTAATGTTGATTTCATCTTTTCAGAAAATTATTTTTCATCTGAGTGACTTTCATGGTTCCCATTACTTATTATGGTACATTTTCCTTTATGTTGTTTTCTTATTTTATTTGCAAACAAACTAGGCTGTCCCATGTGACAGCTAGCCCAGCTGAAAAATCCCAAAAGTAGAAGGAAATACACTCAGAAAAAAAAGCATAAAATTTTTGGCTAAATGTTAATGTATCATATAAACATGAGCAAGTTGTTATTCATACGTAAATGCTCTCTAATGGTACAATATACTAGAACAAAAGACAAATTCATCACAATAAAAAGCATGAATTCAATTGAAAAAAAAATATACCTGTGGTCTCACTTCAATGTAATATCTTTGAAGCTCAAAATAACAATGAAAACTAAAGATAATGGAGGAAAATGAATTTTCTGTCAAATCAAAATTCGAGTGAAATGAGAGAAAAAGCAATAAGTTATGAACTCGAAAAATTGTTTAATTTCTTTCTTTCTTTCTTTCTTTTTGCTGAATGTATATATTTAAGTACACTCTAAGCATCACAAATCATTTCAGAAATATTCTTTACCTGAATGATTTTTGTAGTTGTTATTACCTAATGATTTTATGTTATCTCTTTGTGTTACTTGCAAATAAACTCGATTGTCCAATTTGACAGCCCAGCTGAACCCCCCCCCCAAAAAAAAATAAAAAATAAAAAAAAATTAAAAAGTAAAAAAAAATATTTCCCCATTTTTACACTTCATTGACAATAGGCTAGTAAGCTCTCAGCATGCAAAAAAAAAAAAAAAAAACTTCTCGGACTTGAATCATTGCAAAATGTTCAAAAGTGATCAAAATAATAGATAGTTAGAGATGCACAAGAGTAAAAATGAGAGAAAGAATAACAAATTTTATGATTAGGGTCAGTTTGGCATGCTCTGCAGAAGTATCAGATAAAACATGTATCTACTTCACGATGGATAAAACACAGGTCTAAAAAACGGGAATAAAGAATATATGGTTCAAAAAGTTTGCGAATATCAATCATGTGACTGTAGGAAGAGAAAAGATTGTTCTCCCAGATGAGATAAATAAAAAAAAAAATGAGTCGTCAGCCGACATGCAGACAATCCTATTCTTCGACTTTTGATGGTCACATTTGTAAAATAATATTGACCAATCATATCAATAATATCAGCAGCTACTGCGGAAGTACAACAAGGAGCATCAATGACGGCTAGCAGTCAAATGAGGAAAAATCAAAGTCAGCGCCAAATTTATACCTGTCCATTTTCCTGGTATTGTCCGCAGTTTGTCCGCATGCCTAACTTATGTTGTCCGGAAGGTATCCTGATTGTCCGCGTTCATTCCTGGTGTAATCCTAGATGTTTCCGCGCTGCCCGGCTACGATTAGCATATTCCGAGGTATTTCGCGCTCTTCCGGAGTGATTCCTAGGAATGTCCGCAGGCAGTCCGCGGACAGTCCGCGGACAGTCCGCGGACAGTCCTAGGAATGTCCCAGGACAAGCCGATTCACAAAGTTATTCCGCGTCTGTCGCGGACAGGATGCCGAAATGACAAAATTTGCTTCCGCAACCCTTCCGGGGCTTGTCCGCGCCCAAGTGGACGTCCGCCCTTACAGAATTCCTGGATCCGCCCCTGCTTCAGTACCCCATGCACTAGAAAGATGGAGACACTATCGAGAGAAAGCATTCTTTATATTTGGGAGACAGGACCATTTTGAACAAATTATGTGGGTGAAAATGAACTGCTTGGTTTAGGTATAACAGGACTGAAATTGAATTAGACCTATCACCGTGCACAATTTTGGTAGAATATTATTTTGGAGAATGTTCAGTCCCCGAAATGTTCAATGGAGGTGAACTGGCACAGGCGAGGGAATATCCCCCCCCCCCCCACACACACACACACACATACGAGGGAACTTTTGTGTTTTTAGAATTTAGATCAAAAGAGCTGGTGCACATTTCTAGTGGAATGTTTGGAAATTTTTTTTTAATGTACTAAATAATGTACCCCCTCACACGGGAAGAATCCAAGTCGATTCCTTAGAAAATATATAGATGCAAAGATTTGTTTTTCCGATTATTTTTTGCAGGCTGCAGCCCCCAGTCTCCCCCCCCCCCCCCCCCCCAGTTCCGCGACCCCTGTTTATGTGGGTCTGAATTAATTATTAAAGCTTGAAAGCAAACTACTATTACGATGCGCCCTCGATTCTTTGATGGAGTTTTTTTAGAATGCGTGGGAGGTGCGTGCGGGCGTGATTTTTTTTTTTTTTAGTCACAGATAATATTGATAATATTCTACTGTGAAATCTAATAAAATCTCCGGTCTATCGGACCTTCGATCTGTGACAGGTACCTTTTTAATATTCAGTCTATCGGATTTTCGGTCTGTAGGGACTCCCCCTACACCCATCTCACCTGCCTGGTTTAGCAAGGCCTATATAAACATAACGATCCGAGAATCAAATTGTGTATAACATTTTGGTGTCCCGGGAGCCGCCGCGTCGCGCCTCGATATCGATCATGCATTTATACTAGGTGTTACAAAATTATATTTCTCACTTTTGATCCTTAAAAGTTCAAAAACTCTATATCAGATAACACTGGCATTGATATAGACAATAGCTGAAGATTGTACAATTTTGTTGGATGTAATCTAAAAATTAAAGCATGAATCAATTTCATTAAATTCAAGTTTTATTTTAAGCAAGGATTCAGATTTTGCTCTATTTTCAACCCTCCGTACAAAACTTAAACTTTGCACAGGGCTCAGTTGGTGTGTATGGGAGTGTGTAACAACTCAACATCCATGCAATGGTCCTGTTGATGAACAATGGCCAGGGTTTGAATGCTCTATTACATATTCATGAGAAATTCTACAATTACTGCTAGTCTTTATTCATCCTGAAATGAAGTGTATCCAAGCACATGAAAACGTGTGCTTACTTTTTTCATGTGCATGTATTTTACCCTTTGCCAGACTAGCAGTGCCCAGGGCAATCCATCATGAATTATGAATAAAGCATTCATGTGCCTTGGAGCAAGAGACTAGAAACCTAGTCTGCAGAGCTCTGAAAAGGTGATATTCGTGGTCCTCATGTTTATTGTTCAGGGTCATTGTAAGCACACACTGACATACAAATCATTCTTTCCTGTGTAAAATTAAATTTTGTACAGAGGGTTCAAATTTGACCAAAAATCTAGAATTTAACTTTAAAATTAATCATGGATTTGATGAAATTGATTCAAACTTTCATAGTCAAATCACCTCCAACAAAATTGTACACTATATGCAGCTACATGTATTACTCATATCAATGACAGAGTTGTCTGATATATAGTCTTTGAGCTATTAAGGATCAAAAGTGGGAAATGCTTTTTGTAGCACAAAAAACCGCGTGGGACGCCGCACAGTGGGCCAGAGTGATACCAAAGTGCGGCAAAAGTCACTTTGGGCACTTGGGATTTTTTTTTTAATTTTTGACATGCGCTCTTGAGAGGCAATACTTTGAAGAATATATCATTAAAATATTTAAATCAGATATGTACATTAAAGGGGTATGTTTCCTACCTGAAGCAGCAAAATACAATATTTTAAGAGTTTCAAAGCAAATTGTAACCTCTTTAATAAATGAGTAGTATCAACATGTAGTTTTTGAGATATCAACCTGTAATTTCTCCCACATATTTCTCAGAGTTCATTTTACGTTATGAATGCCGTAAAAATGCAAAGAAACCTAATGTTCATGAATATTTTACGCTAAATATCCTGGAAAAGAGGCTAATTATTTGTCTTTTTGATATACCCTGATGAAAAGTTTAAATTGCCACGGATTTCCAACTAAATTCTATTACCATCACATTTCCTGATGTCTCAGCTTTAAGCTGATACCAGATTTGGCTGCCACCTTCTGCCACTTTTTGTGTTAGAGCCGATTTTCCGCGACACATTACGTCTATTTTGGACCTTGCAGCCGCTTAGGAATGCTGTTATATCATACGGGGTCGCATGAGGGCGGCATTTTTTTAAAACATATTATTTTTTCTCGCACGTTAAAGGCACAGAAACATGAATAACACTGAATAAGAGGCAAACAGAGTTATAAAATACATGTATAGGGCTAGTCCGGCACCTAAAAGACCCCTCCTCCTAAGATAAAAGAGTACATAATTGCACATAGCCCATAGGCCATATAGCCATATTGTCCATAATTGTCATAGCCACTACTGTAAACATAGCTATTCCCACTGCGATACATACTGTATGGACACCTAAATGCTTCGATCCTACTCTTGACATATGCAGATACAACGTTATACACCCAAACACAGAGATTTCATTCTCATCGGTTACTCGCTGGAAGCAAAGTCTGTTGCTTTCCGGCCGCTCAGCAAAGTGTATAGGATCGCAGTTTGTGAATCCGATTGCAGGTCAATGTCAGACATTGCTGGCATGATCCTCATCGGACGATCTTGCCTCATCGTTTCATGCCTGACATGTCTGACTTTGACCTGATAGGCGACCAATACAAGTCGGATTCATCAGACTGTGATCCCATACACTTTTTGGGTTGTCGGAAGCAACTGATGAGAAAAAAAAAAATCATTGTGGAACGTGGATGAATTTATAATTTCATATGATAGTGATTCCGATAAATTTTTCATTCAAAAAAAAAAATCGTTTTATTTTACCTTTTCCAAGCATGCCAAGTAAACTTTCATATACGGCAGACTCATTCTTAGCTGCTAAGTCATAACCTTTCATTTTCCTGATTACTGACTTCACAATTTGTTATCTTTCCAGTAAAATTAGACAAAATGATTTTTGCGCTTGTATGAATTGATATGGCATTGGCCTATTGCAAGGTTATGATTATGAAATAGAGAGATAAGAACTATATCGGAGATTGATTTTATATCGCACATTTATGTCCTGCTAGAATAAAGTGAATAAATTCACCCAAAAGTACAGCGTACATCATACACTTATATTCTAACCAGTTTACACGGACAACAGTATCATTTTGCAGTACGTGTGTAATATGGAACTTTCAGCATAAATTCGATTCTTTTAACGAAACAGGAATGTTTATACACTTTCTGTGACATGTAAGCATCGTGTATTCAATGGTAGGATATAAGCAGTGTCAGTGAATGTGAAAAGATAAATTAATCTTTAAAGAAAAAAAAATAACAGCCTATTTGCATTGCTTTATTCGTCATTTACAGACAGATTTTTGGTAGCCAGTGAAAAAACAGCATCACGGTGACGTCATATGAGTTTGAAATTATGTTCAATCAATTCTACACCCCCTTATACCCCTAGACATCAAATTTGGGCAAAAAGAAACCACGGAATATAATTTTGGCGCACTTTGAGCTCATTCTGGCCCACTGTGCGCCGCAGTAATTTCCGATCGTGCCGCTATAAAGTCGGACAGTGTAGGCCTATGATATAATAGGCTTACTAACAGTTTCTCTTGATATCTACTTCTTGACGTGTAATAACCAATGACATAAAAACGATGATAAAGATTGTAATGATAGAAATAATACACAAGTAAACAAAAGAAGGGAATAAAATGGGACATGTAAAAATTCATCGACGGACAACAACCGATAGTAACAACGTTCGAAATGGGTGGAGGGGGGTATGAACACACTACGAAAGGTTAATATGAGGGCACAAACAGTACTCATTTTAGAGGTAACTATTCCATCCTTCATACTTTCCGTGATTACAGCCTCTTTTATATCCTCGATGCCTCGTCCCAATATACAATAGACTGTTTGTACCTTCCTAAACTTAATTTCTGGAACCTACATTCCACATCACAGTTCAATGATCAAAAGCCTTTCCGGAACATTGAATCAGACAATCTCTCCATCATGGCAATGATGAAAGAATCAATGCTCATGCAGCCATAATGGTAGAATCATTATTATACGCGTGTGCGACAGCGTGAATTTCTCAGGAACAGCGCTCCCCTTTTCACCCTTTCACCTCTTTCTGCCGTGAAAAGCTATTTGCTCCAAACAATGTCGCTATTTTTCTGCCAACATAATACTGCATTCTCGCAAAGCACCATTAAAGGGATGGTACAGTTTCAGTTGAGATGGGGTTTCACTTTTCCAACTTTGTTTCATAGAAATTTTTGGAGATAATGAAAAACTTCTATGAAATATAGACAAAGTATATAATTCTAAGAGGAATCCAAAGTTTTTTTGATGAAATTTGATTTTGAAATGGCTGAGGTATCCAAAATAAAGCTCATCTAATAAAAGGTGGACCCATCTTTTATTAGAATCGCTTTATTTTACTATATTTTTGGATTACAAAGCCATTTCAAAACCGATTTTCATTAACTAAACTTTGAATTCCTCTGGAAATGTATGCTCCTTAACATTTTATTTAGTGGTTTCTATATACTAGCAAAAAGTTAAAAGCTGAATACTCACCGTGCTCAACCAATACTATACCATCCCTTTAACTTTTTTTACGCATATGAAATAATGTTTCTGTTCCTTCTCACTATTATATCAGTGATGGGTGTCTCATTCTTTCTGCTTTGGGCATGCATTGAGGGATCGCGTTTCAGAGTGTACTGGTTATTCGTTGTACAATGAAGGTTTTGATTAGATCCAGGCCGTTTCAATCAATCATGCGTCTTCCATCGACTGTTAATTCTGAATTAAAAAAGTGACTCAATGGATAAGAGCCAATGAATTATCACTGAATCTTCAGAAAACTAAGTATATGTCATTCAGTAAGTTTATAGAAGTTTTACGCACAGATATCATTTTTGATGACGTTCACTTAGAGCGTGTATCTAATACAAAGTTTCTCGGTATTACAGTGGACGATAAACTTTCGTGGAAGCCTCATATTATTAACATTAGTAAAATAAGTTCGCGTAATATTGGTATTATTAATAGACTTAAATTTCATATCCCGTTGTCTTCTTTGCTGACGTTGTATTTTTCATTAATATTACCTTACTTAAATTATGGAATCTTAGCATGGGGTAGTGCCCATCAAACTTTATTAGATAAATTATTGTTATAACAAAAAGAAGGCACTTCGTATGATTTGTGGCGTTTCTCCACGTTCCAATGCAGATACATTATTTGTTAGATATAAGATTTTAAAAATTAAAGATTTGTTTTTCTTTCAGCTGGGTCAGTTTATGTTTAATTATAACACAAATGCACTTCCCAGCATTTTTGATTCAATTTTTCCACGAAATTAATCTTTTCATAATTATCCCACCAGGCGATCAAATGAGTTTCATCTAGACCCCTTCTGAGAACGTTATTGGCTCAAAATACATTTATATATACTGGCCCTAGATTTTTGAATTCTTTAAGTTGTGATATAAAAAAAATATCTTTGAATTCATTTAAGCGTAAGTTATTTTTTTTTTTGGAACTCATATTAAGATATATACGATTCATTACTTAGCTGGTCTTTACAGCCTAAGGGTTCATCGTCAATCATTGATTTCATCATTGTGTATTTTTTTACATTATCTTATTTGTACAAACTTTGCTCGGCTGATCGAGCTGAAGCACTTCAATTCCCTCTTCTGATCCCTATGTTCAGCATGTTGGCTTTTCCTTTCCTTTCCTTTTTCTTTCTCTCCTATCTTTCCCTATTGTTAAGTCATGTAATGTGTTTCTACTGTCTTGTTCTGTCCTGTCTTTGTAAAAAAAAAAAAAGTTTAATGTATTCACAAGAATTCTTTGAGTGGTTCACAATTTACAAGCATGTATTTCAGTGAACCTCTCAGTTCTTTCTTTTTTTTTTCTCCAAACATAACTTTGTATTTGCCGGTATGCATGTATACTTTCGTATTTGTTAACCATTATCTACCATGTAAAGTCGAATACATGCCTATGTTATATCTTCTGATTCATTTCGTGTTATGTTTGCCGAAAAAGAAAGAAGGAATGAAATTAAAAAAAAAAAAAAAGGTGACATGGATATTTTCTTACTTATTATAAGCAAACACCTAATTCTGCTTAGTGTGTACTTGTAGCCATACATTATAAGACACATCATTTATTTTGAAAAGCACCTCAGCAGAGTAAACTGCAATGGGTAGAGAGAGAGAGAGAGAGAGAGAGAGAGAGAGGAAGAATGAAGAAATAAATGACTAGAGATCTACCGTCTGTCGGTCCGTCCGCGCCAATAAATTGGTTTCATTTGTCAAAATACATTGTACAGTGAACTCCCGTTATAACGAAGTCCTCGGGACTGGGAGTTTTCTTTCGCTCTGTCGAAATTTCAATACAACCGAAAAATCAGCAATATGAAAAAACAACAACAACAACAACATAATGCGGAGTGTGGTGGGCTGAATTTTTACTTCGTTGTAACCGGAGTTTTGTTATAACAGGAATACATTGTACAGATGCAATGGGAATGTGGAGACCTTCAAGATGGGTTAAGGTACCTGTATGCAAATGAATATCGCTTATACAAGAAAGGGGGAGGGAGTTGGGAGCGGTGGGAAAAATAGAGGGCCAGTCTTACAGTGTTCCATTAAAAGGGCTTTTTTTTCATACTACAACGTTTATTTTTGTTTTCACTTTCATATTCCGTCTTTGTTATAATCGCGTTCTTAAAATACCAAAGGAAGAGAAAAATGGACACATTAATCTCACAAAACGGAAAAAAGTAGATGAAAAAACTTGATGTCAGCTGAAATGAATAAATCCATTAATAAAATTACATTATTCTTGTTCAAACGGTGAGAAATAACACTTTAAACAAACAAGAAAAAACTCTATTATAGGCACGTGGAAGGCAAAGAAAATGTATGATTAATCGCTTTATATAATCATACATATTTTGCAGAACTTACACACTTTAGTTCCAGCTGAGGCACACTTATAAAACATGTTTGTTACATTTCGCTAACCATCCGGGGCTTTTTTTTTTTCGATTTATCCCAACTTTCGACTTGGGCGAGATTAACCTCTGCGAGGTTAACTGGTTATTATACATATACACACAAATACACACACACACGCTCTTTTTAATACTTTATTTCTGATTAATTTTTATTTCTAATTCTGTAAAATCCAAATTAAATTTACACAATCGGTTTGAATCTGGTAACAAAATAAACAACAAAATTGTGGATTTTTTTGAAAAAGGAAAACAACTAACTGCGATAAAAATAGCTGATACTAAACTATAGAAAAGCACTCTGAGAGCGGAGACCTCCGCCAAGCTGCAGCTAATTTACATTCATACACTCAATGGAAACCTTTTGTATAGTAGTATTATATGATGGAAGAATGTGTTTATTATGTCAGCGTATGTGTTTTGGCTGCGCGTGGGGAAGGCTGTTGGCATTAACGTTATATTGATCTTATCAGCAGCTTTGAGTTCGATGAGTTTGTTTGACCAATATTTTGTATGAATTCGGAGTGGTGCTTGCGTGCGGGCCGATGCTGCTTTTATGCATACGGTCCATTATGTCTTATGTATCAACATTGGGAAGTCGTTTCATCAGGAAGGAAGGTGGTATCGGTTCGGATGTGTGTGTGTGTATGTGGGGTGGGGGTTACATTTCGTTATTGCGAAGGTTCGTTATTCTGAAGGCCCTTTAGTCCGAAGGTTCGTTACTCCGAAGGTTCGTCATTCCGAATTTCATTTTCGGATCAACGAACGCCACAAACGTTCGAATTAACGAACCTTTTTTTATTTTCGGATTAACGAACCCCTAGGTATAGGGAATTGTGTGTTTCGGATAAATGAACCTTCGGAAAACACGAACCTTCGGAATAACGAACAGCACCCGTGTGTGTGTGTGTGTGTGGGTGTGTGTATGTATGTGGGTTGGTGAATGTGGGTGTGGGATGATGTAGGTTTTGGTTAATCGGGGGTTGGTGGGTAGGGGATTTGATTTGAAGAAGGAGTTATAAATGGTATGACAGATTTTGGCAGGATTTAGATTTTAGGATAGATGTAGATTTGTTTCGGTTGGGGGGGGGGGGTTGGTCGGGTTTTTTATGACTGATTTCATTCTAGGTTTGTACCATGTATTTGTGATTTTTATGTAGGGCCTATATGCCCTTGTAAGTAAGAAGGTGTTACATGATCCAAACCAATATATTCAAGGGATATAGGTTTGGTACATGTCAAAACTTTCTCGTGAAGAAATTGTAAGTAGGGTTGATCTATAATCGAGTTATCTATGTTGAAGTGAGATTATTTGTAGTATAAATTGAAAACGGATTTGTTTTGTGTCTTGAATTGCATTTGTAACGTTTTTGTTCATGTTACACCCAGAATTTGTTGATTTATGAATGATTTGAATGAAATCAATTAATATCAAGGAAAAACCAAAAAAAAAAATTGTTGAGGTGGTTTATTTGCATTACGAGGATTTGTTTGAGTGTTTGTTGGTGTTTGTTTACAATACGTATGTATTGGCGGTGTGCATATGACAAAGAATAGTGATATGGAAGTTGTAGTTAAGACTGATGGAAGAATATGACTACAGTGAAAAAATGAACAAAGACAGATAAAGATGGCATCTTTACATCTTTACACTACGGCAAATAATGGAAAAATGTAAGGAGCAGCGTTGTAATCTACACATTGCTTTTATAGATTTTACCAAAGCTTTTGACTGTGTTAATCGAGAGCTTCTTTATGCAATATTACAGAAGCTGGGATGTCCAGAGAAATTTGTATGCATTATCAAGAAACTGTATTCTAATGTACATGCCAGACTTCTCATCAATGGTGAACTTTCGGACTCAATAAACTACAATAGTGGAGTAAAACAAGGTTGTAAATTAGCTCCTACACTTTTTGAAATTTATGCCGCTGTACTCATCCTTTCTACAGTATCAAAGTGCGTTTCAGATATGATGGAGATATTTTTGATTTGCGTCGCCTAAAAGCCAAAACTAAGATACTCACAGATTATATAAGAGAAGCTCAATATGCTGATGATATTGCCATTTTCTGTAATGAGTCTTCTGCACTACAGACTCTTATATCTGCATACAACACATTATCCCTAAAGATGGGTCTACGTATCAACATTAAGAAGACAGAGACAATGAGTGTGGGAGAGCAAGTTGATTTCTATAACATTGATGGAAATAAACTTTGTAGAGTTGACCGTTTCAAATATCTTTGCAGTTACATTACAAAAGACTGCAAAGTAGATGAAGAACTCAAGGCACGCATTCAATCCGCATCATGTGCAATGGGAAGATTGAGGCAAAGAGTATTTCAGTGTCGGGATCTGACTACTGAAACAAAACTCAAAGTGTATAACCAATGTGTGACCCCTTTACTGCTATATGGGAGTGAAACATGGACACTCTATCGGCGCCATATAAAGCAGCTCAGGACCATTCAACAACGACACCTTAGGTCTATTCTCCACATCAAGTGGGATCACTTTGTCACAAATGATGAAGTATTGGAACAGGCAAAAACACTTGACATTGAAACCACCCTTGTTAAAAATCGACTACGATGGGTTGGTCATGTTGTGCGAATGGAAGCTGCCAGACCTGTCAAGGAGCTCTTTTTTGGAGAGCTTGATGATGGCTCTCGCAGTATAGGACGCCCTCATCTGAGATACAAAGATACAATCAAAGACATTCTGAGGAGAGCCGATGTCCTTCACAACTGGAGAGACCATGTTGATGACAGACATGAATGGCGGAAATTCACTCATGATGTCAGCATGAAAATTGATCATCAGAGGAAGGAGGTTAACAAGTTGAGAAGAGAAAAGCGTCACCAACAACAGTCAAGATGAAAAAATGAACTTTTGTTTTGATGTTTCTTTTGAATTTTTTGGTAATCTCATCTTGTAAATTGTATTTTTGCCCGTGTCGGGATTTAGGCGTATATATATGGTTCAGGAGCTATCTTATGAACAGGAAACAATATGTCTCTCTAAATGGTTGTAATTCACAAATGTTAAATATTAAATGTGGGGTGCCACAGGAAAGTTTATTAGGTCCACTGTTGTTTAATGTTTACATAAATGATTTTTGTAGATCATCAGATGTTCTTTCTTTCATTCTCTTTGCAGATGACTCAAATCTATTTTTTACACAATAATCTTCTTACCCTTGTTAATACAATAAATTCAGAATTAGAAATGTTGCCCAGTGGATAAAAGCATATAAGTTATCTCTTAATCTTCAAAAAACCAAATTATATGCTCTTTAGTAATTCTACTGAGGCATTACCTGTTGACATTGTTTTAGATGGTACTCCACTCGAAAATGTTTCCCATGTAAAATTTCTTGGAATAACAGTTGACAATAAGCTTTCATGGAAATTTCATATTGACAGTATATGTAAAATTATTTCATGCAATATTGGTATAATTAATAAGCTTAAGTTTTGTTTTTCTTTGTCGTCCCTGCTTGTACTATATTCATCTTTAATATTCCCATATTTAGATTACGTTATTCTCGCGTGGGGAAATACATATAAAACATTTTTAGATAAATTACTTTTATTGCAAAAGAAATCACTCCGTATCATATGTCATACTGCATTTTTGTCCCATACTGACCCACTATTTTATGAGCATAAAATATTGAAAATTAATGATTTGTATTTGTTTAATTTAGGACAATTTATGTATAATTATAACAAAAATAATCTTCCAAATTTATTCGAAACAATGTTTCAAAGAAATCAATCCGTTCACAATTATCCAACAAGGCGATCAAATGACTGCCATTTGCCATTTCTGAGAACTTTGTCGGCTCAAAACACATTCATCTACGATGGGCCAAAGTATTTGAATTCACTTCACAACAATATATCACAACAGCTCAATCTCTGAACTCCTTCAAGAATAGATTAAAATCATTTTTACTGAAATCTCACAACACCCAACCGAGTTAGTTTCCCTTTTTCATTTCAATCAATTCATCATTCTTTTTTACATAAGTCCTCCTTATAATCATGTTCCTGTCTGTGTTCTGCATATATCGATGTGTCTATTCTCTCTTTCTCCTGCATTCTTACCAACATAATTACGTATAAAAAAAATGTTTTGCATTATATTCAATCAAGCTTGTACTTCATCACTTATTTTACATTATGGAATCTAGATTGCTTGCGTCCACGATGGCACGTGCTGTAGTTTTTTCCCCCTTTTTTCTCTTTTTTTCCCCTTTTCTTTCTTTTTCCCTTCCCAATCGTCTTGATGTCAGTTGACATCGGTTTATTTTATTTTGTTTTATATTGCTGTCTTGTGTATTTTCTGAGGGTCCCATATCGTACAAGCTCTGCTTCTTAGTGGGACCCTCCACATCCATCCTCATCCTTAGTTGACTTGTATTATACGCTTTATGTATATATTAACAAAGATGTAATTGCATTTTTTTTCATCTACTTCTCATTTTCATATGTACTTTGTCAAATTACATTCTGCAAGTATTACAAATATCCTGTACATATGCAATGTATATCATTTCTTTGTTTATTTGATGGAAGTGAAAATAAAGTTGAATCTTGAATCTTGAACATTTAGGGAGGGTACCTTCCTCGTATGCCTTTTCTCTCGGTCTCTCTCTCTTAGCCCGCCTCACTGCTGAAATTGACACACCCATACTATTTTGAAGTCAACGCTGCTGTGAACTCTATAAATACGTGTATGAGCACGTATGCTGTGAACTCTATAAATACGTGCTCATACACGTTGAAGGCATTTTCATTGCCACAGTAGTGCCTGCTGCTCAAAAGTTTGTTCGCACAAACATCAAAACACAAACACAAACAGACACACGTACGCATACATGGACACGTATACACACAGACAAACGAACCACAACCACTATACAACCACCACACTAGTCTAGAGGGCGACGTATTTTTAGCCTGAATCAGTCTTTGATTGGCAGTCAATAGAGGGCGCGACGATGTGGAAGTCAAGTTGACTAAAAATACGTCTAGTAAGAAACCTCCGAATAGAGGCGTGGAACCGGGCGTGGCATGACAGTTGCCAGTCTTCAATATCGAAGTTTCATTGGCTGAGCATCAATGTCAATCAAAATACATTACAGAACCCAAAGGAATCCTAGTCTACTCTCCTAGGTATAATACATTATTGTCTTTTAGGGAAAATAGAATTTCCCTGTCTCTTTCACATTAATAGTATTTTGCCATTCCTTCCCATTCATTTTGAGGTGTATAATATCTTCTCTTACTTCAAATAAGAGAATGATAGAAGTCAATGCGACTACATGCATTTGAAAATTCACGAGGGTTCTGCACATGGAAACTACTCCAAAATTACTGCCGAATGCAAACCTCTCACTGTTGTTGCTAGTCTACGAGATATTCACTGTCATTATCGGTTTTGAAAGTGTGATTTAAGAATTTTTCCCATTGGCAATTTTCATGTTAAAATACTTTATATTTTCATATTAAATCTCCTACGATATTTGCTAAATATCAATTAAATCTGCCATCAAGATAACTAATCACTATTGCCAAGCACCATCTACATTAAACAGGCATTTCGTGGGTGATCACACTGTCACAGGAAAATCCGTCCGTGGTACATTTCCTTTGAAAAGGGAAAGAGAGGATCTGCGACACAAAAGGATTCCTGCTAAGCCAAAGTGCCAGGGGAATATGGTGCATTCTTTGCAATCATGAAATTACGAGACGCCAGTCTCACAGAAGACTTAATTATACAAGTACTGATTAACATTTACAACTCAAATGTAGATAAGGACATCTCTCCTGGCAATTCGATTTGCTTGCCTATGTAGAAAATGTGAAGCTGAAAAAATGAAATAGCATTAACGAGCTATCCTATGTGAATGGTGTAAACACACACACACGCACATAATGAGCAAAAACACGATATGTTACGAAACTAGAGCACAACGCACAAAATCTATGACCACGTCAAAAGTGCCAGAAAAGACCCATGCATGGTTCAAATGAAATGTCTGGTACCATTTTCATGAGAAACATCTCGTTTAGAGGAAAGCCATGAATTGTTGATAACGTATAATATACAAATTAGTTTAGATCTGTCAGAGATAAACACTGTCTGCCTTTTATGCCAAGATTCCAGAACTGTGAATTAAGAATTGTGTTTCTTGATGTACTTTCCGAAGTTGTTCGAAAGATCGTTGATCCGAAGACGAAATAGGGTTCGTAATTCCGAAGATGAAGTAAACTAAGCTGTCTTTAGTGACAAAGGTTATGTCGATATAACAAGGAAGGATAGGATATTACGCAGTGAAAATTAAACAGAAACATGGTCAAGTACCCAACACTTACACGCACACACATACACACACGCACATGTATTTAAAAACATACAAACGCTACCGATACACAAAAACACTGGCGAACCAGAATACAATCGTATTTTGTAAATTGTATTATAAATAAAAATTAGGTATTTTTATCCTCTCCTCTGTATACCCATCATCAGGATGAGCCATTTGTGGAAACAATTATTGCATTAAGAGGCCACCTAAAACAAAATAAAACACACACACACACACACATACACACATATAGAAATGCTGCTATGACGACTGGTATGTTTGCGCCATAATGCATGGTTCACCTTGTAAGTTTAGAGTACATGTACAATGTCTTGACGTGTGATGACAGTTTCACATAATAATTATCAGAAAACATTAAAATGACAGGTTTGTCACAAATGTGCTAAATGCTCACTTTCGTTGAAGTAGGTTTGATTGGCTGAATGGCTATTATTGTCTAAAAGAGCGTGTATTTGAAGATTCGAAGATTTTTACTTAACTTTTGACCCTTTCATATAAGTTAAGGGAAAGAGTGAAATTTAGCGCTTTCACTACACCTTAAACCTTTTGACCTTTGACCTCATCGCCAGGTACTTCCAACAGAATCTCTTTGGGTAATACTTGCATACATTAAGTTTCAAGAAAAATCCTGCAAGCACCGCATCTGGGGTGATAAGAGGAAAATAGTGAAATTTAGAGTATTTGACCTTGACCTCTGACCCATGACCCCTACATTACCTACATAATCACTGCCAGTCAATGCATGCATAAGTTCCATGAAGATATCTTGAACCATTTGTGAGATATGGAGAGAAAGTGAAATCTTAGTTAACATTTTCACTTGAACCTTGACCTTTGACCTCACGACACAAAACTCTCTGGAGATTCTTCATTTGGTCGTAGTTCATGTATACACGAAATTTCAAGAAGTACCTTCAGGCATTGCATAGATATGGGGGAAATACTGTAGTTAATTTTTTGGCATTTGACCTTTTTGACCTTTGACCTTGAGCACGTGTGCCCAAAAGTTGACAGTTGATAGGCATAACGTCACCAACTCATACATATACATGGCTGCCAAGTTTCATTAAAGGCATAATTTACCATTTGCAGATGAAACAATAACTTAGCATTAGTGCTTAAAATAGTTCTAAAATGTGAGTTAGGGATTGAAACAACAACAGTAAAAATTTGAATCAGTAAAATCAGAGTTAAGTATTGTTAAATATACAAAACGTGAACAGTAGTTATAATAAGATTGTTTCCGGACTTTAGGAGAAATTTCGCGAGGAAATAATGTTTCCCAGAATATGGCGAACTAAAGGAGTATTGTCATAGCTCCAAGGATGTACGGTTTTGAATAGGTAATAACAAGAAATAATCTCCATTCGATAAATCATTTCATCAACGCTCAGAATTGACATTTCCCATTGGATAGCAGAAGGACAGCTTTAGACTTTCGAGAGCAGGCCGGCACGGATGACGAAAGCAGTTTCGCCCTTTATATTGGTGCACTAACGTTTGTATCTGATTTCCACTCTTCCTAATGAGCGATGGTAACAAAGGAACCTCGAATTAACATGAAATTTAAGTTTCGGAACATCGTTACTGACGTCACCGTTTTCACCATTTTCGTGTCTCATGTATTTGATTCCTCTAACCCATAACACATGTCTCTTGGTGGAAACTTCGTGATGTCCCACATTGAGAACGTGCAATAATTAACTGGTATGCAAGTTATATTACTTGAGCATTATTCTAGACCAAATCAATGTCGTAAAATCATACTTTTGGGATCTTACCCTGTTTGAACTCAAACCCTTCACATGAGGCTGACAAAATCAGTTTCATCCAGAATATTGCTATAATAAAGGGTTTATAGACCCTTTCGATATACCTAAATTGAAATTACGGCGGAGAGGGATAAATTATTGTTCATGTTTCCATGAAAAATGCAATTTGCAAATTGTACGATTGTATTCCAGTTCGCCAGTGAGTGTTTCGGGGAGTTTGTGTATTTTCCATCTCTCTCCCTCCCCTCCCCCCCCCCCCCTCTCTCTCTCTCTCTCTATGTTCTTGTTCAATTTTCATTGCGTAATAGGACTATCACACCTTTTGTTATGTTCAAATTAATTCGAATTTTATTTCATTTTTCGAATAGAACATGAACATTAACTTTTTGGTAACAGAGAATAAGGTTGCATAATCAAAACAAAGTAAATTGAGAAAATATAATTGCGGAACCTTGGAGTAACCATAAAAAATTATTACAGTCTTTTGTGTTTTGTCTCTAAAACAAGTTCACTTCATTTTCGGAATTTGAACTTTATTTCGTTTTCGAATTAACGATCCTTCGAATACCTTCGACAAAGAAAATGAAAGAACACAGTATTGATAAGATCATGTCGAGAAAGATGGGAAAAGTTTATTTCTGACAGATCTAAACAAATTACTGCCTCTACGTAATCCACAATAGCTTTCCTCTAAACGAGATATTACTGGTGAAAAAGGTGTCAAACGCTTCAATTGAGCCACACGGATCTTGAAGGGTGCTTTGGACTCAGTCATAGATTTTGCGTGTTGCGCCCCATTTTCCCAACATGTCGTTTTTTTTTTTTTTTGTGTGCATCATCCACAAACTTGTTGGTGCTACTCAATTGAGCTTCACGTTTTTCTGCATAAGCATGCATTCCGAATGGACACACAAAAAAGATGTCCTCATCTCCATAATTATTTGCGTATAGAGAATGTCCATCAGCAGCGACTTCCCTTCACTATAACTGTACCGCCTTCTGTTAGACTGACGTCTCTTAATTACGTATTGCAAAGAATGCACTTTGTTTCCCCTGGCCTTTGGTTTTGCAGGAATCCTTTTGTGTCGCAGATCTTCTCTTTCCCCTTTCACAGGAAATGTACCACGGACGGATTTTCCTATAACAGAGTAATCACCCACGAAATGTCTGTTTAATGTAGATGGTGCTTGGCAATAGTGATTAGTTGTCTTGACGGCAGATTTAATTGATATTTAGCAAATATCTTAGGAGATTTGATATGAAAAAATAAAGTATTTTAAAGTGAAAAACATACCAGTGGAAAAAATTCATAAATCACACTTTCAAAACCGACAATGACAGTGAATATCTCGTAGATTAGCAACAACAGTGAGAGGTTTGCAATCGGCAGTAATTTTGGAGTAGTTTCCATGTGCAGAACCCTCGTGAATTTTCAAATGCATGTAGTCGCATTGACTTCTATCATTCTCTTATTTGAAGTAAGAGAAGATATTATACACCTCAAAATGAATGGGAAGGAATGGCAAAATACTATTAATGTGAAAGAGACAGGGAAATTTTATTTTCCCTAAAAGACAATAATGTATTATACCTAGGAGAGTAGACTAGGATTCCTTTGGGTTCTGTAATGTATTTTGATTGACATTGATGCTCAGCCAATGAAACTTCGATATTGAAGACTGGCAACTGTCATGCCACGCCCGGTTCCACGCCTCTATTCGGAGGTTTCTTACTAGACGTATTTTTAGTCAACTTGACTTCCACATCGTCGCGCCCTCTATTGACTGCCAATCAAAGACTGATTCAGGCTAAAAATACGTCGCCCGCTAGACTACCACCACACATGCACAGTTTCTACATATTGTATTATTATACGCCAAACACACACACACACACACACACAGAGCTATACGGAAACTCATACACAAGTCACTTATTGTACGCACCTACAAATCACACACAGCACATACATTGCAGCTCCCAACAAACACACACACATACACACACACACACACACACACATACGCATAACTTACCAGTCATACCCATCCCACCATCCAACACCGGAGCAACCACCCCGAGCCGGGAGGCGTGTTTTTTTTAGACGGCACAGATTGGGGAAACTAAAAATTTATCGGGGACCCTATCACTAAACCTAACCCTAATCCTAATCCTAACCCTAACCATCAAACCCTAACCCTAACCCTAACCCTAACCCCAATCCTAACCCTAACCCTAACCATAACCATAACCAAAAACCCTAACCCAACGTTTTTCCCATAGGTTTAACACGCGCCATGCCCCAATCTGTGCCGTCTTAAAAAAAACGCAGCCGGGAGCGACAATCTTTGACGGGGCGACAATCCTTGTCGCAACAATTTTTTTTTTTTTTTTTGCCATCATAGATTGTCGCCATCGAGGTCAAAAATTGGGAACTGCACAAGCGTCAAATATTGTCGCCAGACAATATTTCTTACTTGGTATATGTAATCAAAGGAATGACAATTTTTATTGTCTCGCCCACCGGAGGTGAAGGCGAGACTAAGGGATCCAAATGGCGTCCGTCCGTCGTCCGTCCGTCGTCCGTCGTCCGTCCGTCGTCCGTCGTCCGTCACAAATGTTAAAGTTTACCTGCAAGACTCTCTTATGATGCATAACTTGGCAACTGTTACAGCAATGGTAGCCACACTTGGGTGATAGAAGCACTAGGGGTATCTTCATGTTATGGTGTTGTCAGAGGTCATGTGATGATGTCAAAGGTCATTTGAGGTCATATATTAAAGAGTATGTGCAAGACTCTTTTACCTGCAAGACTCTCTTTTGACAAATAACTTCACATAAGTTGCTTGGATTACAACCTAACTTGGGTCATAGATGCACTGGGGGTACCTTCATGTCATGGTGCCACTGGACGTCACAGGATAAGGTCAAAGGTCATTTGAGGTCATACGTTAAAGTTTACTTGCAAGACCCTCTTATCACACGTAACTCGACACATGTTGCTGCAATGGCAATCAAACTTGGGTGATGGATGCACTGGGGGTACCTTCATGTTATGGTGCCGTAAGAGGTCACATGATAAGGTCAAAGGTCATTTGAGGTCATACGTTAAAGTTTACTTGCAAGACTCTCTTATCACACGTAACTCAGCACATGTTGCTACAATGGCAATCAAACTTGGGTGATGGTAGATGTCTCTTGGGAAGTTAAAGGTAGCCACAAGGTCAAAGGTTACAGACAGGGGTCAACGAACTTTTAGGGCCCAATGTTAAGTTTTTAGGGCGCATTTCGTTTATGGCTCACAACTTTTGATCCCTTTGTCCGTTTGTGACCAAACTTGGATGGAAGATGTCCCTTGGGGAGGTGAAGGTCGTCACAAGGTCAAAGGTCACAGACAGGGGTCAACAAACTTTTAGGGCCCAATGTTATGTTTTTAGAGCGCGTTTTGATTGTGGCTCCTAACTTTTGATCCCTATGCCCGTTTGTGACCAAACTTGGACGGTAGATGTTCCTTGGGAGTTAAAGGTCATCACAAGGTCAAAGGTCATAGAAAGGGGTCAAGAAATTTTTAGGGCCCAATGTTAAGTTTTTATGGCGCGTTTCGATTATGGCTCATTACTTTTGATCCCTTTGTCCGTTTGTGACCAAACTTGGATGGTAAATGTCCCTTAGGGTGGTGAAGGTCACCACAAGGTCAAAGGTCATAAGCAGGTCAATTAACTTCTGGGAGTTATAAAAGATATTAATTTCTTGTACGCAAATGGGCGAGACACAATTTGGCGATTGCCTTGTTTGTGAATTGGAGAAAAAAAACGCCAAAAAGTAATAAAAAGAAAAGAAAAAACACAGAAAACAATGTCCGCGGCACAAGACTTCTTGAGAGTTGCGTGATCACCCGAGCGAGGTACAAGTCAGATACAGTGTACAATACAATACGTGTGTCTGTGTGTGTTTTGATGTTTGTGCGAAAGTATGGCAAGCCGTTTTAACATTTAATCCTATTTCTTGGTATTATCAAGAATTAATTTCTTGATAATAAATCAGGAATTCGACTTCTTAATATCAAGAATTCATTTCTTGATATCATGAATTCGATTTCTTGATATCAAGAATTGCCATTTGTTAACAACACAAAATCATTTCTTGATATCAAGAAATGAATTCTTGATATCAAGAATTCGACTTTTTTATATCAAGAATTGGACTTTTGATATCAAGAATTCATTTCTTGATATCAAGATATCGAATCTTGATATCAAGAAATGAATTCTTGTTATCGAGAAGTCGAATTCTTGATATCAGGAAATGAATTCTTGATATCAAGAAGTCGACTTCTTGATATCAAGAAATCGACTTCCTGATATCAAGAAATCGAACTCTTGATATCAAGAAATGATTTTGTGTTGTTCAACCAATGGCAATCCGTTGATATCAAGAAATCGAATTCTTGATATCAAGAAGTCGAATTCTTGACATCAAGAAATGAATTCTTGATATCAAGAAGTCGAATTGTTGCCATCAAGAAGTGAATTCTTGATATCAAGAAATATGATTAAATGTTAAAACGGCTTGCCATGCGAACGAACTTTTTGGGCAGCAGCAGGCACTACTGTGGCAGTGATAATGCCTTCAACGTGTATGAGCACGTGTTT
This sequence comes from Diadema setosum, assembly GCA_033980235.1. Lineage (NCBI taxonomy): Eukaryota > Metazoa > Echinodermata > Echinoidea > Diadematoida > Diadematidae > Diadema > Diadema setosum. The sequence goes on along the minus strand of CM067073.1, from coordinate 16,753,755 downwards.
ATAGAGTTCACAGCGGCGTTGATTTCAAAATAGTATGGGTGTGTCAATTTCAGCGATGAGGTGGGCTAGGAGAGAGAGACCGAGAGAAATGTTTTCTGTCTTTGTTCATTTTTTCACTGCATTCATATTCTTCCATCAGTCTTAACTTCAACTTCCATATCACTATTCTTTGTCCTAGAATAAGTTTGGCATGCTATAATATTATGCATGACCGAATAATTTCGACACGCCGTAAATAATTTCTCAATCGATGTTTGATTTTAGCACAAACGAACTGCCATATGCACACCGCAAATACATACGTATTTATAAACAAACACAAACAAACACTCAAACAAATCCTCGTAATGCATATAAACCACCTCAACACATATTCTTCCATAATATACAATAACACACACACACACACACACACACACACACACACTCAATTATCATGTGCGCGCGCACATACACACTTCCTTGAAACCTCACCGTGAATTTTTACATGGCTTGTTTGCATGGATGTAGCCATGTAAGTTATGTTTTGGTATTTCAATGACTATGTCAAGAATGATATTACCCCCAAAAATGTGCTTCGAGGGCGGGCGACAATTATTTGTGCCGTCAGCCCTCATTTCCATCCCCATCCTTAGTTAACTTGTATTATATGCTTTATGTACATATTAACAAAGATAATGATTATAATTGTGCTTCTTTTATTTCATCTGCTACTCATTTTTCATATGTACTCTGTTAAATCACATTCTGTAATTATTACAAATATCTTGTGCATATACATTGTACATAATTTCTTTGTTTATTTGATGGAAGTGAAAATAAATTTGAATCTTTGAATCTTTGCAATCTTTCAATCTTAAAATCTTTGAATCTCATCACAAATTTTATTGTCGCCAGACGACAATTTGTGACGGGGCGACAATTTAAGCCGCCAACTCCGTCACAAATTGTCGCCTGTTTCAGGGGGCGACAATTGATGTCGCAACAGACGGGGTTGGCAAAAACATCTTGTCCAAGGACGTAAGCAATGTCGGGCGGAAAAAGAACGCGGGTCCTCCAATTGGGAGTCGGGAGTCTTATCCACAGGACCCTACATGTATTCAAATGAATAGCGCTTGCAATAAAGGGGAGGGGTATTGGGGAAAAGAGAGGGCCAGTTTTGCTTTGATGCGTTCTATAACGTTCCATTAAGAAGGTTTTTTATGCAACAACTTTTTCTTTTTCATTTTCATATTCCGTCTTGGTTATTATAGGTTCTAAAAAATTCCAAAGAAAGTAAAACCTGATGGACACATTAAACTCACAAAAAGGAAATCAGTCAACTAAAATGAAGTCAATCCATGAATAGAAATACATTATTTTTTGTTCAAACAGCGAGAAATAACACTAACCCCCCCCCCCCAAAAAAAAAAAAAAACCAACAAACAAACAAACAAACAAACAAACACTATAATATATAACCACGTGGAATGCAAAGAAAATTTATGATAACACATGCATATATTTCAACAATGGTTCCTACCGCCAAAAAGAGCAACAGTTTAATACGTGCCTCAAACCAAATTACCATTAAAAATGTAATATAATATAAGCTGTATATAGACACCCCCTTGCAATAACATAAACTGAAATTCCCTGCATTTTGAAATCAGTGTTGAACTAATCGGTCTGAACAATGATTCTATCAATTTATTATCTGCAAAATCAAAGTTGTTTATGACCATTATTTACCTTGAAATTATAGGTATCTTGCATTTTTTGACAAAAAAAATTATATACATATATATATGTATATATTATATACACTAAAAGATAATTATATGCCAGTTCTGATGATAATTATAGAAGCAAATACATTCATTCATCTAACGTATTCAGCGTATACAATTATTGATAATATATTTACTAATATTCATTATCTAACTGATCAAGGTATAATAGTTTCGGATATGTCTGATCATTTCCCAGTGTTTGTTTCCAGTCCATTTATGCTAAATCGTTTTAAGCCTGCAACTTGGGAAATGAATTCTACAGCTCGTGTTATGTCTGAACAAAATATTATAAGATTTAAGGAAAGCCTGTTAAATGTTGATTGGTCAGTGGTTCTCAATGCGAATGAGCCTAATGACGCATATGATAAGTTTGTTGATTTGATCGCTCCTCTTTTCTCTTTTCATTTTCCAATAAGATCACAATCTAGATCAAATTATAAAAAGATACCACGATCCCCCTGGATATCGAAATCTTTGTTGAGGTCTATTAATAGGAAAAAGAAGCTTTTTACGTATTTAAGTCTCAAAAAACTGATGCTGCTTAAAGCAAATATACTAGTTATCGTAATGTTCTTACTTCTGTGTTGCGTGAGGCAAAAAAGAAATATTTTTCTTCACTGTTTCTTCTCCATAAGAAGGACATTAAATCCACGTGGAAAGTTATTAATAATGTTCTTCAGAAGAAACGAAATAAATCGGATATCCATAAGATTTGTTTAAATGACATCGAGTTAAGAGATGATAATGAAATCTCTGAAGCGTTTAACTCATATTTTGTGAATGTTCGATCTAATTTAGCTGATGCTATTCCGGAAACGGATATATCGTTTTCTACGTATTTAAGTCATCGCAATAATCAATCTTTGTTTTTTTTTATGTCTGTATTAGAATCCGAAATTTATTGTTGACATTGTAAATAATCTTAAAGCCAAAAAAAGTACTGGGTATGATGGAATTTCTAATTATCTTCTGAAATATGTTGTACATGAGATTGTTGTACCTCTCGCCCATATATTTAATTTGTCATTACTGAACGGTGTAGCGCCTACTAGGATGAAAATCACTAAAGTTATCCCAATATATAAAAAGGGCCGAAAGGACGAACTGGGAAATTATCGACCAATATCGTTACTAACTTCTTTTTCTAAATTACTTGAAAAGATTGTGTACACACGTGTATTCCGATTCTTAAACGACTGTAATGTAATAGATGATAATCAATTTGGATTTCGTAAAAAGCATTCCACAATTCATGCTATTTTATTAATGACAGAGAAAGTTATTAAAGCGATCGATGCCAAGTGTCACACAGTAGGTATCTTTCTTGACTACTCCAAGGCCTTTGACACAATCAACCATGAAATATTATTATACAAATTACAACACTATGGGATTCGTGGAAGGGCCTTGGAGTGGTTTAGAATTACCTTACTGGAAGAACTCAATTTGTTAGTTTGAATGGCCATGTGTCCAGCTCACAGCCTATAACTTGTGGGGTACCGCAAGGATCCATTTTAGGTCCTTTATTGTTTATTCCTTATATGAATGACTTTCGCAGTTCGTCCTCTCTGTTCTATTTTCTACTTTTTGCCGATGATACCAGTATTTTTTATTCAAATCGAAACCCTCTTGTTTTACTGAATACCATTAATACTGAATCAAAATCAGTATCTAAGTGGATTCAGGCTAATAAATTATCACTGAATTTGACCAAGACAAAATGTATGGTTTTTAGCAATATAATCAATATTTTGCAGGGTGAGTTGGTCGTAAACGACGTGGAATTGAACCAGGTGGAATATATAAAATTCCTTGGTCTTTATATTGATTGTAAGTTGACATGGAAAGTTCATGTTGATTTTTTGCGTAAATTACTATCAAAAAATGTAGGTGTTATGTATTTATAAGTGAAAACAGTATTTTCCTAAACATGTTCTGCATTCATTGTATTCTACTTTTTTTTTTTTTTTTTTGCCTTATAGGTTATGGAATCCTGGCATGGGGCAACTGCTGTACAAGACCCCCGTTTACAGTGCGAGGCTCGGCCGCGGCCGAGTCCAGCCCCGCTTCAGTGTAAACGCGCAAAAGGCCAAACGTGGGGCCAAAATTGGCCTCCCATTTGGCCTCGCTCTGGAGGTGGTCTCGGCCTCTTCTTGGTGTAAACGCAAACTGGGCCAAATGCGCGGCCAATTTTAGTCTGGCTTCCAGACCCTCTGCCCGTACTATTTCGCTATTCAGGATATTAACCCCCTCAACGTCGAAAGCTAGTATAGTTTAAGGTGGTTTTGTCCTGCAAAAGATTTTTCCTTCGGCAAAGGCCTTTGCCCGAACGGCGTCGCCACGGAATCCAGTTGGCAAAGGGTCTGAAAACCAGACTATACCAAATTGCGTTTGTTTCGTTTGTTTACAAGCAGAGCGCCACTACGACAAAATATTGAAAGGTTTGAATTAAAAGCGCGGCCGAGCCCAGCAGTGTAAACGGACAAAGACCCCGTTTACAGTGCGAGGCTCGGCCGCGGCCGAGTCCAGCCTCGCTTCAGTGTAAACGCGCAAAAAGACCAAATGCGAGGCCAAAATTGGCCTCGCATTTGGCCTCGACTGAAGGACCCCGTTTACAGTGCGAGGCTCGGCCGCGGCCGAGCCGCGGCCGAGCCCAGCCCCGCTTCAGTGTAAACGCGCAAAAGGCCAAATGCGAGGCCAAAATTGGCCTCGCATTTGGCCTCGCTCTGGAGGTGGTCTCGGCCGCGGCCGAGCCGCGGCCGAGCCCTGCCTCTTCTTGGTGTAAACGCAAACTGGGCCAAATGCGCGGCCAATTGCGCGGCCAATTTTAGTCTGGCTTCCAAACCCTCTGCCTGTATCTTTCGCTATTCAGGATATTAACCCCCTCAACGTCGAAAACTAGTATAGTTTAAGGTGGTTTTGTCCTGCAAAGGATTTTTTTTTCCTTCGGCAAAGGCCTTTGCCCGAACGGCGACTTCGTCGCCACGGAATTCATTTGGCAAAGGGTCTGAAAACCAGACAATACCAAATTGCGTTTGTTTACAAGCAGAGCGCCACTACGACAAAATATTGAAAGGTTTTAATCAAAAGCGCGGCCGAGCCCAGCAGTGTAATCGGACAACATTGCGAGGCTCGGCCGCGCAATTGAGGCCGGACTCGGCCGCGGCCGAGCCCGGCCTTTTCTCAGTGTAAAAGCAAACTGGGCCAAATGCGCGGCCAATTGCGCGGCCAATTTTAGTCTGGCTTCCAAACCCTCTGCCTGTATCTTTCGCTATTCAGGATATTGACCCCCTCAACGTCGAAAACAAGTATAGTTTAAGGTGGTTTTGTCCTGCAAAGGATTCTTACCTTCGGCAAAGGCCTTTGCCCGAACGGCGACTTCGTCGCCACGGACTTCATTTGGCAAAGGGTCTGAAAACCAGACAATACCAAATTGCATTTGTTTACAAGCAGAGCGCCACTACGACAAAATATTGAAAGGTTTGAATCAAAAGCGCGGCCGAGCCCAGCAGTGTAAACGGACAAAATTGCGAGGCTCGGCCGCGCAATTGAGGCCGGGCTCGGCCGCGGCCGAGCCCCGCACTGTAAACGGGGTCAAAATTGCGAGGCTCAGCCGCGCAATTGAGGCCGGGCTGTAAACGGGGTCCTAGACCCCGTTTACAGTGCGAGGCTCGGCCGCGGCTCAGCCGCGGCCGAGGCCAGCCCCGCTTCAGTGTAAACGCGCAAAAGGCCAAATGCGAGGCCAAAATTGGCCTCGCATTTGGCCTCGCTCTGCGAGCCCGGCCTCTTCTTTGTGTAAACGCAAACTGGGCCAAATGCGCGGCCAATTTTAGTCTGGCTTCCAGACCCTCTGCCCGTACTATTTCGCTATTCACGATATTAACCCCCTCAACGTGGAAAACTAGTATAGTTTAAGGTGGTTTTGTCCTGCAAAGGATTTTTCCTTCGGCAAAGGCCTTTGCCCGAACGGCGACTTCGTCGCCGCGGAATCCAGTTGGCAAAGGGTCTGAAAACTAGGCTATACCAAATTGCGTTTTGTTTACAAGCAGAGCGCCACCACGACAAAATATTGAAAGGTTTGAATTAAAAGCGCGGCCGAGCCCAGCAGTGTAAACGGACAAAATTGCGAGGCTCGGCCGCTCAATTGAGGCCGGGCTGTAAACGGGGTCCTAGACTTAATTCCTTATTATTGATACAGAAACGAGCTATACGGATAATTAACTTCGCCACATTTTTGGAACACACTAATGTCTTATTCTTTTCCAGTAGAATACTTAAGATCCAGGATTTACATCATTTCAATATCGGGTCATTTATGTATCAATTAAACTCAGGTGGTCTCCCTGATGTGTTTTCTTCGATGTTTGTCAAAAATGCTGAAGTTCATTCCTACCCTACTAGACAAAAAGATTCTTTTCATCTTTCTCCTGTACGGACCGTATCTGCTTTAAAAACAATAACCACTACAGGACCTAAACTTTGGAATGAGTTGGATAGAGAAATAATCCAATCTCAGTCTCTTCATTCATTTAAGCATAAACTTAAACTAGTTTTTCTGAATTCATATCTATAGCTATTTTTCAATCCTCCTCGACATTCTCTGTTCATACTTCACATTACTGACATTATCGATTATGTAACAATTGTGCCTCGCTCGCGATTTCTGTATTATCTCCAGAACTTCCTTTGTACACATTTGGTATCTCTGCTATTGTACACTGCATCTGACTTGTACCTCGCTCGGGTGATCACGCAACTCTCAAGAAGTGTTGTGCCGCGGACATTGTTTTCTTTGTTTTGTTTTTTGTTTGTTTGTTTGTTTTTTGGTGTTTTTTGGTGTTTTTTTTTTTTTTTTTACTTTTTGGCGTTTATATTTCTCCAATTCACAAATTGTCATTCCTTTGATACCAAGTAAGAAATATTCTCACATCCGCATCTGGGAATCTACACCCTCAAGCAATGCTTATATGAAGATTCCTCATATTTCACATGTTTTATTGTCTTATAAGCTGTACTTGACAATTAATCCATGCTTTTGTATTGAGATGTTTATGTTTTATGTATTTGTTGAAATGTGGAATGTGGAACAATAAAAAACAAACAAACAAAACTAACGATTTTTTACCGCAGCGCCCGAATGCACTGCAGTCAAACTTTCTTTAGCATTTATTCTCATATTCAAACTTTCACAGATTGACCACTATGTTCGGTATGTTTTCAATACTCTAAATTATGCTTTCGAGCTGGATATCATGCATTATTTCATTTTTTTTTTTAATTTGATGTATTTTTCATCGAGAAATATGAGAATAAATTGAAATTGAAATTGAAACTGAATGGACAAGGCAAGGCAAAATTAACACCCATTGCGCATGGACAGAAACACTACCACCAATAATAGCTCAGTCGTGCTGTTAGAAGGATAATGTATTTAAGTTGCTTTGGAATGATGCTGCAAAACTGCGCAAGCAGTTTTAAAGCACATGAAAATGAACAACAACAAAACGTCATTCGAGATAAGTATATTATCAATGTATGCCCCAGACTCGAAGGTGTCTTGCCCCAAAATCTTGACCAGCGAGGCTGTAGTCTGGTCCGGCGTCAGCACCGGCTGGCCGGACACTATATCGGTCAAGACCTTACGGATATGCACCGTCATCTACGCACTCCGTACTTATTTGCTGAAACATGACAATATCGACTGGCCCAGGGTGGTAGCTGAGGATGAGAGCGTATGGCTCCTCGGCCGCTAGAACCTTGAACCACATGTTCCTGGCAGCCTTGCCCATGTAATACAAACCACTGAGGAAGGGGCAGAGACGGAAGTACAAATATTTTAATAAGAATATATAGAAAGTTATTTGGGTTCTTTTTCTGGGGGGTGGGGGGGGGGGTTAAGGAGAAAGTAATTTCACTTTTCATTACAGTCAATTTTTTTTTTTTTTTTTTAGGTTCAACTGCGACAATCGACTATCGAGACCCTCATAGGCTACGAATTCCCTTACAGAGCTTACATCCTAGAAACAACTTGAAAAGTTGAGAAGGTTTTTTTTTTTTTAATTCTTTTTATAGCGTTGTGTATCATTATTGTGTGCTACGAAATGCTGTAATTACCCACTGATAAAATATGTACGAGGACTATGCTAGTAAAATGGTTGAAAGTAATTCCAAGGTCAAGGATCTTTCCTTACATTACGTAAAGTGACGGATGTGTAGAATATTTCAAGGGAGGATCACAGGAGGAGGATGGAAAAAGAGGAAAGAAGATGCAGTGCTGTCACATCTGTGCTTCGCACTAATAGTAATACTTTTGTACCTACCACGCACTGAAGAGGGCCACAGACCCCGTTTACAGTGCGGGGCCGAGCCCGGCCTCAATTGCGCGGCCGAGCCTCGCAATTTTGTCCGTTTACACTGCTGGGCTCGGCCGCGCTTTTAATTCAAACCTTTCAATATTTTGTCGTAGTGGCGCTCTGCTTGTAAACAAACGCAATTTGGTATAGCCTGGTTTTCAGACCCTTTGCCAACTGAATTCCGTTCGCCGTTCGGGCAAAGGCCTTTGTCGAAGGAAAAATCCTTTGCAGGACAAAATCACCTTAAACTATACTAGTTTTCCACGTTGAGGGGGTTAATATCGTGAATAGCGAAATAGTACGGCAGAGGGTCTGGAAGCCAGACTAAAATTGGCCGCGCATTTGGCCCAGTTTGCGTTTACACCAAGAAGAGGCCGGGCTCGGCCGCGGCTCGGCCGGGGCCTAGACCACCTCCAGAGCGAGGCCAAATGCGAGGCCAATTTTGGCCTCGCACTGTAAACGGGGTCTAGGACCCCGTTTACAGTGCGAGGCTCGGCCGTGGCTCGGCCGCGGCCGAGCCCAGCCCCGCTTCAGTGTAAACGCAAAAAAGGCCAAATGCGAGGCCAAAATTGGCCTCGCTCCGGAGGTCTCGCTCCGGAGGTGGTCTCGGCCGCGGCCGAGCCGCGGCCGAGCCTGGCCTCTTCTTGGTGTAAACGCAAACTGGGCCGAATGCGCGGCCAATTTTAGTCTGGCTTCCAGACCCTCTGCCCGTACTATTTCGCTATACACGATATTACCCCCCCCCCCTCAACGTGGAAAACTAGTATAGTTTAAGGTGGTTTTGTCCTGCGAAGGATTTTTCCTTCGGCAAAGGCCTTTGCCCGAACGGCGACTTCGTCGCCACGGAATCCAGTTGGCAAAGGGTCTGAAAACCAGGCTATACCAAATTGCGTTTGTTTACAAGCAGAGCCCCACTACGACAAAATATTGAAATGTTTGAATAAGCCAGTTCGGGGTTCCACTTTGAGCATGAGCAGAAAAAGGTCATCTGTACCAGCAGAGCATGGTGGTTTTTAAATTCACTGAGATAAGCATCTGTAATATAATGATTATTCAACTGATCCCTATAAGTGGTGCTTGCCAGCACATCCACCTGACAGCAAAAGCGGTGTCTGACAATATCAATAGAAAGAGATTGTTAATACACGCAATGCAAAATAATGAAATGGATGCTTTCCAAAATGCCAATGGAAGGATCATTCTGGTCACCTGGTCTATGCAAGTTCATCCTTTGTTTGAACATGACTGATGAATTCCATAAATTGTTACGTTGGGCAAGCTCATGCCTTCTGTCGCTTGAAACTAGTGGAGTGCCTAATCAACTGAGAAAGACGAAAGGTCATTTTAACCCATGTGCCCTTGAGCTAACCCCGAACTGGCTTATTAAAAGCGCGGCCGAGCCCAGCAGTGTAAACGGACAAAATTGCGAAGCTCGGCCGCGCAATTGAGGCCGGGTACGGCCGCGGCCGAGCCCGGCCCCCGCACTGTAAACGGGGTCTAGGTGCCGCAACTGATGAGACGTTGCTGATGGTCCTTCGGAGTCCTTCTCTCGCGGGGAACTTGGAGATAAAGTGAGAAGTGAACAGGAGAGTTCTGCACGCGTACTCCGAGGACAAGTCTCGACTGCATCGAGTAATATCTCCCAAAGATCCAGCATTGTTAATGAGGAATCTCCGGGCCTCCTATTGATGCTCTATGTAGACCTCTGCTGGTAATCCCCGCGACTCAGCCTGGATAAGTTTTGAGCATGCTCAAAGCTTTGCTGCGGGTAAATCGGACTTCCGTGCGTACCTCCGGGCAACTACTGCGTTCTAGGTACTGTCAGGTGCAGGCCATTTGCGGTGACCTCCGGGTAGCAAAAAAAATTACTGTTCCTCGCAAGTCACAAGCAAGGCTTATTTGAAAATGTGTGACAGGCCCTTGAGCATGCCCAAAACTTGTTCCGGGCGAGTCGCCGGAATTGCCCGCAGAGGTCCACGCAGAACACCACTAGGAGGTCCGTAGCAGCAGCACCTCGCAGGCAACTCCAACACAGGTAACATGCAGCTGTTACGCAGGTATTTCGCAGTGCCCGTATGTCACCCGTTACTAAAACGTAAGTAGAACGTAGGTAGCACGCGTAACTAGCTCAGATCTTTGTCCGCCCGCAGAAAATTATCCTGTGTGCTGGAAAATCCCTACACGCAACAAGCCCGCGTACCTTGCCCGGAAAGTTGTGACAGGGCCTTACATTTCTCATTTCTCCGAAACGAAATGTGGTTCGTAATTCCGAAAAAAAAATACCCAACTTATTTCATGTTCGGATTAGAGAACCATCGGAATAACGTGTCAGGGGACAATAACATTTGATGGCTTCCTTCTCCCAGAAATCATTAGATTCCTACCACGTATCCATGCTCGCTTTCTTACTATTAAGATTGCTTGCGTTTTCTTCTTTTTTTTCTTCTTACCCATGTATAGCCATTGATCATTTTTCTTTCTCGTTAATATCATGTCGGCGACTATTATTTCTTTGACTGATGGCTTCCTAACGACCTCTACTTTATCCCATCACATCGTGCGTGCGGGTGCTTTATGTTTGTATGTTATTGCTTGAATGGTGTGATGCTTTTCTGCATGGCGCGTGTGTGTATATATATATATATATATATATAAATATATATATGTACATATATATATATATATTTATATATATATTATATATATATATATATATATATATATATATATATATATACTGTGCACACATACATATACATATACATATACATATACAATCTTACAGTGCGTATATATATATATATATATAAAAGTAATCCAGCTTTGGACGTCTACCGTTGTTTAATTGTCAACTACTGAGAGCGCAATGTTGGTTGTGAGGAACGGGAAGCTATTCTTCTTCTGAGCACATGAACTTCAAAGACAACAATGACAAATTGCACTGTCAATGAAAGTGTTCAAATCATCAGGCCAGCTTTTACGGCTGCAGGTTCGTGTTTAGGATTTCTTCTAACATTTTATGGTTGATAACCTTCAACATAGCCACGTTGTTGATAGCTTGTCCTTCCAATAAAGGCTAAACTATTATCCATTTTTCTCTTTTCATAATCAAGACATGGTTTGTCGCTGCGAGCTACGTATTGAATATGAACAGAGATAAATGGACTGTGTGGGTTGGCCTCTGTCGGAGTGACCAAGTTATCGGAAAATATCCCTCCAAAGTTGGATTACCTTTTTTGATGCGCATTGTATAGATCTTAGTTGTGAAAATAAATGAAATGAAATATTTGCACCCATCTGGTGTAGAATATTCTTCAACTTAGTCAATCTTTCGACTCGTGCGAGGTTACCTTTATGTCAAGTCGGTTGCATAATGATACGTACACACAAACGCACAAACACACATACTCAAGAACTTGTGAAACTTTTTTTCTGAGTAATTATTTCTAATTCTATAATGCAGATAAAATTTACATGCATAGTTTCAATGCGCTAAAAAAGCACAAAAATTGTGGATCTTTTGAAAATGAAAAGCAACTTATGATTATGATCTTCACAGAGAAAGCCAACAATCTGGCTTAACTTGATACTAAATTATCGTTATCTCTTTATACCTCAAATCTAAATCCTTCCTATTCAAGCATAATGATATGCATCACGCATTCATTCCAATTCCCTTACTTCCATAGAAAATAAAGGCACATTAAAACAAAAATAAAATTCATGAAACATTACCAATTTCTGTTCTTACCTAAACCATAAATCTCATCCCCTATAATAATGATATAATGAACTATGTTATGTCTGTATGTGCCATGGTGTACTAGTAAATCCTCGGTGTGCCACGTTATTCTGATACAGCAATGTAGTCATACTTCTGAAAGACATTCTGTTTTTTTTCAAATCTAGATAACTTTTATAGATTTTTATTACTGAGGACATGTAATAAGCAAACTTGTAGAGTAAATGCGAAGCTTAATTACATGATAATTCTATGATTGTTTTTCTTCTAAGGACCATTCTTGTAGACCTAGATACATGGCTTTTGCACGCAAAACAGTGATCAATCAATGCTAGGGTTAGGTTATCAATTTATGTGTTCCTACTTTCGTATTATATGCAAATGCAAGCCTACATGCCTTTGATGCTGCAGTTGCTGCTTTTTTTTTTATTCTCAATGAATTCCGAAATAAGAAGTGTCACCTTTTCTCTTATTGTTGCCACGCCATTTCCTGCCCTGAATTTTAATACACATACAAGTGAGCAAAATCATCAAACTATGATTGTCAGTCAGTTGCAGTGCAAATAACACGAAGCAAGAATTCCTTAACAACGTGGTTATATTGTATTTATCGGAATTTCTGTGATCGGGTTCTTCAGCTTCTGTGAAATAATTACTGATACATAGAATAGTAAATTCATAAACACAACAAAACTAAAAGAGAACGAAGTGTCCCCTCAGTGCCATTAAATCGATCGTAATAAACACGTGTACGACAGACAGGGAAGCACTACAATCTATACAGCTCTATATCGTAGTATACTAGAGGAGCATATAAATGTGCATTTAGTTAATACGTGGCCGTGTGTAGGAAATTCATATGAAGAGCTTCAGAGTAAATATTGTGAAACTGCTCAAGAAATTTCAAATCATATATAGCGCGTTATTCGACATAAGTATTATCAATGTATGCCCCAGACTCGAAGGTGTCCTGCCCCAAAATCTTGACCAGCGTGGCTGCAGTCTGATCAGGTGTCAGCACCTGCTGGCCGGACACCATATCGGCCAAGACCTTCTGGACACCGTCATCGACGCACTCGGTGGCGAATTGCGAAAACATGGCGGTATCGACTGGCCCAGGGTGGTAGCTAAGGATGCGAGCGTCTGGCTCCTCGGCCGCTAGAATCTTGAACCACATGTTCCTGGCAGCCTTGCCCATACTGTACAAGCCACTGAGGAAGGGACAGGGACGGAAGGCGAAGTATATTATTTTGCACGAATATAATATGTTACCGTGCATCACAAAACGAACACAAAGTCGCACCCCTTGATTTTACGTGAGGACTCAAAAAAGGTGAAATGGGTCAACTGAGTCAATCTTTACTTTTTCATATTTTCTGAAAGAGCTGTACTTCTTCTACATTATTCTTTAGTTTAGGATCATAAAATGAAAGTGTGTGTTTCAACAGTTTTTCTACAATCTTTTTTTTTCGGGGGGGGGGGGGGGGGCGAGAGTAGAAAGATCAGGTATGTCTCAGAGGCCCCTTTTCATTTCTTGAAATCCTTTTCATACTCTTTATTTTCATGTCTAATAACTTTTGAAAGGATAATCCTACTGCTTTGAAAGTCGGTACTAATCATGGAAATAATATGTTGTAGAGCATACTCAATTTCAGCTTGATCTGATAATCCCTTCATTGTTGTTGCTCCAGTGATTTACATCCTGCGTTTTGTCCCTTTCACCACACTGCTCCCACGGCTTGGCAAAGATTAAGCGCTTGAATAGACTATGTACATCAGAGCCTCTTTTCTCAGTTCACAGTTTCCCTGAGTGTGTGTTTTCTTTCCAGTATTTAGATAGGTTAGGGGATTCTATATTAATTGAGTTATACATCATTTTAAAGCTTAGAGTCTGCTCTTTCAGAATCTGCCCTTAACTAAAAATCCATGTCTGGCGACTTTTTGTTGGTTTTGTGATGCAAGGTCACATAATGGAAAGTGAGTTTGTTTTTAAAAAAAAGAGAGATAGTAGGCCTATAATTATATTCCATTATATGGGCTCGAATATCTTTTATGAGTACAACTGTGACAATCGAGGCTCTCAGTATAATGAATTCCTTAATAAAAAAAAAGGAAAACAAATAAATACTGTATTCAATTTCAATTCAGTTCACTTCAATCATAGTTTATTTCCAATCAACGAAAATCAAAAACATAGTACAATGTATACATGTCATTAAATGATATTGTTCAAACGCTTGCAAAAGATTCATGTAATATACGAGACAAATTATAGAACAACATATATGTACAATAATAAAGAGGAACACTGTACTAATACTACGTGGGCGAGCGGAAAATAAATTCGATCATGGAAAATAGTGATCCACTAAAAAGCAAAGCTTGTCGGACGTGGATCGCTAGATAAATAATGAGTGAATGATATACTATTCTATAACAATATACATGTAGTTATTTTGAGATACACAGGTGGGAAAAAAAAAATAGAATACCAATGCTATAGTGCCCGGACACTGTTCACTGAACCACGTGTACCGGGAAAATATGACAAGGACAATACATTCGTACACACATTCAATTACCCACACGCATATACACTGTTGGATGCGAGACAGTACCGAGAGGAGAGAAGACGGTAACAATACAAGTCTACGAAGAACAATAGACAAGAAAGGAAAAGGAGAGAAGAAAGAAGAGAGGTCCGCACACAGAACACGCCAAGTGCTGCGACATCAGGACAGGTGAAAGCTCAAGCATAAATTATAGCAATTTAAATTATCTAAGATTATAAGTAGAAAATAAATATTTTCTGAGTTTATATTTAAATGTGACAAATTTGGGGGAATCTTTTAAACTATTATCTAAATTATTCCAAAGTCTGGGTCCGGTATAAAGAAATGTATTTTGGGCATGTGCGGTTCTCATTAACGGAAGATGGAATTCGTCGGATCGTCGCGTGGGATAGTTATGAACATGACTGTTTCGATGAAATAAATCGTGGAATATTTTAGGTAAAAAGTCACTGTTGTAATTAAACATAAACTGACCAAGTTGAAACACATACAAATCATTTACTTTTAATATTTTATGGTCAGAAAACAAAGCATCTATATGTTCTCGGGTATGTAAATTGAAAACAATTCTAAGCGCTTTCTTTTGCAATAAAAGAAGTTTATCAAGTAACATCTGATATGTATTACCCCAAGCAAGAATCCCGTAGTTTAAATAAGGGAGTATCAAACTAGGATAAAGAGTTAATAATGCAGATGAAGGAAGATAATATTTCAATCTATTCATTACGCCAATGTTACGTGAAATAATTTTACATATGTTATCAATATGATTCCTCCATGAAAGCTTGTTATCAACGCAAACACCAAGAAATTTAAAAGAAGAAACTTCTTCTAAGGGAGTAGTATCAAATGTTATATTGCCTGGGAGGCTATCTAAAGAATTACTAAAAAGCATAACTTTTGTTTTTTGAATATTTAATGACAATTTGTTTGCGTATATCCATTGTATGACCTTTATCAATTCTTCATTGACTGTTCTTATTAAGATATTTGGGTCAGGGTGGGAAAAAAAAAAGATTAGAGTCATCCGCGAATAATATGAATGATAGTTTCTCCGAGGATCTATGAAAATCATTAATATAAATAATGAATAACAATGGGCCTAATAAACTCCCTTGTGGAACACCACATGCAATTGTTTTACTTTGAGAGTCAAAGCCGTTGACATGTACAAATTGGGATCTTTCTGATAGGTAACTCGTGAACCACTCCAAGGCCTTTCCACGTATTCCATAATGAGACAGTTTGGCGAGAAGTATTCCGTGGTTAATCGTGTCAAAGGCCTTGGAGAAGTCCAAGAAGATACCTATTGTGTGTGAAAGTGTGTCGAGTGCGTGTGTGACTTTGTCGATGAGGGCAAGTAGTGCGTGTGTTGTGCTGTGATTTTCCCTGAATCCAAATTGAAAGTTTGAAAATATGTCGCAGGTTTTAAGAAAACGTACTGTCCTGATGTAGACTATTCTTTCAAGAATCTTAGAAATAGAAGATAATAAAGATATGGGTCTATAGTTATTGACATCATCCTTCTCCCCTTTCTTATAAATAGGAATTACTTTCGCAATTTTCATGCTATTTGGCACATGGCCAGTTGCAAGCGATGAGTTGATAATATGTACTAAGGGATCCACTATTTGAGGAATTATGTTTTTTTATAGTTGTCAATTCCGTCGTGGCCAGGACTTTTACCTTCTTTCAAATTGGCAACAATCTTTATTATTTCTTCTTTATATGTTGGGTCAAAAATATAGTTTTGGAGTTAGGTGTATCTAAAAAATCACTAAAAGATTTACTAGAAAGAGGAATATTTTGAGAAAGATTTTTTCCAATTGAAGAAATGAAGTCATTAAAAATTTCAGCCATGCCAGTGGGAGTGTTGCTGGAGGCACTGCCCCACCGAAATTCAAAAATATTAGATGAATTGTTAGGTGTATTCATAGCATTCTTTAATGTTTTCCATGTGTTTTTAATGTCATTTTTATATTTGCTTATCTGATTAACATAAAAAATTTCTTCTGCGTACGCAATAATTTGGTGAGTGTGTTTTTGTATGAAACATATTTTTTCTTATTTTTTTTCAGTGGGATTACATCTATATTTATAAAACAAATTATTTTTCCTATTTATAGATCGTAATATAGACTGGGTTATCCACGGGAGTCTTGGAATTTGCTTATATCTATTTTTTTATGTTACGCAGGGGAATATGGTTATCGATTTCGGAGGTAAGAGTAGATATGAAATAATCATAAGACAAATTGACATCGGAAGTGTTGTATACAGAAGACCAATCGAGTTCTTTTAAACTGTTTTGGAGACTTGTAAGATTATCTGCAGTAATCTTACGACGCTTATAATAATTATTTTGTTTAGTCAGTTTAATTGGAACCTGAGCAAATATAGGAAAATGGTCAGTGATGTCTGAGAGGACGATACCAGACTCAGGAAGTGGAAGAACATTACAAAAAATGTTGTCTATGAGGGTAGCCGATATTGGCTGGTGACACGGGTAGAATTGGAAATTAATGGTAAAAACGAAGCAGACATTAATGTTTCTATAAATTCTATTGAACTGTTTTTGGAGTTACATTTCATGAGATCGATATTAAAATCGCCCATCAGAAATGAATCTTTAATAGATATCATGGGATTTTGTACTAAATCCTGCAAAACTGTCAAAAAATCATTCAAATTCGACCGAGGGGGCCTGTAATGACACCAATCATAATGTTTTTTCCATGTGGATTTATCAATTCAATAAAAAGGGATTCGAGTACATCGCTCATAACACTAATCTCCTCATGTATAATATATTTAAATTTTTTCGAGATGTACAAACAAACTCCTCCACCAACTCTCTCATTTCTATTTCTAAATACAAATTCGAATCCGGGTAAAGAAAATACATGACTGATATTAGAGTTCAACCATGTTTCTGTTAGCCCTATGGTGGAGCAAGATTTATGATCTGGGTTTTCTAAGAGTAAACGCAACTTATCAAAATTTTTATTGATACTGCGTATGTTAAAATGAGCTAACAAAAATGTTTCATCAACTGTATTCGTGATCCGATTTTTATACTGATTTTCGGTCAAATAAACACACGATGGACTCTGGACTGGATCATTTGAGTCAAAGTTATATTCAAATTCTTGTGCTGAGGTATTGTATTTATCGGATATGTAATCTTCATATAAACTGGAGATAATATTTGCAAGATCAGATTCAGAGTGCCTTACTGTGTTATAGAATTCATCATTATTCAAGGAATTAAAAGCAAAATTTATTGTGTTAGCCATGGGTTAGAATATAAAACATTCGGGAATTAATAACTGGCCTCCCGCCTGGTCCTAACTCAGCAGCTACGTGGGGGTATGCAGACCTAAAAGAAGAAAGGAAACCGAAATGCGTACAGAGAAACATGAAACACAGACAAAACAAGGAAACGAACATGAACACAGATGGCACAGAATCAACATCGTTGCGGATGGTACACAAGGCCATGGCCTCGTATACGATACCTAACATAAACTTATTTAACAAACAAAGACGTGTGCTACACGTACTAGGCAGCGTCCACGAGCATTTTAAACTTCTCGACCACTTAATGACAAAATAAGGAACCAGTTATTGTTGTGGGGTTTTTTTCTTGGTAGTCGGATCGCCTATCCAAAATAACTAGTTCTTATACCATTGGGATTTATAATCAGTACGAACAATTATATCAAAGTAATGCAAAAACACATACACACAAAAATGCAATTCCATTGTTATTGTTAAAATTTTCATCAAACTGATATGCAAATACAAACAAAATTGCCCAAAATACGAGTACAAAGTGTGTAAATACAAAAAATTATAGATAGCCCAATCTGTCTCACTGAGTGAGTACCCTAGATAAAAGAGCGAGGGAGGGAGGGAGAGAGAGATAGAGAGGAAGAAAAAAGTGAGTGAGAGGGGGAATGAAAAGAGAATCTAGACAACAAATCCTGGGCGGTATTATGGATGTAACAACAACGCATCTATCTCCCTCTCCTTCTATCCTCCTCCTGTAATCCCCTTCTTTCTCTCCTACGCAACCCTCATTACATGTACCTTTTACCTTCTCATATTGTATTGACAATATCATTTTTCTCTTTTACTCTGTCCGAAAAATTGAAGAAAATTTTCCCCTTTTCTCGTCGTAGTGCATCATGGTTGTAGTCTAGAACGAAATGCTGTAATTGCACACTAATCATACTTGTGCAAAGACTTTCAATTCAAATCAATTCAATTGTTTATTATGTCCATCAGGAAAATAATACATGATACAAAATGATACATGTGTCACTTCGACTTTCATCCAGCTAGGAAGGACAGATCATTTAACACAATACAAAATATATGCACGAATGGTAGTATCTGTATAGCGAAAAAAAAAAGAACAATGCAACTTTGGCATTGTAACAAACAAGGCAATCGCCAAATTGTGTCTCGCCCATTTGCGTACAAAAAATTAATATCTTTTATAACTCCCAGAAGTTAATTGACCTGCTTATGACCTTTGACCTTGTGGTGACCTTCACCACCCTAAGGGACATTTACCATCCAAGTTTGGTCACAAACGGACAAAGGGATCAAAAGTAATGAGCCATAATCGAAACGCGCCATAAAAACCTAACATTGGGCCCTAAAAATTTCTTGACCCCTTTCTGTGACCTTTGACCTTGTGATGACCTTTAACTCCCAAGGGACATCTACCGTCCAAGTTTGGTCACAAACGGCAGTAGGGATCAAAAGTTAGGAGCCACAATCAAAATGCGCTCTAAAAACATAACATTGGGCCCTAAAAGTTTGTTGACCCCTGTCTGTGACCTTTGACCTTGAGACGACCTTCACCTCCCCGAGGGACATCTTCCATCCAAGTTTGGTCACAAACGGACAAAGGGATCAAAATTTGTGAGCCATAAACGAAATGCGCCCTAAAAACTTAACATTGGGCCCTAAAAGTTCGTTGACCCCTGTCTGTAACCTTTGACCTTGTGGCTACCTTTAACTTCCCAAGAGACATCTACCATCACCCAAGTTTGATTGCCATTGTAGCAACATGTGCTGAGTTACGTGTGATAAGAGAGTCTTGCAAGTAAACTTTAACGTATGACCTCAAATGACCTTTGACCTTATCATGTGACCTCTTACGGCACCATAACATGAATGTACCCCCAGTGCATCCATCACCCAAGTTTGATTGCCATTGCAGCAACATGTGTCGAGTTACGTGTGATAAGAGAGTCTTGCAAGTAAACTTTAACGTATGACCTCAAATGACCTTTGACCTTATCCTGTGACCTCCAATGGCACCATGACATGAAGGTACCCCCAGTGCATCTATGACCCAAGTTAGGTTGTAATCCAAGCAACTTATGTGAAGTTATTTGTCAAAAGAGAGTCTTGCAGGTAAACTTTAACGTAGAAAAGAGTCTTGCACATACTCTTTAATATATGACCTCAAATGACCTTTGACATCATCACATGACCTCTGACAACACCATAACATGAAGATACCCCTAGTGCTTCTATCACCCAAGTGTGGCTACCATTGCTGTAACAGTTGCCAAGTTATGCATCATAGGAGAGTCTTGCAGGTAAACTTTAACATTTGTGACGGACGACGGACGACGGACGGACGACGGACGGACTCCATTTGGATCCCTTAGTCTCGCCTTCACCTCCGATGGGCGAGACAAAAAGGAAGTATTCATAACATTGGAAAAGAGCGTTCCACTATTAAAAAAAAAGAAAAGCTAAGCTTGTAGGACGTGGAACACTCTAAACAAAACAAATAATAGCGACACCAATATACCAATATAATGTATTTATATGAAATTCGTCGATGTGCCATTGTACATTTGATCATTTACATAATAGATGCTGATAATACAAACACAATTATCAACAGTACTTGTTTTAGAATGCTAACAAAATATTGATATTGTTATTAGCATTATGAGAAGGTAAAAGGTACATGTAATGAGGGTTGTGTTGGAGAGAAAGAAGGGGATTACAGGAGGAGGATAGAAGGAGAGGGAGATAGATGCGTTGTTGTTACATCCATAATACCGCCCAGTATACAAGCTATTAAAGGGATCGTATAGTTTTGGTTGAGACCTGATTTCAGGTTTCTAACATTTTTTGGTGAGATAATGAGAAACCTCTTATGAGATATGAAAGAGCATGTAATTCTATGAGGAATTCAACGTTTATTTGATGATAATTGATTTTGAAATGGCTGAGATACCCAAAAAAGAGCGATTCTAATGAAGTATGGGACCCACACTTTATTACGATCGCTTCGGATATGTAATCTTCATATAAACTGGAGATAATATTTGCATGTTCAGATTCAGAGTGCCTTACTGTGTTATAGAATTCATCATTATTCAAGGAATTAAAAGCAAAATTTATTGTGTCAGCCATGGGTTAGAATATAAAACATTCGGGAATTAATAACTGGCCTCCCGCCTGGTCCTAACTCAGCAGCTACGTGGGGGTATGCAGACCTAAAAGAAGAAAGGAAACCGAAATGCGTACAGAGAAACATGAAACACAGACAAAACAAGGAAACGAACATGAACACAGATGACACAGAATCAACATCGTTGCGGATGGTACACAAGGCCATGGCCTCGTATACAATACCTATGACATGAACTTATTTAACAAACAAATACGTGTGCTACACGTACTAGGCAGCGTCCACGAGCATATTAAACTTCTCGACCACTTAATGACAAAATAAGGAACCAGTTATTGTTGTGGGTTTTTTTTTTTTTTTTTGGTAGTCGGATCGCCTATCCAAAATAACTAATTCTTATACCATTGGGATTTATAATCAGTACGAACAATTATATCAAAGTAATGCAAAAACACATACACAAAAAATGCAATTCCATTGCTATTGTTCAAATTTTCATCAAACTGATATGCAAATACAAACAAAATTGCCCAAAATACGAGTACACAATGTGTAAATACATAAAATAATAGATAGCCCAATCTGTCTCACTGAGTGAGTACCCTAGATAAAAGAGCGAGGGAGGGAGGGAGAGAGAGATAGAGAGGAAGAAAAAAGTGAGTGAGAGGGGGAATGAAAAGAGAATCTAGACAACAAATCCTGGGCGGTATTATGGATGTAACAACAACGCATCTATCTCCCTCTCCTTCTATCCTCCTCCTGTAATCCCCTTCTTTCTCTCCTACGCAACCCTCATTACATGTACCTTTTACCTTCTCATATTGTATTGACAATATCATTTTTCTCTTTTACTCTGTCCGAAAAATTGAAGAAAATTTTCCCCTTTTCTCGTCGTAGTGCATCATGGTTGTACACACTAAGAAATCAGGGTTCAATTTGGGGTTGAGTTTGACCCAATGCACCCTTGCGTGGAGTAGGGTTGAATATTTAACTTCTATGGGTGCTATTTACTCCGAAAGGGGTTCACTTTTGAGAAAGATTAATTTTTGAACCTCCAAATAGAAGAGTTAGTCTGCTACAAAAATCTAGATCATACTGTTGCGTTCAAACATGTTAGGATTTGTAATGCAGTATCAGTAGTGATTTGAATTGTGGATGATGTTCATCTTTAAGATTGCAAATCAATCAATATAAAGAAGTTTGTTGGTGTTTGATAAAATGATATAGCATTTTTTGTTCGTGCCAGTTTCATAAACAGTACGTGAGCAAAGACAATCCCGGAAATTAACCAATCACATCAGAGAAGACGATCGAGGCTCCGGTTTTTTTTTTTTTTGTTGTTTTTTTTTTTTTGTAAGCTCGCATCGCCACCGCATACAGCGAGCTAGCTATTTGTATACCGATACGTGTCACAAAGCAAAGCGTCGCGACAGTTCACTTCCATTCGTTCTAGAACTCTCATGCAATTGCATTGAAGCGGGGCTTTCTCGTTGCAAGACTTGCTGATTTATACAAGATTAAGGTGAGTAAATGATCACAAATCATGACTTATTTGGGTTGCGCTGCTGTGCGGCTAGATCCTTCAATTCTTCGGTAATAATTTCAATAATTTGTCGTGCCGTTCTTTGTTACCACGTTCACGCGTGTATTAATACACTGTATGTAAAATCACATGACCTGAATAAATGCAGTAATGGGGAGTAATACGGGCCTTTTTACGGTTACTATACTACTGCCATTTAGGGATCGACAAGAAATAAGGCAAACCAGTTTGCATTGTTTAATCTAATGGTAGTTTAATGTATAGTGATTTGTGATACTGTTTTGTCTTCTATTGCATGTGCTTATGAGACAGTCAAGACTGACTTACTGTACAGTCTACAGAGTCAGTAAGCTAACTGTTGCGACCTGCCCGAACTCGTAGCGTTCGGGCTCCCACAATTTACAACTGTGTATGGGACTAAGACTCGATCGCGCACTGTCACTATATCTGCATGCCCCTATACCCTGATACAGTCTGCATGATAAGCTGTGTGAGAGCATGGAGCTAAGCTCCATGGTGAGAGATCGCGGTCCGCGGTGACGTACATGATATGGAGGGATACCGGTGATTGAAACACTGAATGAGAGAATGTGCATCAAACTGTACTAAGGCAGAGGAGGTACAGCTAGTAATCATCAGTGTGAAAGAAATTCCTTCTTACTTGGATTTGGTTGCACAGTGCCGCAGTCAGTACCAATTACAGTATGGTTGGACCTACTACTAATCGACCGCCTAATGTTTATTTGCTTGATAAGAATATTTAACACTGAAATTCACGTAAAAAACTTGACCTACGTGATTGAGAAAATCCAGCTCTATCAAATGCCGTTGTTCCCTTTTCGATTCGAAGTTTCAGTGCAAAAATATCACCGACGAACTTGCGTGGCCTCGTTTCAGCTCCCCGCGATAAATCGCGTTTTTAGGATCGACCGCTGTTTTTGCATTGACAATGCACGCAAACCGAGTTGTATTGAGCACCGTGTTGTACGAAGCTTTTTAGAAGCCTTTTAGAAACTTCCATAGACATTACATTGCGCTGTCATTGCGATTCGGTGAGAATATTCATTCAAAATTGTGTCCTTGATTAAAACCATTAATGAACAGTGAATTATCGCGTTTTCCCACACCATCCTCATCTACATTCAAAGCCAATCCATTTTTATGTGCTTTGCGCGCAGAGAAGTGCGTAGTAAGTGTTCAGTGCGCGAATTATACGCGGTCGGTTTCAATAAGGGTGGTCGATATGTAGTAGGGCTACCATACACAGTGCAGACTGAGTACAAAAGTTTCCTGTACGGTATATAGTGGCCGACTAGCTAGACTAAAAAGGTTTAGCTGCGTCAGTGTGGCAAGGATGTGAAGCTGATGATACCGGTACTGATTATCAAAAAAACCAAAAAAACCAAAAAAAAACAAACAAAGAAGAGATATTTCAATTAAGTAGATCTACATTACATGTATACACTCTATATCTATGGACATATATGGTGAACAACAGTCAAATTATACTGATTTCGAGGTGAAAATACAAGTTGCCAGCAGCGTTGTAAGTCATGTAGCAGACTAGTATTATAAAGTGTGGGCAATCTATATAATAGCCTATTGACATCGCCATGCGCTGTGCAGACATCATTGATCTACATATTAAACTGGTGGGTGGTGGTAAATTTGAGGTTACAATTGGTACAACAAATGTACGTTACTCAGACCCTTGTGCTTATTGCATTGACGGCACTGTTACCTGCAGATTTGTTATAGGGCCTACTGCACATGAACAGTTCAATATAAATTCAAATTTCTGTGTTGTCATTGCAAGTTTCTTTCTTTTTCCCCTTTCTTTCTTTCTTCAGGTCAAAGGTGTTTGAAGCATCCTTGTCCTTACCGTACAGCAAATGAAGGATGTTGTTTGTTTCATTATGGACTTATATGCTGCGCTGAATTGCATCCTACTCCCTGGGAGTATTCTCGGTATGAAACCTGATGTCAAAGCTTCTTCTCTACTTGTGACACCAAGGCAAAGGTGAGTTTTCTATGCAGGCCAGGAAAATGCACATTTGCTCCCTTTGATATAAAAACTGTTTTCTTAGGAATGTTGCAAATGCAGCATTAATTATCTGTAAGAGTTGCAAAGATGGAATGGTTAATCTTGTAAGATTAATTGCAGTATGCCATGCAGAGTCTTTGTATCACTGTTGGCGGAAGGTTTTCAAAAGGGGGGGGGGGGGACTTCCTAGTTTCATGAGCTAACAAGCAAAAAAAAAAAAGGCCGCAAATGCAATTTCTGGTGCCACTTCCAGGTTTCAGCTTACAAGCAAAAAGAAAAAACACCAACAAAACAAAACAAAAAAGTATTCAGCGCAAAAACAGATCCTTATGGTGCTCACACTTCGAGGTTTTTATCTACATGTATTTCTTTCTAGTGCCACTTACACACTTTCGGGTAAAGAAAGTTGGGGGGGGGGGGGGGATTGGGACCCAAAGTGGGGACACCTTATAATGTTTTCCTTTGTATGGTTCCGAAAAAGTAGGGGCCCGAGTCCCCCTGGTTCCTGTGGCCATATGTATAGCATCCAATTCTTTCTTGCACAGCTCTACATTACTGTTGTTTTTTAGTTGGATTATCAAAGATGACATACATGTACCATGTATTCAGTTTACTTCTGTACTTAATAGATTTAACGCAGGAATCGCAACACTACAACGCCAAGGAAGAAATAAACCTTGCCAACATTTTCCAAAGTCCGGAAAGGTCTGCTGCCATATGTCGCTGCCACCTAACCTGCAACTGACCTGTAATGGATCTGCCAAAGAACAATACTGTGAGTTGATCACGAAACTGCTGTGCCTCATTTTTTTTTTTTTTTGCATTGTATGTTCAGATGTATTATTTATGGAACTCTTTAATGCATCAATCTTTATACATACACACAGTGCACTCATGTTCTAATAAATAACGTTACAACAAAATTGAAATTGAGGCCATAATGTTATTTGCTCTACATTTGTTGCTTTATTGCTTACTTGTTTGGTTGTAACAAAACTTTGATAAAACGAAAGAAAACTGTAGGCCCTGAGGACCTCATTATAACAGGAGTCCAGTGTATACTGGGCCAAATACACTGTACCGAATTGCTGATGCAGTCACTGCATCAACATAAAAGGAGGATGATCCTGGACAAGACATTTGTCCCAGTATACGACTGGACTGGTCATCTCTCTTCTCTCAATCGACAGTTGTTCCCAGTTCAAGGTTAATCTGCATTTTTGCATTGAATGTGAAAACTCTGTACATGATCAGTATGGCCTTTTTCATGGAGAGGGTTGATGGCCCTCACAAGTAATTTTGACTTCACCTGTTCTTCATTGGCATATATTTCATCCAGATGGCAGAACATTTTCAAATTTTCAGTGTAGAGTGTATGGTCTATTAAAGTTCTAGAGTTACATTGTACATGTAGTATAGCATTGTTTTGAGATTGTTACCCTACAATCAAATTTAAGCTTAAGAGGGTGTGTAGAGTGTGTTGTACTCGTGATTTGTCAGGAAAGTGCAACCCATAGAAATGTTCAATTTGGTGTTTCCCTTCTTCCCAGAAATTAATCTTCTCAATAAATGTATGATATATTGTACATTTTTGTATCACTATACAGAGGAGAGTGTAACACTTGTGTTGTTGTTGTTGTTTTCCCCCAGGTATTCTGCATGACTGAGGCACCTTCTTCAGCTGTCTTCGTGGAATGAATCGCTACCACTTCACTCAGTTCTACAGATGCGTCCATGATGAAACCTTTGTCCAGGGCAATCAACTACAGTCTGAAACAGTCTTCATAAAATCAATGTAGAATACTGGCAGGTAATATTGTGAAGAACACTTCATCGAATGATTTTAAAGAAATCACTGTAGATTTACAACCCTGTGGCTACTTGTATGATGATGAGTTAATACTTGTATCTGCTTTGCATTGTGTATCATCCTCTGCCTAAATGACTAAAACACTAAAAAAAAAATGTATTGTTTTGTATGCTGACACTTTGTACAGTACTACCATCCTCGAGGTTGTTATAGAAATTCTTGCAGCTATAATAGAGTAGTTTGGTTTTCTTGTCATTCTCACTTATGAATATAAGCTGCATTTTGATGTTTTGGGTGGAAGATGAATTTTAGCCTTGAGCCAGCACTGAGAATTACACTGTAGTACAGTGGTATCATTCAAGCTTTCTGTATAAAGCTGGACAATTCCTGTACTTTCCTGTTTTATGCCTCTCCTATCCTGCCTATGCTATCGTACTATTATCTCTGAGTGTTCCTCTGTCTTCTATCATATCTCGTACTATATACAATGTGATTCTAGTTACAAATGCCATCCCTATATCGATGGAATAGACATATCCCCATACTTTTGGTTAATTGGATGCTGTTAGAGGAAGGACGGGGGGGGGGGGGGGGGGGGGTCCTTTTCCCTTTTTTGCTTGTCACAATTTGCATGTGTGTGTGTATTAGTGGTGTTGATTATATATTTTATTGCAGTTTCAGCAAACTTGGTATCCTTCTTTTCCATCTGTTATGCAACAGGTGAGGATACTAACCTTTACAATTATTGTATGTAAACATTAGCCATGTAAAGATGTGTTCACGGAAATCCTACTAATATTTGTGTACTGCGCTTTCTTGACCTTTTTTGAAGGTTTCTAGATAATCTTTAATTTATGAAGTATTTTCATTCATTTGCATAGACATGTAGCTGGAAAGTATTGTGGCCAATTTGTTTCCTTCTATGGATGTGGAAACTAACCATGAAGGTTTTGTAATGAACATGTATACTTTTTATTCAACTGTTTTATTTTTTTTTTACCTGAATTCACTGTGTTGTAACTGCTTGCACATGCAACATCTGGAATTAACAGCTCTGCTTTCTTTAGATGATAAAAGTGTACTTTTTGCACAACGCACATGGAATGCAAATGTTTCATTTTTTTCTTCTGCTTGGGGGAGATTTTTATGTTTATTTTTTGTCATAAAGAAATTCTTATAGGGAAATAAAATGATGTAATGATAATATAATGACAGACCTTTGATACATTTCTTTTTTCATCAGGGAATATTGTTTTCCCTTATTTACAAAATTTGAATATACATTGTATTTCATTACTGTATGAGTATATGTTATGTACATGTATTGTATTTAACTTTTTCTATTGTACATGTATTACATTATAATGCAAAAACCTGATTTGACTTAATCTTTGTTTTGAATGATAAAAGCCTAGCCCAGAAAATTAATACATGTGCATTTTTGTGTGAATGCAGAAATGCATCCATCTTGACAAATGAAAGTGACAAGTTTGTATGTACCAAATGATGAACTGTACTTAGATAATGTATGAAAATGGGGATTTTCTCTTTATTTAATTTTCCTCGTTTTTATCATCCCAAGACTTTATTAAACAAGCATGAAATGTAATCATCTGTGATGCAGAGATGTTTTAATTTCTGTGTACAAAGTGTGTGCCAAACATGAAGTATGAGCAGCATGTACAATGAATTGGTGGTGGCATTGTTAAGGAGTATGTGAAGAGTTTGTTTGCAAAAACCGATAAGTCCATATTTGTCAAATGGAGATATTTGCGATTAAAAGTCAAGAAAAATAAAGAGAATAATAAGAAAATTTTTGCTTCTTTTGACCATAACTTCAAAAATGTACCTTTATATGTAGTGACCAATATATCATTTAAAAGGTATTATTTTGTACTTTATGACAGGAACCGTACTTCAAAATCTTCAAAAAATGGACTTATCGGTTTTTGCAAACAAACTTTTCATGTGTTGGCATTGCTGAGGAGTATGTGTTTGATTGAACAACTGTGAACACTGTGCTGTACTTTAAGCTTGAACATCTCCATTATTTCAGCAGGATATATAATATATATAATATTGTATGTAATATTGTATATTATATATATGTCTATTTAATACATGTATTATATATATATATATATATATATATATATAATATAATATATGTAACCCATTAAGGAGGAAAAATAAAAACCAGGGAGCGTACATGCACCGCAAAGGGTTCAATTTTGATATCTGAAAAGTTCAAGAATTAACCCTTTTGGGTGGAAGAATGAACCTTTTTACAACCTTGAGGTTAAACAATGTATCCTTCAGAGGTTCAATTTTTAACCTGCCTGGGTGCAAAAAATAAACCTTGAGGTTCAGTTTTGAACTCAGAGGGTTCATTTTTATGGAATTCAAAATTGAACCCTAGACAGGGGTTCAAATTTTGAGGGAAAAGGGTTCATTTTTATGGGGTTCAAAATTGAACCCTAGACAGGGGTTCAAATTTTGAGGGAAAAGGGGTGCTGCTATTGCATCACGCCTAGAGGTTCAATTTTGAACCCTGATTTCTTAGTGTGTAGTCTAGAAGGAAATGCTGTAATTGCACACTAATCATACTTGTGCAAAGACTATCAATTCAAATCAATTCAATTGTCACTTCGACTTTCATCCAGCTAGGAAGGACAGATCATTTAACACAATACAAAATATATGCACGAATGGTATATAGTATCTGTATAGCGAAAAAAAAGAACAATGCACACGTTGGCATTGTAACAAAAAAGGAAGTATTCATAACATTGGAAAAGAGCGTTCCACTATTAAAAAAAAAAAGCTAAGCTTGTAGGACGTGGAACACTCTAAAGAAAACAAATAATAGCGACACCAATATACCAATATAATGTATTTATATGAAATTCGTCGATGTGCCATTGTACATTTGATCATTTACATAATAGATGCTGATAATACAAACACAATTATCAACAGTACTTGTTTTAGAATGCTAACAAAATATTGATATTGTTATTAGCATTATGAGAAGGTAAAAGGTACATGTAATGAGGGTTGTGTTGGAGAGAAAGAAGGGGATTACAGGAGGAGGATAGAAGGAGAGGGAGATAGATGCGTTGTTGTTACATCCATAATACCGCCCAGTATACAAGCTATTAAAGGGATCGTATAGTTTTGGTTGAGACCTGATTTCAGGTTTCTAACATTTTTTGGTGAGATAATGAGAAACCTCTTATGAGATATGAAAGAGCATGTAATTCTATGAGGAATTCAACGTTTATTTGATGATAATTGATTTTGAAATGGCTGAGATACCCAAAAAAGAGCGATTCTAATGAAGTATGGGACCCACACTTTATTACGATCGCTTCGGATATGTAATCTTCATATAAACTGGAGATAATATTTGCATGATCAGATTCAGAGTGCCTTACTGTGTTATAGAATTCATCATTATTCAGGGAATTAAAAGCAAAATTTATTGTGTCAGCCATGGGTTAGAATATAAAACATTCGGGAATTAATAACTGGCCTCCCGCCTGGTCCTAACTCAGCAGCTACGTGGGGGTATGCAGACCTAAAAGAAGAAAGGAAACCGAAATGCGTGCAGAGAAACATGAAACACAGACAAAACAAGGAAACGAACATGAACACAGATGACACAGAATCAACATCGTTGCGGATGGTACACAAGGCCATGGCCTCGTATACGATACCTAACATGAACTTATTTAACAAACAAAGACGTGTGCTACACGTACTAGGCAGCGTCCACGAGCATATTAAACTTCTCGACCACTTAATGACAAAATAAGGAACCAGTTATTGTTGTGGGTTTTTTTTTTTTTTTTTGGTAGTCGGATCGCCTATCCAAAATAACTAATTCTTATACCATTGGGATTTATAATCAGTACGAACAATTATATCAAAGTAATGCAAAAACACATACACAAAAAATGCAATTCCATTGCTATTGTTCAAATTTTCATCAAACTGATATGCAAATACAAACAAAATTGCCCAAAATACGAGTACACAATGTGTAAATACATAAGATAATAGATAGCCCAATCTGTCTCACTGAGTGAGTACCCTAGATAAAAGAGCGAGGGAGGGAGGGAGAGAGAGATAGAGAGGAAGAAAAAAGTGAGTGAGAGGGGGAATGAAAAGAGAATCTAGACAACAAATCCTGGGCGGTATTATGGATGTAACAACAACGCATCTATCTCCCTCTCCTTCTATCCTCCTCCTGTAATCCCCTTCTTTCTCTCCTACGCAACCCTCATTACATGTACCTTTACCTTCTCATATTGTATTGACAATATCATTTTTCTCTTTTACTCTGTCCGAAAAATTGAAGAAAATTTTCCCCTTTTCTCGTCGTAGTGCATCATGGTTGTAGTCTAGAAGGAAATGCTGTAATTGCACACTAATCATACTTGTGCAAAGACTATCAATTCAAATCAATTCAATTGTCACTTCGACTTTCATCCAGCTAGGAAGGACAGATCATTTAACACAATACAAAATATATGCACGAATGGTATATAGTATCTGTATAGCGAAAAAAAAGAACAATGCACACGTTGGCATTGTAACAAAAAAGGAAGTATTCATAACATTGGAAAAGAGCGTTCCACTATTAAAAAAAAAAGCTAAGCTTGTAGGACGTGGAACACTCTAAAGAAAACAAATAATAGCGACACCAATATACCAATATAATGTATTTATATGAAATTCGTCGATGTGCCATTGTACATTTGATCATTTACATAATAGATGCTGATAATACAAACACAATTATCAACAGTACTTGTTTTAGAATGCTAACAAAATATTGATATTGTTATTAGCATTATGAGAAGGTAAAAGGTACATGTAATGAGGGTTGTGTTGGAGAGAAAGAAGGGGATTACAGGAGGAGGATAGAAGGAGAGGGAGATAGATGCGTTGTTGTTACATCCATAATACCGCCCAGTATACAAGCTATTAAAGGGATCGTATAGTTTTGGTTGAGACCTGATTTCAGGTTTCTAACATTTTTTGGTGAGATAATGAGAAACCTCTTATGAGATATGAAAGAGCATGTAATTCTATGAGGAATTCAACGTTTATTTGATGATAATTGATTTTGAAATGGCTGAGATACCCAAAAAAGAGCGATTCTAATGAAGTATGGGACCCACACTTTATTACGATCGCTTTGTTTTACTTTGTTTTTGGATGTTTCAGTCATTCCAAACCCGATTTTCATCAAATAAACTTTGAATTCCTCTTAGAATGGTATGATCTGTACTATATCATAAGTGTTTTCTTGGTATCTCGCAAAAAAAAAAAAAAAATTAGAAGCCCAATTCTCATCCCTTTAAGGACTAGTAATACCTACCATGATCTCTTTGCCTCAACGCCCAAAACTGACGAGATGTTGATGATGGTCCTTCGGAGTCCTTCTCTCGAGGGAAACTTGGAGAGAAAGTGAGAAGTGAGCAGGAAAGCCGACGTCAAGTTAAGCATGCAGTAGTTTTGCACGTATTCAACATCCGATGAAGACCAATCGCGAATGAATCGAGAAGTATCGCCCAAGGATGCAGCATTGTTAACGAGGAGAACATGTCGATAATCTTTTGGATTGACATCCGTCGTTAGCTCCTGTAGAGTGCTGGAGAGTGCTGACTGGTCCGACAAGTCCGCCGTAACCGAAATGGCTCGGACGCCAGGAGCAGCGGTGTGCACTAGACGTTGCGTCTCATTTAGATCACCGACACTTCTGCCTGAAATGACCATCAACGAATTCTCTTCTACTTGCTTCGATATGGCCAAGGCTATAGCGCGTCCAATCCCTCTGCTACCACCTGTAATAATACAAAATGTCTTTACCCCGAGGATCTCTTTCGAAGAAGCCATATTGGTGACAGATAGACTAACAGTAGATCTTTGCACGGGACCACCGAGCTGGTGCATTGGCGTTTACCGTTACAATGTTCTGGT
This sequence comes from Diadema setosum, assembly GCA_033980235.1. Lineage (NCBI taxonomy): Eukaryota > Metazoa > Echinodermata > Echinoidea > Diadematoida > Diadematidae > Diadema > Diadema setosum. The sequence goes on along the minus strand of CM067073.1, from coordinate 16,721,476 downwards.
TTTATACTCTGAGCGTGATCCCGAATATTTCCATTGAAGCACGTCCTTTGCTCTGAATGTGCACATTCAAAGTATCTCCATTAGTCGTGGGCCTGTCTCCATAAAGTGTTCGGGTTGAATACTTCTTCTATTCCATATTTTCTATATTTCCACGTGTTTTCAATATCATATTGGTGGTCCAGAGTGCCAAACGAGCATTACATTATTTCTGCGTTTCTAAACTATCACAGAGATGCTTTTGCCATATGAATATGAAGCTTTACGAAACAATAAGCAGAATATTGAATTTCGTGTTTTAAAGGAAACCAAACACCAAATATAGTGTGGATTAAGTGTATGCAGAATACTAGTAGAAGGTATCGGTGAAAGTTTGAGGAAGATCTTACAGTCGATTCAAAGGTTATGAATTTTTAAAGTTTCTGTGCTATGATTGCTGGATAAGGAGACCACTATACACTTCTTTACGTCATAATGGACAACAATACAAAGAAAATATAAAATAAATTCATATTTTCACTTTTCTAGCACAGTGAAGGAGCACTTGACTTAACCAATTTCAGAAAGCAGAGGGATGATATTGTTGTGTATTGGCGCGCTAGGCGCCATTTTGGGATCGAAGTTGCCATGTGTTATGACATTGTGGAGAGGTACATATTCAAACATGCAATTACGCTGAAGTCATCAACGAAATAAAGAAGTTGTGGAGTCCAAATTATGCAGTTGAAGTGTTTATTTCTGAGCTCCGAAACTCAGACAGCAAAATAGTAAACGTGTAACATAGGAGTTACACGAATTACAAATATCTCCAATGCCGGTAACACAGATAAATTCACATGTCGAAGAGCAGATGAAATGCTACATTCTCATCTGGCTGAAGCCTGGAATAGAAGTGTTTATTCTACTTCTGCCGACCATTGCTACATACTATATGATCTTAGGTTGTGAAGCATGGTAGAAAATAATGTTTGTTTGTCTTTTGCTCATTTGATTATATACATTGAGTTGAGTTGATATATGTACCACATGTTATTGTAATACACTGGTACCCCTCTGTACCATTTGTGAATGTACTTGTAAATACTGTATATAATTCGTCTGTTTGTTTGTTTTTGTGTAGGTCACCTACTGTTTGTTTTTACCTGAAAGTTTATGTATGCATTTGTATCATTGTATACAGGGCTTCCTTGAAAAGCAGGTCTGCTGGCTGTCAGCAGAACTGAACGGAATGTCCCTGTTTAAAGATGTGAATAAATAAAATAAATAAATAAATACTTTCAGAAACTACATCTAAAACTTGGGGGAAAATTCTCATCCTGAAAAGCACATGGTCCATACACAATATGATTGGTCAGTTCAGCGTAGGCATGTAAACGTAGGGTGTGGTCTTACTCATTTTTGGGGCCTGAAACAAAGGAACAGTGTTGAGGGTAATGGGAGATGGATTTGTGGCAGGAAGGGAACTGGACAAGGGGTGATAAGTTTCTGACCACAATGGGAGTGGATACTTTGATGTGGGGTTGTTAGGAGGAAACTAACCTTGGTGGTCTGACATAAAGACTCCTATTGACATGATGGGTGATGGACAGATGTTGGGGCTACTGTGCTATGGGTTATTGAACTACATTGTATAAGGGAAAGGACTAAAGCACGAATGGAACCTATATTACATGGATAGGTAATGGAAAATTGCCTAAAACACTATGTAACAATATTACCCTTTATGTCAGTTACAAGTCGATGGAATGTGTGCTTTTCATGAAAATTGAAGTTTGTAAATTCTCCTCAAGTACTGCAGAAAGCAATCAGAAAAAAAAAAACCGAACGACGAACGCCAACCATTCTCTCTGTTCAAATAATGTATCACGCTCTCAAGTGATACACGAAATAGTATTACGAAATATGTAGTACACACGGTTACAGCTCATTATTCCGAAGGTTCGTTATTCCGAAGGCTCTTTGGTCCGAAGATTCTTTATTCCGAATTTCATTTCCGGATTAACGAATCTCCGGAATAACGAACCTTCAGAATAACGCCACAAATGGTCGGATTAACGAACCCCTTTTCATTTTCGGATTAACGAACCTCTAGGTATAGGGAATTTGCGTGTTTCGGATCAACGAACATTTGAATAAATGAACCTTCGGAATAGCGAACCATCGGAATAACGCACGGCACCTGCTCATGGAACATTGATAGTATAGGTTCCATTCGAAGGTAAGCAACTAGATCTTCCGGTGCTTTCCTTTCCAGCTTAGCCTTTGGTCAACGCGGTCTGGACTTTATCCCCTTTATTTCTGAATTGAGACTAATCGTCATACAACAACCAGGCGTAAATATTCTAAAGGGAATGGAAAACGCCACTAAACACAAAACAAGAACAACAACAATCACATCCGGTGGCCTAGACCGTCGAGAGCTGTTGACACAGCTTGTGCCGCAGATCACTGTTGCAAACGCCTTCTCAAGTGGGCACGCTTAGTTTACAATCAAGGCAGCGGAGGCCTTGTCCAAAGGCTATTCCAGTTCTGGTTTTCATATACGTCCTATACCCCTTTCATATTGGCTTCCTCGGATGTCAAGCCATACTTGAGTCTGCGATGAACACGGCGTGACTGGCCTCCATATGCAAACACGAGGTACAGCCCGTAACACCCTTTCATATTGATCTCAAACACGGCACGAACTCGGCACACGTTTCCAGGATGGCAACCCGCTCGGGACACGGTCCCGCGATTACTTGCGGCCAGCTTCCCGCGCTTTTTTTTTTTTTTTTTTCATGAAAGCGACAGTCTGGCAGTCCACCAAAATGCCGAATCCAAAAATTTTTCCAAATGCATTACAACAATAGGCCTACATACATTTTACAGCTGACAGCAATCAGTACAGTGTATGTATAGCCATTGATGGCAGTCGTCAGTAATCATGTCAATTACTAGCGCAGACTGACCCAATTCTAAGCAGGCGCACTTAATTGCCGTGCAATTTTACACGTGAAATGGAGTTTAATTATTGTTTAGACACAAATAAAACATAAACTATAATATTTTGTAGTCGACACAAGAAGAAGAAAAATAAGAACTCGTTGTTCTTAAAAATTTGATACCTCTGCAAGTCGGCAAACAATTTGCAACGGCTTACAATATACGATAAATAAACGATCATTGTATGTTGACAAAGCACACATGTGTAACTGTACACAAACTAGCGCGCTCGCAGTTGTGTTTATCTGGGATTTCCGGTTCCGGTTGTATGCCGTGTTCGTTCATATTGGCAGCGTCTAGCACGAACTTCACGCCGTGTACATCCACTGTTCGTGCTGTGTTTACACCGAGTCGAGCTTTCATATTGACAGTGGTCTGGGATGAACACGGCACGTCCTCCGGAGGACGTGCCGTGTTTTTGGCCAATATGAAAGGGGTAAAACAGCGTCCTCCCTGCGACCCATGTTATCCCTCAACTACCTAAAGGCCGTGTCACACCAGCCTTGCGTGCGACTTGCAAAGAACAATTTTGACTACCCGGAGGTCCCCGTAGATGATCCGCACATGACAGTACCTAGCCTTTAAACAAGGCGACTCGCTCTGCGTGCCCCCGTATAGCGCGTTTACCCCACAAACCTGTTGGCCGGCGAGCGGAGCGAGCCGCCTTTATCCACTCGTTCAGGGATGTGTACTTTTGTCGTTGTTGTTGCTTTATATTCTTTGACAAATTTGCGTACAAATTTGACGCAGAAAATACACACGGCACCAAGGCAAGCCTCGTTAATATTAAGTAGAATAAGAATAGTTAACCAATCATAATATATTAACGAGGCTTGCCTTGGTGCCGTGTGTATTTTCTGCGTCAAATTTGTACGCAAATTTGTCAAAGAATATAAAGCAACAACAACGACAAAAGTACACATCCCTGAACGAGTGGATAAAGGCGGCTCGCTTCGCTCGCCGGCCAACAGGTTTGTGGGGTAAACGCGCTATACGGGGGCACGCAGAGCGAGTCGCCTTGTTTAAAGGCTAGACAGTACCTAGCATGTATCTCAGAAGTAGTCGCCCGGAGGTGCGCACGCATATCTTTTTACCCGCAACCGTGTTTAGGCCCTGTCACACCTTTCCGGGCAAGCTACTCGGGCTTGTTACGTATAGGGATTTTCTAGCATACCGGACATTCCTGAGGGCGGAAAAGGATTTGTGCGAGTCAGCGCATGTGTCTTACTTGCTGGACGCGTTATACTTGCGAGTATACTGTGTGACCTTTGTACCAGTCGCGTGGGGGCTGACAACTCAGTGAAGGAATTCCTCTAATGGAATGGCTGAAATCTCACAGAATTTCATTATCTTGGCTGCATACGGGACTGCGAAGTACCTGCGTGGGAATTGCCTGGGAAGTACTGCCGCTAAGGGTCTCCTACTGGCGTTCTGCGTGGACCTCTACGGGCATTCCCGCGACTTCCCGCCACTTGGCTGCGGTTAAATCGGACTTGCGTGAGCACCTCCGGGCAACTACGCGCTAGATACTGTCAGGTGCGGACCAACTGCGGAGAGCTCCGGGGATTAAATTTGTTTCCCCGCAAGTTAAGCCGCAGAAGTTCCCCCGTACGATATGACAAGGCATGAATGAAAATTGCAAACATTCTTGTTCGCCCGCTGAAAATCTTCTACGTGCTGGCAACTACCTCCTCGCCACAAGCCCGCGTAGCTTGCCCGGAATGGTGTGACACGGCCTTAACACCGTCCTTTGACTCACACCTAATTCTCTCGACCAATCACTAAATACATGATCTGGACTTATCTAGGCAACTACCATGATAACCCCTTGTTTTCAGCTTGTGGAATAACATTATTATACTAATACCTTTATGATCAGTCCTATACATTTTCTAATCTTGAAATGGTTGCCGAGCGCCAAACGGACAACAGTAACCAATTGGCGACCAATAGCGAGCTGGTTGTCTTCACCGAGTAACCGGGTCGCGGCCGGGCAAAATTTTCGGGTGTTTGTTTTTGTTTTGTTTTTTGTGTTTGTTTGTTTGTTTGTTTGTTTGTGCTTTTTTTTTGGGGGGGGGGGGGGGCATGGGGGTTCTGGAGGTTGATGACCAGTCCTCGCGTGCAATGTGACTGGCCCTTATATTTTATTCAGTTATGTAGATGATTCTTTGCAAGTGTCAAAAGAAGTATTGAAGAAAGGTCTTTACCAGTTTGGTTTGACGTATGTGTCGGCCATGAAGAAAAGAAATTTACTGAATTGTTCAAATCAAATTAGTCGCGGGGGGTGTCCCCTCTAAGAGGGAGCTTTTACATTTTCAGAACTGAACTTCAGCGATGTGGTGCATATATTTTGGGTAGAATGTTTGGAAAATTTTCAATATTTCAAACTGTCAAAACTTTCGATGCTTTGGTAATATGTTTCAAGTTTCGTGAAAACGCGCCAAGCAAACTGAATAGGCCTATACTGTAATAATGTTTCATGATTTTCTTGTTTACTGATCAAATAATTTGAAAATGTAATATTCAAGCACAGCGACCTATACGGGCGATGGTGTGGAAGGGGGTGCCTGTGGGGGGAGGGGGGGGACTTTTTCATCTTTACTATTGAAATTCAGCTATCTGGTGCACACCTTTGGTGGAAAATTTGGGAAATTTTCGGTCAAAAAAGTGAGGAAAATAATATATATTCAGGGGAAATACGGATCAGTTAAATCGTCGTACATCTGTCATCTCTTGTTCCGAGTTCCGAGTCTTCACTGCGTACTAAGCCTGCGGAGGTGAATAGCGCACTCACCGGCAAAAACAAAATAAGCATGAATGGAGTTGTGACAGATCTGATGTCATGTGTATTCTCACAATAGAATATGATAAAATAAGCAAATAGAGGGGGGGGGGGGGAGTAAAATAAGTTTTGTAATTTGAAAACTTTATAACGTCTAAAGAAAAATAATTTTTTTTTTAAAACCCTTCCTCCAGCTGCGTGTATACGGCCCTGGTCCAGTTTACTAGTATTGGGTCATAGTACTCGCTCTATCTGGATATCTCTTGGTCAGCAATAATTATTTACTAAGGCTCTATGTAATAAACGCCAGACTGCCAGATTGCCGGACTGCATGTAAAATGTTTGAAGTGGGCGGTTATGAGGGGAGTTAGTATGATCAGGGAGGTGAGACACGATTTTTGACACTTGATTGTACACAATTTAATGACGCAATGACTTTAAGCGTTGGGAACAGATTACGCTAAACACTGCCCTCTATGATCAATTTTGTAGAATTTGCTACTTGTTCAAATATTAGTATTGTTTTATTAGTGTTACTCCGACCAAGGAACATTAATCAAAATGAGCTTGGATGACGAGTATACATGACGATGATGATGATTGCAGCTCTGTAATGAATGGTCTTAATCTTTTTTTTTTATACATATTGTTTTTTTTTACATATTACTTTAGACTGCAAATATTCAGTATATTGAGTTTATTGCATTCCATGATAAGGTTTCATCTATTTATGAATCTATGAAGATCGTTAATGAAACACATAATACTTCTTCTTGAGTCTTTTCCTTTGTGGTACCAATTGCCACAATTTCAAACTTGTTTGCATATTAAACACAAGCTTATTAGCATTAACGATTTTGGGATAACCTTCAAATCATAATTTATCTTATTTATTATGTTTGAATCTGTACTTTGAATAGAACAGATAAGTATCATTTGCGAATAGAGTATAATTTGAAAAAAAGGTACTTTCTCATGAAGGTGATTTGTGTAAAATAGAAGTACCATACTAATACAGTTAAAGGGTAGCCATTGCACGGATTATATTTCTCATACCACTGATACATGCAAATTGTTGTTTCTGACTGCATAGATCATCTATTTTCAAATCATTATTTGACTGCCACATCATCAAATCCACGCAAATTCGTAATAACAATTATTGGTCCGTGGTGTTAAGCGTTTTTTCCAGGTACATATATATCACAACGCTTATTTTGTGGGTTTGTTTATACTATAGAAATGAAGGGCTTCATGTGACTATTGTGTGTAATTATGAAGCCCATTTCATACATCTGTGATACAGATGATTACAGTTTGTGATTTTGAAGGTTCGTTCCGATACGCACCATCTTTGTTTTGTTATTTGCTTTTTTTTCAGAATAGCGAACCTCTAGTAATCATAGTAGGGAATTTCTGTATTTCGGAATAAGGAACCTTCGGAGTAACGAACCCTATTTCATTATCGGGTGATTGAACCCTAGAAATAACGAACCTACGGAACTACGAACATAACCCGGCCTAGATGATGGTTTATGGCTATTTGGCAAAGCCCGCAGACGTTCTGTCAAAGACCATGACAGTCGTTATCGTTATTCAGTACTGGTTATCCGTTATTCATTTTCCGTATCAATTCTTGTAAACATAGAGGAACAACAACAAAAAAATCATTGTTTTTGTGTTGTTTTGTGTAGCTGTTGCTGTTGTTGTTGTTGTTGTTGCTGTTGTTTTGTTTTGTTTTGTTTTGTTCGTGGCGGTCTCCGGTAGTTAAAAAAAAAAAAAAATCTAGAGCTCATGTTCATTTATGTTTGCATCATCGTTCACCGTGTTCAATGCCGACGTCATACTGTCCCAAAGTTGAGTAAAGATGGACAAACGATAAAGGGAATGTCCAAATTCGGCTCTGAGCGTAAATTAAACATCCGATTGTTATTGCACTCTAAAAACACAAATGTTGAATTAGCATTTAAAAGGGCCGAGGAGTGACAACATTTTCAAAGTGTTGGTTTTCCTGTTAGATTCAACATTTAAAATGTTATTTTAAAAGTTGGATGCAACACTTCAAAAAATGCTGTCACTCCTCGGCCCTTTTAAATGTTGATTCAACATTTGCGTTTTTAGAGTGTGAGAGCGTCTGAAAGCCATCGTATAATCGCTGGTCATAGAGTATCTCAGGGTGGTAACAAGAGATCACTTGCTTTGGCTATATTATATTGATTAGCTTTTAACCAGGTCCGGGACCAACTTCGCGCGAATCGAAAATTCCATAATTTATTCCATATGGCAATCATGTGCCAGCTTCGGGACAGTGTGGCGCCAGCCTATCAAATACATCCGTATGCGTCCCACTGTCCCAAAGTTAAGCAACGCTGGACACGCGATGAAGGAAATGTTCAAATTCGGCTTTGATCATGTTATAAACTTCGGGTTATTCGTGATGACATCTTGAACTACCTTATGACCACCGATGGAGCTTCTCAGGATCCTATACTAAATAGCAACTTCGTTAGCGGCGGCAAAATCTTTGACAAGCCAGAAAATAGAATAGAGTCACTTATAATAAAGATTTACATTTTTATGTACAGCCGTTTAGTGTGATTCGGGTGTCATGGTGTGACCTCCTTGCTTTGGCTGTTGATTAGCTTTTCGTTCAAGTTGGCGGCCAACAAATTTTCACGAAATTGACCATTTCATATTCGTATGGCCATCTCGTGTCATTTATTTCGGGACAGTGTGACGCACATGCACGTGTCAACATCGGGAGAACTATGGAATGGCTTGGCATGTTGACCATGAAGTCTGCCCGTCTTTATAAAGCTGTATCAAAATAATAACCATGAACTTTCTCTTAGAGATGCTCAGCATTCAAGTTCAAGTTCAAACTCAAGTTTGTAATATATTTATTCTGTAATATGTTCTTCTCATTGCATTGCACATACATAAAATCATACAAAGGAAGGCAGAACCTTAATAACGCAAAACTCGTGGTGAACTACCTAACAGAAATACATCACATTACAATCCATTATATATGCTTCCTTTTAAGATTAAATGATTTTTTGTCTTCTTTTTTGGTCCTACCCATGCATTGTCATTATTCTTTTTTAAGGGGGCGGGAAGACCCTACTCAGCGCTGCTATCGTAACAGCGCTGTTTTACAGCACCAACACTGTGCGTGTGGGTATTTGTAATAATTATGTCTGCATACATTACTTGAATTATAGTTGCTTAACTAGAAATATATTGCTTGAATGGTGTGACGTTAGAGAAATGCATTTATTTCTGATTATGGGATAATCTAAAATCGTATGCAAATTTTACGCGAACATGATTGAGATTACGAAGGATGCACTTGCATTTAAATGAAGATCAAAAGTGTAATGTAGCCTACATCGCTGCTGTATCAAAGCAATTGAGACCTGTGTGTCTCATTTTCTGAAGGATATTATAGTTCATTAACAAGATAACAATAAAAAATGCTGAAATTTCTCAAATATGAAACATTTTCTGAATTGCAATGCATGATAGAGGATAACAATTTATTTTATCATCCACTTGTTCCATCCTACGAATATTAAGCGAACCTCTCAAAGCAAAGATAATGTATGTCACTGGAGTTTCTAGCATGGGACATAATTGCACTTTAGTATTCAAAAGATATTAGTTCATACGACGTCTTTGTGTTTTCGTCGAATACTATGCTTTGACTCTGTTTGCTTCTTTGTACTCAACAAATCAGACCAGGATAACTGCATGTATGGTATAAACCCCTCTCGAAAAATAACAAAACGTATAAGCTATATTTATGTTTCATGTGAACTCAGTCTTTTCATGTATTGTCATGCCCTTTATTCGAAATATTGCAATTAGTACAATCTATTTAAATTGAGGTGATTCCTTAGTACTTTGACTTTAGATTTGCTTTGTATGCAACGTCAATTTTTTTCGTGTAATGAAAATGTGCAAAATTTGCTTCATCAACACAGACCACGAAAATACAGGAACGGTATTGCGGAGCCATAATATAATGATTGGGAAACATAGATACAATGTATGTTTCCAACAAGAAGAAAAGTAGAAATTTTCGTTTGTTGTCTCTTGTAGCGGAAGTGAAATTCCCAATCAAATCAAACAACTTTCACCAAAAAGCCCATTTAACCAAATAATAATAAAAAAAAAACCATCACTTTTAAACGGATTGGCCTTACTACAGTGTACTTCTAATATTTCTGCATTCAAAAGATCCAAATGTCTATTTTAGAGAAAAATGTTAAAAATCATATAATTCAAAACAGAATGTGCGATTTGCCTGAAACATCCCTAATATATACTGTCAATGACGGTAGTATTATTTCTGCATCCACTGATTATAATAATATTACAGAGTGGTACAATCATCGTAATAAGATCCAGGCATTTATTTGACAATGTTGTGTCCTTTTGTTAAGTTGTTATGAGACCTTGACATCGGGGCTAAATATCACGAGGAAAGTCAGATTTATTAACAAAACTGTCATTATAGCTCAAGTCTGCAGTTTTCCTGCATATATGATTAAAGTTTCAGTAAAGTGTACAACCTGAGAGACAATGGATTTAAAGAGAAGAAATTAAATCGACCCTTATCACTGAAATATTTTCTCTAGTTTGAAAGCTTTCACATTAACGATATTCATAAGAGCTGAGTAGCCCCCCTCTGGCATAACCACCATCAAATACAAAAATTCACATAATATGTATGAGTATATAGTCCACACAAGTAAATGAATATAAGTATATGATAGATAAAAGTCATATATTATCATTTATTATACCTGTGATACGCACACACATACACATGAGGGGCCTTTATAAAAATGATCAAACCAGACCTGCCAAAAAAAAAAAAAAAAAATGGCAGTCCTGAGTCAAATTTTGCCTTAGCAAACATGTTTTAAGTGACAGTTTATTTCATTTCTCCGCTTGTACAATCCTTGTGAAAAAAAAAACAACTTAAGAGTATATATCATATAAGAGTACTTAAACGAAATAAAGATGTCATGAATAGATGTATGTAGTATACACCAGCATTTATAGTACTGCACATTATCTATAAATCATATCCCAAGATACAGGTGGAGGAGACGTCATCAATAAACTCTAACTTAATTGAATATTAGATATCGAATGTAGTCAAATACTTCTTTGTAGATTTGTGATATCCTAAGCAGGACAGGAAAAGTTAAAGCGTATATATAATTATTGTTCTAACCTAAGAAAATTTTTACTTCCGCTATACCACCAGCTGATTTATTTGTTTTTTGTTTATTTGTTTTTTAAAGGAAACGATAAATCTGCCACCAGTGTAACTGCTATATTCATCTTTCTCTATTTTCCATATAGGTAGGTGTTTAAGGGTCAACGTTAAATCCCCCCTCCCCCCTTGAAGAGTCTCGGTGCATGGCAGAAACCTCGAAAGTCTATAGGGTTTCCAATAAAAGCAAACCAGAAAATGCAGAGGAGGATTAAAGATTGTGATCTATTTTGATTTATTGAGAAGTAATGGACATGAAGTTGCTATTCTACTTTTCGCGCGGTGTGAAGATTTGATATACAGTCCGACCTCTCCTATCCTGACATGTCGGGACCAGCGCTCATCCGGATAAGGGATTTGGCCGGATATGGGAGAGTCTAAATTAGACTGTTTAGTACACGCAGCTGCCTACCCAATGATTGTAGCTATACATGCATGTATCAATTTTGCGTGAACATGTCACGTCCTCGTCAGCTGCTGATCTGCGGTTCAGAATTCTCCGATAATTTGCTCAATAAACGATCGGCTGTATCGTGCAATGATTTAATGAAAGGTTTTCTGTCCATGTTCTTGCGGTGATTTGGAGAATCGAATGTTTAAATGCATGTTATTTAGATGAAAATCTGATGTGAATACTTGTTACTTTTGTTGGGAATAATATTTAATCCATGTCAGTTTATGTAGGAAGTTTGTTTGAGATCGACGATCCCCTTTCCCCCGAAATTGCAGATTAAAAAAAAAAAATCACGGCAAGATCACGTGCGGATAATAGAGAGATCCGGATAAAGGGAGGCCGGATAGGAGGTCGGACTGTAATGACGAAGCTTACACATGTTGCGAAACTAAACTATTGTAAACCATAATGATAAAGGACGTCCGTCATTTTAGGTAAGTATAATCAATGTGCGCTCCAGATTCGAAGGTGTCCTCCCCCAGAATCTTGACCAGTATGGTTGCAGTTTGGTCCGGTGTCAGCAGTTGCTTCTGCTCGGCCAGCATCTCGGTCACGACCTTCCGGGCACCGTCGTCTGGGCAGTCGCTGGAGAGTTGCTGGAACATGACGGTATCGACGAGCCCAGGGTGGTAGCTGAGGATGCGAGCGTCTGGCTCCTCAGCCGCTAGAATCTTGAACCACATGTTCCTGGCAGCCTTGCCCATGCCGTACAAGCCACTGAGGAAAGGAAAAGGTTTGAAGTGAACATAAGTGTATTTGCCCGAATTATATTACTCTAGTACATGATAGTCAGTTGTCACTTCGTAAAGATATGAATACATATACGTAGTGACGTCATAAAGAGGAGAAGGATGGTGCCGTACTGTCAAGAAAGACAGAAATTTTACTGTCAGCTGCAGGACTTAAAGGAACTGTATAAAATTGGTTGGGGTGAAGATTTAGTTTTGAACGTTTTGCGAAATATTTAGAAACCACTCTATGAAATGTTAAAGAGCATACTATAACAAAGAGGAATTGAAATTTTATATGATAAATTTTATAATCGGTTTTTAAATGACTGAGAAAGTACATTGTATCAACTTATCACTTGACCACCGAGGCTCTCAGTGAAATACATTCCCTGTAACACAGGGTTTAGAAATATGTGTATAGCATCGACAAGTAATATTATTTTATTTTTACTCTTCCTGACGAGTTCAAGAAATTTTCCTCGCTTTTCCTCATCAGAGAGTGTTATACATGTGAAGAGTTTGTTCGCAAAAACCGATAAGTCCATGCATTTTTGAAGATTTTGAAGTACGGTCTCTATCATAATATTATAGTACAAAATAATACCTTTAAAATTATATATTGGTCCCTACATAAAGGTACATTTTTGAAGTTATGGTCAAAAGAAGCAAAACATTTCTTATTATTCTCTTTATTTTTCTTGACCTTTAATCGCAAATATCTCCATTTGACAAATATGGACTTATCGGTTTTCGCAAACAAACTCTTCATGCGCTCAGGCTTATATAAGATGTTTATTATTACCGATTGCACAAACGTGTAAAGATTATAGTTATCTCGAAATGGTCAAGGTAAAATCAACTTGAAAAAAAAATGCATTGTCAAGGATATTTCCTCACATTACATGTAGTGAGGGTTGTGTAGGATACAAAGAAGGGGATTACAGGAGGAGGATGGAAGGAGAGGGAGGTAGATGCGTTGTTGACACATCCATAATGCCACGTAGGCCTATTTTAGTGGTAATACCTACCCCGTACTAACGGGTAGAATGGCCGCAACTGATGAGATGTTGATGATGGTCCTTCGGAGTCCTTCTCTCGCGGGAAACTTGGAGAGGAAGTGAGAAGTGAGCAGGAAAGCCGACGTCAAGTTAAGCATGCAGTAGTTTTGCACGTACTCCACATCCGATGAAGACCAATCGCGAATGTATCGAGTAACATCGCCCAAGGATGCAGCATTGTTAACGAGGAGAACATGTCGATAATCTTCTGGATTGACATCTTTCGTCAGTTCTTGGTAAATGCTGGAGAGTGCTGACTTGTCCGACAAATCCGCCGTAACCGGAATGACTTGCACGCCAGGAGTAGCGGCGTGCACTAGACGTTTCGTCTCGTTTAGATCACCGACACTTCTTCCTGTAATGACAACCACGGAATTTTCCTCTATTTGCTTCGATATGGCCAAGGCTATAGCGCGTCCAATCCCTCTGCTACCACCTGTAATGATACAAAATGTCTTAACTCTCAGGATCTCTTTCGAAGAAGCCATGTTTAATTGCTGTTAGATGGACTTACAGTTTTCAACGCATTGCACGGTGACTCCCGAGTGCATAGTCAATAGTGGCGTGTCCCGATTGTACTCTTCGGCAGCCCTGTGAGCATGGATTTCTCATTCGTCATTTATCACTGTGAATGCGCATTATTCAGGTGAAAGAAACTTTTCTGGGTCACTGTGGGATGTGAAGACTCTGATATAAGAGTGTAGGACCGTTATTTTGTCGTTGTTTACTTTGCTGTGCATCTGATCCCCATTACGGGCCCCATTTCATAAACAAAGGTTGATATGATAGCAACTCCTGCTGGAATGCAGTTGACATGGTCATGGTAATGCCACGGATCCAGCTTCCTGATTGGTTGTTGCTATGGTAAGTTGCCATTCCGGAAAGAGTTGCTATCCTAACATATTTTACGAAAGGGGGCCCTGGTTTGTCTACTCTCCTTTTGTCGTCTGTCTAGACCTTGTATTAATTTGCATTAGTTTGCCTTTCAATATTGCCTTGCAGTCACGTCTGGCATCAATTTTACTCCTAAAGGTTATCAGTCATTATACTAATCTCATATAAACCATGTCTGAGTATTTCTATTAATAGTGCAACAGACCAGATATGGTCCGTCAATATTACAGGCTAATATTAGCATTGCTCAAAGCTCATTGTCCCTTTGATGTTTGTTATAAGGTTAAAGGTTGAACGTATGAAATTATTGTTTTGACATATCCATTTTTGTCCGTCATTTACCAGTGAAGTTATCATCACACATCATACAATCACCGACGCCATTTACGCCACAAGGCATGTACTTAAAGTCACATATTCCATGTCATCTCGCGGAAGGGGTACCATCCCATAGACTTCGACGACTCCCACGACTTCGTGTCCGGTGCAATAATGAGCCAATGGCCTGCTCTGGAAGTCTGTTGTAATATTGCAACTAATTTCGGCGATCGTAATTCATATTCCGTGACGAAACAGTTCCCAACAGTGTATGACTTATAATGCTTGCATTAGCGGTGTGTATATAGGTCTTATTCATTATTTTGCCTCAGTAAACTAGTTAAAGGGACTGTACAGTACTGGTTGAGGTGAGGATTCAGCTTGTATCGGTTTGGGAGATAATTAGAAACCACTTTTGAAATGTTAAAGAGCATATAATTCTAATTGGAATCAAAAGTTTATATGATGAAAATCGGTTTTGAAATGACGGAGATAAAACAAGGTAAAACAAAGAGATCCCAATAATCCCAATTTTATTAGGATCGCTTTTTTTTGATATCTCAGTCGCTTCAAGAACAATTTTCATCAAATAAACGTTGAGCCCTTCTTGAAATTACATGCTCTTTCGTATTTCAAGAGGTTTCTCACTGTGTAACCAAAAATGTTATAAACCTGAATCCTCACCTCAACCAGTACTGTACAGTCCCTTTAAAGGGGAATTACATGAAACGCAATATGTAAATGTGGATTGAGTGAATGCAGCAATATTGGTAGAATTACACATTAGTGAAAGTTTTAGGAAAATAGGACAATCCATTCAAAACTAATTGTTATTTTTGGTGATGCAGCCATTGCCGGATGATCTGAGAAGACTTCTGCAGTTTGTGACGTCACAAAATATACGGAACGATACAAAGAAAACAATTTTTTTTTTCTAGATGAAAAGTTCATATGTCCGCGTCTTGTTACTGAAATAATTATGTTAAGGGTAATTATCCACATGCTTTTTAAAAGAGGTACGCCAAGTGCTCATTCTTCCTTATTGTTTTGTATTTACTAATTACATTTCCTGTTAGCCAGTGTGAGCGTAAAAACGGCATTATCATAAAAATTATGTCATCCCTTTATTCACAGCCCTTGAATTGTTTTGTACTTATAGTAACATTGAAGGTGAGCGCTATACTCTTCCATAGACTTAGTGCACTATGAAGATATCGAATATGCACACGAGTTTTAGCTATTCACATTTTCCCTGAATTCTTATTATTTCTTATTTTTAATAAAAGATATTATTTCAATATCATGACAAAAGTGTGATCCAGATCGTCAGAACTTTTATTCTATATAATATGCAAAAGCCATGCAACTCCACAGAGGAAACACACAGTGAACTTTCAGAATGGACAGCTACCAAGATTTAAAGCCAACCCACATTCTCTCTGAATATATGTTTTTCTTGCCTTTTTTTTTTCTTGATTGAAAATTTTCAAATATTCCAACAAAAGTGTGTAACAGGTTATTGAATTTCAATTCTAGAGATGCAATCACTGAAATAAAATTCATACAATCATGTGAGGTCTAGATGGCGGTTGGCGGCGTTATCCGCGGATACTAGTTTTGGTTGAGACCGAACTTCATGTTTCTAACATTGTTGGTGAGATACTGAGAAGCGTCTTATGAAATGTGAAAGAGCATGTAATTTCAAAAGGAATTCAACGTTTATTTGATGAAAATTGATTTTGAAATGGCTGAGATACCCAAAACAGAGCGATCCTAATAAAAGGTGGGATCCATCTTTTATTACGATTGCTTTGTATTACTTTGTTTCTTTTTTCATCAAATAGACTTTGAACTCCTCTTGAATGGTATGCTGTGTACTATTTTATAAGGGAATTCTTAGTATCTCACAAAAAGTTAAAATCCTCATCTTCCCCAATACTATACCATCCCTTTAAAACAACGACAACAACAAAAAATACCAATGTTTTACTTTGTTGTTGTTGTTTGTTTTCGTGGTGGTCTCAATGGTTTAAATGCACCCAGTATATTTACGTTCGCAATGCCATTCACCGTTCTTTAGATGTGAAATTTCACGCAGACACTATTAATTTCTCAACTTTACCAGCTTATTGAGACTGAATGAATTTTGCCTTTTGGTCTTATTAGCATTGCCATTTATCTTTTCTTTAAAGGGAAGATAAACCCCAAGAACAATGTGGATTGAGTAAAAGCAGCAACATTAGTAGAACACATCAGTGAAAGTTTGAAGAAAATCGGACAATCGATGCAAAAGTTATGAATTTTTAAAGTTTTGGTGTTGGAACCGCTGGATGAGGAGACTACTAGAGGTTATGACGTATGAGTGGACTACAATATCAAGAAAATATAAAGAAAATACTACAAAAATCCATTTTTCATGAAAATTACAAATTCCATCAACTTGATATTGACATATGTTAAGGGTAGCAATTATTCCCCCTGCTTTCTGAAAGCGGTTGGTCCACTGCTCTTTGATAATTCTAGAAAAGTGAATTTTTGTTGAATATCCTTTATATTTTCTTTGTATTGTTGTCCACTCATACGTCATATCCTCTAGTAGTCTCCTCATCCAGCGGTTCCAACACCAAAACTTTAAAAATTCATAACTTTTGCATCGATTGTCCGATTTTCTTCAAACTTTCACTGATGTGTTCTACTAATGTTGCTGCTTTCACTCAGTCCACATTGTTCTTGGGGTTTATCTTCCCTTTAAGATCAGCGACTACTGGTAGGCTGTTTGCTCAATTGATGTTGAACATGAATATGCCTTTGACAGACTAGGCGATCTAATGGCGTTTACTTATCCCACAACATTTCGCTTGTGCGTATGTGTATGCTGTATGTTTTGTATCCTTTACTTTTTATGTATGTATATATATATATATATATATATATATATATATATATATATATATATATATATATATATAAGTGTGAGTCGTGTGTCTTCAGCTAATGATGAACCCCTGGGTCGTCGCATCTTTTTGGAGTGTGTTTGTAAACGAGAGTAAAGAGGCGGTAGACGTTGCTTAATCCTCACAAGTGAGTTTACTCAAGCTTTCGGGCTTCCTGCCCTTTGTCAAGACTGGGGACAAGATACAAAACATGGATATCATATACACAAATAGAAAATGATAATGATGATCAAAACAATAGCGGAACTGATAACTACAGTGAAGGAGGCAGAGACGGCAGGGAATAATTACACAGGTGGGGGTGATGCATCAATCTTGCATAAAATAACATGCAGATTATATACAATCACAAACAAGCATACAAAATATAAACATTTACAAATACAGTGTACGTATGACTTAACATCTGCACACACACATAATGGGTACGGATGTGTGCGCACAATCACACATGTGAAATTCCTCGCGCATGACAAAGCAGGCAACCATACTATAAACAATAACGGCAATTAATGAAATCATAATAGTAACTAGACTCGGAATTTGTCAAGACTGACAAATTAGGTGATCCGATCTGTTCGTAAATCAACGATTTGAGTCTCCTGATCCCAATAGGCATGACCATACCGGTTTCATCTGTGTTTAGTGGACATTGGCCGTGTGATGTTTTGATTCTCATTTAGAAAAGGGAGTCAGACCTGCCATCTATGGTACACAATTCCGTATACACTAACGAAGATACAGAATGAAGTTATATTTGACCTTTGACCCAACTTTGCACAGACAAGATGGCATCTGAGCAAAAAGTGGTGATTTTGTGAAATGATCCTTGTAACATGGTCTTTACGTGTGCAAAATATGGGAAAGATAGGACATGTATTCACCAAGATACAGGATGATACATTTATGACCTTTGACCCTAATTTACATACCGAAGATGACTTCTGATCAAGTAGTTGTAATTGTATGAAATAATGTACGTGACATGAACTAAACATGTGCAAAATATGGGGGTGATAAGGCCTGTTTTTCTTGAGTTATTGTAAAGAAAGTTGCAGAAAGAAAGAAATATCTCAATACATCGAAGATCAGCTTTAATTTCAACCAAGTTTTTGGACGTGATCCCGACATCGTATGAAAAATGGAGGGCAGATTTTCGATAGCCCAAAGTCTCAGCTACAACATATTAAAATCTGGGAGAAATTCACCGAAGCATAAGTGAGCTAGTGCTCGATAAAGACAATCATGTCAATTTTCACATCTACAAAAATTCCCTCCCATAGAGATGACACGTCATAACGAAGATAAAGAAAGAAGTACATATGACCTTTGACCCCACTTTGCACACCCAAGATGGCATCTGAGCAAAAAGTGGTTATTTTGTGAAATGATCCTTGTAACATGGTCGTTACGTGTGCACAATATGAAAAAGATTGAACATGTATTCACCAAGATACAAGATGATACATTTATGACCTTTGACCCTAATTTACATATCCAAGATGACGTCTGATTAAGTAGTTGTTATTTTATGAAATAATGTACGTGACATGAACTAAACATGTGCAAAATATTGGGCTGATAGAGCTTGTTTTTCTTGAGTTATTGTAAAGAAAGTTGCAAAAAGAAAGGAATATCTCAATACATCGAAGATAAGCTTTAATTTCAACCAAGTTTTTGGACATGATCCCGACACCGTATGAAAAAACGAAGGGCACACTTACGATTGCGCAAAGTCTCAGCTACAACATATCAAAATCTGGGAGAAATTCACCGAAGCATAAGTGAGCTAGTGCTCGAAAAAGACAGTCATGTCAATTTTCATTTCCAGAAAAACTGCACTCCCATAGAGATAACACGTAAACTGGTCAAATTTGACAAGATTACTTTCAATCCATTTTTACGAGGTGATACCGTCATCCAATCAAAATGTTGTTATTACATGTATGAAAGAGTATTTAATAAGCTACAACATACTGAAATCTGGGTGAAAATTGGCAAAGGATAAGTGAGATACGCTCGAGTGAACTTGAAATTTGATGACGTCATTTTGAAAATTTACTTTTTTAATTGTATTAAGAAATTTGATATCTTTTAATCATTTTTCCAGCATCGCCAACCCATGAATTAACATGAACAACTCATCAGCTTTCAGAATATGTCAAGAAAATGGGGGGTCACCGTCCATCCTGACGAGTAAAATCGGATTCAAAATTGGCGGTTTTTTGGCATTGTTGGACTGTATATCGCCATTGACGCGCGCGCGGAATTTCAACTTTGACGGGTCCGTATGACGTCATAATGAGTCGGATTGACTTGAAACTTGGTAGAAATATTCCTTGACATTTCAGGCATCCAATAAGTGTGAAAAAATGGGAAATTTCCATTGCATATGAGCTGTGCGTGCGTATATGTGCGCGCGCGTACGCGTCCGTCCAATTTTTTCAATTTTTCAAAAAATGCTCCAAATGGTCTGAAACGTGTGCAAAAAAAATTTGAGCTGGATTTGAGCATACAAATATTTCAACGCGCGCGTACGCGCACGTTTTAAGAGAAAATATGAATTTTGAGAATATGAGTAGAATGCGCATAACTTGAAATATATGTGACGTAAATTTCATTGAAAAATTCCATTCCATTAATGAGATATGATTGAGAATGTGTTTTCATATAATGACGTCATAGTGACGTCACGGTCGACTGATCACTTTGATTTTAGTTCGATTGCCGTCTTTCGGAGACGATACATATATGGTATAAGTTTGAAATTGATAGGAAGAGGACTTTCGGAGCTAATCGATACACAACTTTTGGGGAGAAATAAGAAAAAGAAGAAGAAGAAGAAGAACTAGACTCGGAATTTGTCAACACTGACAAATTAGGTGATCCGATTTTTTTTTTAATCGATGATTCGAGTCCTGATCGCAATAGGCATGACCATACAGGTTTAATCTGTGTTTAATGGCATTGGCCGTGTGATGTTTGGATTCTCATTTAGAAAAGAGAGTCAGGTCTGCCATCTTAGGTACCAAATTCGGTATACACTATAATGAAGATACAGAATAAAACATTTATGACCTTTGACCCTACTTTACATACCCAAGATGGTGTTCATAACAATAATTATAATGTACGTGACATGAACTAAACATGTGCAAAATACGGGGGTAATAGGGAATGTCTTTCTTGAGTTATTGCAAAGAAAGTTGCAGAAAGAAAGAAATATGAAAATACATCGAAGCTAAGCTTGAATTTTAGCGAAGTTTTTCGACGTGATTTCGATGTCGTATGAAAAGGAATGGGCAATGTTACGATAGCGCAAAGTCTCAGCTACAGCATATTAAAATCTGGGAGAAATTCACCGAAAGGTAAGTGAGATAGTGCTCGATAAAGACAATCATGTCAATTTTCACATCTAGACAAATTCCCTCCCATAGAGTTAACACGTCATAACGAAGATAGAGAAAAAAGTACATATGACCTTTGACCTCACTTTGCACAGACAAGATGGCATCTGAGCAAAAAGTGGTTATCTTGTGAAATGATTCTTGTAACATGGTCTTTACGTGTACAAAATATGGGAAAAAAAGGACATGTATTCACCAAGATACAGGATGAAACATTTATGACCTTTGACCCTAATTTACATACCCAAGATGGCGTCTGATCAAGTAGTTGTTATTTCATGAAATAATGTACGTGACATGAACTAAATATGTGCAAAATATGGTGGTGATAGGGTATGTTTTTCTTGAGTTTTTGCGAAGAAAGTTGCAGAAACAAAGAAATATTTTAATACATCGAAGATTAGCTTTAATTTCAACCAAGTTTTCTGACGTGATCCCGACATCGTAAGAAAAAACGAAGGTACACTTACGATAGCCCAAAGTCTCAGCTACAACATACTAAAATCTAGGAGAAATTCACCGAAGCATAAGTGAGCTAGTGCTTGATAAAGATAGTCATGTCGTTTTCATTTCCAGAAAAACTGCACTCCCATAGAGATAACACGTAAACTGGCCAAATTTGACAAGGTTACGTTCAATCCATTTTTACGAGGTGATAACGTCATCCAAGCAAAACTGTGTTATTTTATTTATGAAAGACTATTTAATAAGCTACATCATATCGAAATCTGGGCCAAAATCGGCAAAGGATAAGTGAGATACGCTCGAGTGACCTTGAAATTTGATGACGTCATTTTGAAAATTTAATTTTTTTACTTTAGTAAGAAATTTGATACCTTTTAATCATTTTTTCAGCATCGCCAACCCATGAAATGACATGTACAACTCATCAGCTTTCAAAATATGTAAAGAAAATGGGGGGTCACCGTTCATCCTGACGAGTAAAATCGGATTTAAAATTGGCATTTTTTTGGCATTGTTGCACTGTATATCGCCATTGACGCGCGCGCGGAATTTCAACTTTGACGGGCCCGTATGACGTCATATTGAGTCGGATTGACTTGAAACTTGGTGGAAATATTCCTTGACATTTTAGACATCCGATAAATGTGAAAAAACGGGAAATTTCTATTGCATATGAGCTGTGCGTGCGTATATGCGCGCGCGCGTACGCGTCCGTCCAAATATTTCAATTTTTCAAAAATTGCTCCAAATTGTCTGAAACGTGTGCAAAAAAAATTTGAGCTCGATTGGAGCATACAAATATTTCAACGGGCGCGTACGCGCACGTTTTTAAGATAAATATGAATTTTGAGAATTTGAGTATAATGCACTTGACTTGAACTATATGTGACGTAAATTTGATTGAAAAATTCTATTCCATTAATGAGATATGAATGAAAATGTGTTTTCATATAATGACGTCATAGTGACGTCACGGTTGAGTGATCACTATGATTTTACTTGCGCTGTCGTCTTTGCGATATGATACATATATGGTATAAGTTTGACATTGATAGGCAATGCACTTTCTGAGCTAACCTCTGCACAACTTTTGTCCAGAAATAAAGAAAGAAAGAAAGAAAGAAAGAAAGAATCCGTACAGATACAATAGGTGATCCGAGAGGATACTCGGATCACCTAACTAGAGATTGTAATTTGTCATCACTGACAAATTAAGGTGATCCGATTTTTTTTATCAATGATTCGAGTCCTGATCGCAATAGGCATGACCATACAAGTTTCATCTGTGTTTAGAGACATTGGCCGTGTGATGTTTGCATTCTCATTTAGCAAAGGGAGTCATATCTGCCATGTTTGGTACCAAATTCTGTATACACTATAACGAAGAAACAGCAACAAGTACATATGACCTTTGACCCACCTTTGCACTCCCAAGATTGCATCTGATGAAATAGTGGTTATTTTGTGAAATGATTCTCGCGACATCGTGTATACGTGTGAAAAATATGGGAAAGATAGGACAGGTATTCACCAAGATACAAGATGAAACATTTATGACCTTTGACCCTAATTTACATACCCAAGATGTTGTCCGATCTAGTAGTTGTTATTTTATGAAATAATGTACGTGACATGAACTAAACATGTGGAAAATATGGGGGTGATTGGGCGTGTTTTTCTTGAGTTATTGCAAAGAAAGATGCAGAAAGAAAGAAATATCTCAATACATAGAAGATAAGCTTTAAATTCAACCAAGTTTTTTATCGTGATCCCGACATCGTATGAAATAACGAAATAAATTTAATGATAGCGCAAAGTCTCAGCTAGAACATATCAAAATCTGGGAGAAATTCACCAAAGGGTAAGTGAGCTAGTGCTCGATAAAGACGATCATGTCAATATTCACATTAAAAAAAATTCCCTCCCATAGAGATAACACGTCATAACGAAGATACAAAAAGAAGTACATATGACCTTTGACCTCAATTTGCACAGACAAGATGGCATCTGAGTAAAAAGTAATTATTTTGTGAAATGATCCTTGTAACATGGTCTTTGCGTGTGCAAAATATGGGAAAGATAGGACATGTATTCACTAAGATACTCGATGAAACACTTATGACCTTTGACCCTAATTTACATACCCAAGATGGTGTCCGATCAAGTAGTTGTTATTTTATGAAATAATTGACGTGACATGAACTAAACATGTGCAAAATATGGAAGTGATAGAGGCCGTTTTTCTTGAGTTATTGCAAAGAAAGTTGCAGAAAGAAAGAAATATCTCAATACATCGAAGATAAGCCTGAATTTCAACCAAAAGTTTTGACGTGATCCCGACATCGTATGAAAAAACGAAGGGCACACTTACGGTAGCGTAAAGTCTCAGCTACAACATATTAAAATCTGGGAGAAATTCACCGAAGGGTAAGTTAGCTAGTGCTCGATAAAGATAGTCATGTCAATTTTCATTTCCAGAAAAACTGCACTCCCATAGAGATAACACGTAAACTGGTCAAATTTGACAAGATCACATTCAATCCATTTTTACGAGGTGATACCGTTATCTAATCAAAATATTGTAATTTTATGTTTGAAAGAACATAAAATAAGCTACAACATACTGAAATCTGGGTGAAAATTGACAAAGGACTAGTGAGATAAGCTTGAGTGAACTTGAAATTTGATGACGTTATTTTGAAAATTTACTTTTTTTACTTTATTAAGAAATTTGATATCTTTTAATCATTTTGTCAGCATTACCACCCCATGAAATGACATGTACAACTCATCAGCTTTCAAAATATGTAAAGAAAATGGGGGGTCACCGTCCATCCTGACGAGTAAAATCGGATCTAAAATTAGCAATTTTTTGGCATAGTTGCATTGCATATCGCCATTGACGCGCGCGCGGAATTTCAACTTTGACGGGCCCGTATGACGTCATATTGAATCGGATTGACTTGAAACTTGGTAGAAATATTCCTTGACATTTCAGACATTCGATCCGTGCGATAAAACGTGAAATTTCTATTGCATATGAGCTTTGCGTGCGTATATGCGCGCGCGCGTACGCGTCCGTCGATTTTTTTTGAAATGCAGTAAATGACCTGAAACGTGTGCAAAACAATTTTGAGGTTGATTGGAGCATGTTTAAATTTCAACGCGCGCGTACGCGCTCGTTTAGTATGAACGTGACTAAATTTTATGAAATATATCAATAGACCTTGACTTGAACTATATGATATCTTAATTTCATTCAAAAATTCCATTCCATTAATGAGATATTGATGTAAACGTGATTTCAGATAATGACGTCATAATGACGTCACGGTTAACTGATCACATTGATACACTAGATCTGTCGTCCTTAGGACATGATACATATATGGTATAAGTTTGAAAGTGATAGGTAGGGGACTTTTTAAGTTAACCGATACACAAGATTTGAGGAGAAAGAAATAAAGAAGAAGAAGAAGAAGAAGAAGAAGAAGAAAGAATCCGTACAGATACAATAGGTGATCCGAGAGGATACTCGGATCACCTAACTAGACTCGGAATTTGTCAAGACTGACAAATTAGGTGATCCGATCTCTTCGAAAATCAATGATTTGACTCCTGATCCAAATATTCATGACCATACAGGTTTCATCTGTGTTGACGGGACATTGGCTGTGTGATGTTTGGATTCTCATTTAGAAAAGGGAATGAGACATGCCATCTATGGTACCGAATTCCGTATACACTAACGGATATACAAAATGAAGTATATTTGACCTTTGACCTCACTTTGCACACCTAAGATGGCGTCTAAGCAAAAAGTGATTATTTTATGAAATGATTCTTGTAACATGGTCTTTGCGTGTGCAAAATATGGGAAAGATAGGACATGTATTCACCAAGATACAGGATGAAACATTTATGACCTTTGACCCTAATTTACATACCCAAGATGGTGTCCGATCAAGTAGTTGTTATATTATGAAATAATGTACGTGACATGTACTAAACATGTGCAAAATATGGGACTGATAGCCATTGTTGTTGTTCATCTATTGCACAGAAAGTAGTAGAAAGAAAGAAAAATGAAGAAAAAATTTTGTTATTTTATAGAAATTTGAAGGAGAAGCATAAAAAAATCAGGAAAAGATAAAGTAAGGAAAGGGAGATTAAGATTAACTAAAGAAAAAGAAGAAAAAAGTGTTTAAAAAATAAAAAAAAAAATTGGCAGGGGTGAGCCTCGAACCAGGGACCTTAGGATTACGAGTCGGATGCGCTACGCAATGACCTATTTCATTCTCCATAGGCCCTGTGTATTAAGCAAAATGACGCTGCATCGAAGCCTCGTGTCATTTTCAACCAAGTTTTTCGACATGATACCGACGTCGTATGAAAAAATGGAGGGCACACTTAAGATAGCCCAAAGTGTCAGCTACAACATACTAAAATCTGGGAGAAATTCACCGAAGCATAAGTGAGCCAGTGCTCGAAAAAGATAGTCATGTCAATTTTCATTTCCAGAAAAACTGCACTTCCATAGAGATAACACGTAAACTGGTCAAATTTGACAAGATTACTTTCAATCCATTTTTACGAGGCGATGCCGTCATCTAATCAAAATGTTGTTATTATAATAATGAAAGAGCATTTAGTAAGCTACAACATACTGAAATTTGGGTACAAATTGGCAAAGTATAAGTGAGATACGCTCGAGTGAACTTGAAATTTGATGACGTAATTTTGAAAATTTACTTCTTTTATTTTATTAAGAGATTTGATATCTTTTAATCACTTTTCCAGCATCGCCAACCCATGAAATGATATTTACAACTCATCAGCTTTCAGAATATGTAACGAAAAGGGGGGGTCACCGTCCATTCTGACGAGTAAAATCGGATTTAAAATTGGCGGTTTTTTGGCATAGTTGCACTGTATATCGCCATTGACGCGCGCGCGGAATTTCAACTTTGACGGGCCCGTATGACGTCATATTGACTCGGATTGACTTGAAACTTGGTAGAAATATTCCTTGACATTTCAGGCATCCGATAAGTGTGAAAAAATGGGAAATTTCTATTGCATAAGAGCTGTGCGTGGGTATATGTGCGCGCACGTACGCGTCCGTCCAATTTTTTCAATTTTTCGAAAAATTCTCCAAATTGTCTGAAACGTATGCAAAAAAAATTTGAGCTCGATTTGAACATACAAATATTTCAACGCGCGCGTACGCGCACGTTTTAAGGATAAATATGAATTTTGAGAATATGAGTAGAATGCGCTTGACTTGAAATATATGTGACGTAAATTTCATTGAATAATTCCATTCCATTAATGAGATATGAATGAGAATGTGTTTTCATATAATGACGTCATAGTGACGTCACGGTCGACTGATCACAATGATTTTACTTGCGCTGTCGTCTTTGGGACATGATACATACATGGTATAATTTTGACATTGATAGGAAGAGGACTTTCTGAGCTAACCTCTGCACAACTTTTGAGGAGAAAAAAGAAAAAGAAGAACTAGAGATTGTAATTTGTCATCACTGACAAATTAAGGTGATCCGATTTTTTTTTTTATCAATGATTCGAGTCCTGATCGCAATAGGCATGACCATAAAGGTTTCAGCTTTGTTTAGAGACATTGGCCGTGTGATGTTTGGATTCTCATTTAGAAAAGGGAATCATGTCTGCCATCTTTGGTGCTATTCTTTATACACTAGATAACGAAGATACAGCAACAAATACATATGACCTTTGACCCACCTTTACACTCCCAAGATGGCATCTGAGGAAAAAGTGGTTATTTTGTGAAATGATTTTCGCGACATCGTCTATACGTGTGCAAAATATGGGAAAGATAGGGCAGACATTCACCAAGATACAAGACGAAACATTTATGACATTTGACCCTAATTTACATACCCAAGATGGTGTCCGATCAAGTAGTTGTAATTTTATGAAATAATGTACGTGACATGAACTAAATACGTGCAAAATATGGAGGTGATAGGGGCTGTTTTTCTTGAGTTATTGCAAAGAAAGTTGCAGAAAGAAAGAAATATCTGAATACATCAAAGATAAGCTTTAATTTCAACCAAGATTTTTCACGTGATTCCGACATCGTATGAAAAAACAATGGGTATACAACGATAGCGCAAAGTCTCAGCTTCAACATATTAAAATCTGGGAGAAATTCACTAAAGGGTAAGTGAGCTAGTTGTCGAGAAAGACAATCATGTCCATTTTCACATCTAGAAAAATTCCCTCCCATAGAGATAACACGTCATAACGAAGATACAGGAAGAAGTATATATGACCTTTGACCCCATTTTGCACAGACAAGATGGCCCCTGAGCCAAAAATGATAATTTTGTGAAATGATCCTTGTAACATGGTCTTTACGTGTGCAAAATATGGGAAAGATAGGACATGTATTCACGAAGATACAGGATGAAACATTTATGACCTTTGACCCTAATTTACATACCCAAGATGGTGTCTGATCAAGTAGTTGTTTTTTTGTGAAATAATGTACGTGACATGAACTAAACATGTGCAAAATATGGTGGTGATAGGATATGTTTTTCTTGAGTTATTGCAAAGAAAGTTACAGAAAGAAAGAAATATTTCAATACATCGAAGATAAGCTTGAATTTCAAACAAGTTTTTGGAAGTGATGCCGACTCCGTATGAAAAAACAAAGGGCACACTTACGATAGCCCAAAGTCTCAGCTACAACATACTAAAATATGGGAGAAATTCACCGAAGCATAAGTGAGCTAGTGCTCGATAAAGATAGTCATGTCAGTTTTCATTTCCAGAAAAACTGCACTCCCATAGAGATAACACGTAAACTGGTCAAATTTGACAAAATTACTTTCAATCCATTTTTATAAGGTGATACCATCATCCAATTAAAATATTGTTATTACAACTTTGAAAGTACATTTAATAAGCTACAACATACTGAAATTTGGGGGTAAATCGGCAAAGGATAAGGGAGATACGCTCGAGTGAACTTGAAATTTGATGACGTCATTTTCAAATTTTAGTTTTTTTATTTCATTGTGAAATTTGATACCATTTAATCATTTTGCCAGCATCGGCAACCCATGAGATGACATTTACACTCATGAACTTTCAGAATATGTAAAGAAAATGGGGGGTCATCGTCCATCCCGACGAGTAAAATCAGATTTAAAATTGGCGGTTTTTTGGCATAGTTGAACTGTATATCGGCATTGACGCGCGCGCGGAATTTCAACTTTGACGGGCCCGTATGACGTCATATTGAATCGGATTGACTTGAAACTTGGCAGAAATATTCCTTGACATTTCAGGCATCCGATAACAGTGAAAAAACGGGAAATTTCTATGACATTTGAGCTGTGCGTGCGCATATGTGCGCGCGCGTACGCGTCCGTCCAATTTTGTCAATTTTTCAAAAAAAGCTCTAAATGGTCTGAAACGTGTGCAAAAAAATTTTGAGCTCGATTGGAGTATGCAAATATTTCAACGCGCACGTACGCGCACGTCTTTAGAAAAAATATGAATTTTGAGAATATGAGTAGAATGCGCATGACTTGAAATATATGTGACGCAAATTTCATTGAAAAATTCCATTCCATTAATTAGATATGATTGAGAATGTGTTTTCATATAATGACGTCATAGTGACGTCACGGTCGACTGATCACAATGATACATTAGATTTGTTGTCTTTAGGACATGATGCATACATGGTATAATTTTGAAATTGATAGGCTGAGTACTTTCTGAGCTGACCTCTGCACAACTTTTGGGGAGAAATAAAGAAATAAAGAAGAAGAACTAGAGATTGTAATTTGTCATTACTGACAAATTAAGGTGATCCGATTTTTTTTTTTTTTTATCAATGATTCGAGTCCTGATCGCAATAGGCATGACCATACAGGTTTCATCTGTGTTTAGAGACATTGGCCGTGTGATGTTTGGATTCTCATTTAGAAAAGGGAGTCATGTCTGCCATCTTTGGTACTAATTCTGTATACACTAGATAACGGTGATACAGCAACAAATACATGTGGCCTTTAACCCACCTTTACACTCCCAAAATGGCATCTGAGGAAAAAGTGGTTATTTTGTGAAATGATTCTCGCGACATCGTCTATACGCGTGCAAAATATGGGAAAGATAGGACACGTATTCACCAAGATACAAGATGAAACATTTTTGACCTTTGACCCTAAATTACATACCCAAGATGGTGTCTGATCAAGTAGTTGTTATTTTATGAAATAATGTACGTGACATGAACTTAACATGTGCAAAATATGGGGGTGATAGGGGCTGTTTTTCTGAAGTTATTGCAAAGAAAGTTGCAGAATGAAAGCAATATCTCAATACATAGAAGATAAGCTTTAATTTCAACCAAGTTTTTTAACATGATCCCGACATTGTATGAAAAAACGAAGGCACACTGGCGATAGCGCAAAGTCTTAGCTACAACATATTACAATCTGGGAGAAATTCACCGAAGGGTAAGAGAGTTAGTGCTCGATAAAGACAACCATGTCAATTTTCACATTAAAAAAAATTTCCCTCCCATAGAGATAACACGTCATAACGAAGATACAGAAAAAAGTACATATGACCTTTGACACCAATTTGCACAGACAAGATGGCATCTGAGCAAAAAGTGGTTATTTTGTGAAATGATCCTTGTAACTTGGTCTTTGCGTGTGCAAAATATGGGAAAGATAGGACATGTATTCACCAAGAAACAGGATGAAACATGTATGACGTTTGACCCTAATTTACATGCCCAAGATGGTGTCCGATCAAGTAGTTGTTATTTTATGAAATAATGCACGTGACATGAACTAAACATGTGCAAAATATCGGGGTGATAGAGGCTATTTTTCCTGAGTTATTGCAAAGAAAGTTGCAGAAAGAAAGAAATATCTCAATACATCAAAGATAAGCTTTAATTTCAACCAAATTTTTTGACGTGATCCTGACATTGTATGAAAAAACGAAGGGCACACATACGGTAGCGTAAAATCTCATCTACAACATATTAAAATCTGAGAGAAATTCACCGAAGGGTAAGGGAGCTAGTGCTCGATAAATATAGTCATGTCAATTTTCATTTCCAGAAAAACTGCATTCCCATAGAGATAACACGTAAACTGGTCAAATTTGACAAGATTACTTTCAATCCATTTTTACGAGGTGATGCTGTCATCCAATCAAAATGTTGTTATTACAGTAATGAAAGGGCATTTCATAAGCTACAACATACTGAAATCTCGGTGAAAATTAGCCGAGGGTTAGTGAGATACGATCGAATGAACTTGAAATTTGATGATGTCATTTTGAAAATTTGCTTTTTTTACTTTATTAAGAAATTTGATATCTTTTAATCATTTTGCCAGCATTGCCACCGCATGAAATGACATGTACAACTCATTAGCTTTCAGAATATGTAAAGAAAATGGGGGGTCACCGTCCATTCTGACAAGTAAATTCGGATTTAAAATTGACGGTTTTTTCGGCATAGTTGCACTGTATATCGCCATTGACGCGCGCGCGGAATTTCAACTTTGACTGGCCCGTATGACGTCATATTGAGTCGGATTGACTTGAAACTTGGTAGAATTATTCCTTGACATTTTAAACATCCGATCCGTGTGAAAAACTGAGAAATTTATATTGCATATGAGCTGTGCGTGCGTATATGTGCGCGCGCGTACGCGTCCGTCCAATTTTTTAAATTTTTCAAAAAATGCTGCAAATGGTCTGAAACGGATGCAAAAAAAATTTGAGCTCGATTTGAGCATACAAATATTTCAACGCGCGCGTACGCGCACGTCTTAAATTGTAGATGATTTTTGAGAATATGGGTATAATCCGCTTGACATGAAATATATGTGACGTAAATTTCATTCGAAAATTCCGTTCCATTAATGAGATATTAATGAGAATGTGTTTTCATATAATGACGTCATAGTGACGTCACGGTCGACTGATCACTATGATTTTATTAGATCTGTCGTCTTTGTGACATGATACATATATGATATAATTTTGAAATTGATAGGTGCAGCACTTTCTGAGCTAATCGCTGCACAACTTTTGTCCAGAAATAAATAAAGAATCCGTACAGATACAATAGGTGATCCGAAGGATACTCGGATCACCTAATAAAGAATCCGTACAGATACAGAAGGTGATCCGAGAGGATACTCGGATCACCTAAAAACAAAGAATCAGTACAGATACAGAAGGTGATCCGAGAGGATACTCGGATCACCTAACTAGAGATTGTAATTTGTCATCACTGACAAATTAAGGTGATCCGATTTTTTTTTTTTTATCAATGATTCGAGTCCTGATCGCAATAGGCATGGCCATACAAGTTTCATCTGTGTTTAGAGACATTGGCCGTGTGATGTTTGCATTCTCATTTAGCAAAGGGAGTCATATCTGCCATGTTAGGTACCAAATTCTGTATACACTATAACGAAGAAACAGCAACAAGTACATATGACCTTTGACCATCCTTTGCACTCCCAAGATTGCATCTGATGAAATAGTGGTTACTTTGTGAAATGATTCTCGCGACATCGTCTATACGTGTGAAAAATATGGGAAAGATAGGACAGGTATTCACTAAGATACAAGATGAAACATTTATGACCAAGATGAAACATTTATGACCCTAATTTACATACCCAAGATGTTGTCCGATCTAGTAGTTGTTATTTTATGAAATAATGTACGAGCCATGAACTAAACATGTGCAAAATATGGGGGTGATAGGGCGTGTTTTTCTTGAGTTATTGCAAAGAAAGTTGCAGAAAGAAAGAAATATCTCAATACATAGAAGATAAGCTTTAATTTCAACCAAGTTTTTTATCGTAATTCCGACATCGTATGAAAAAAACGAAGGGCACATAACGATAGCGCAAAGTCTCAGCTACAACATATTAAAATCTGGGAGAACTTCACCGAAGGGTAAGTGAGCTAGTGCTCGATAAAGACAGTCATGTCAATTTTCACATTTAAAAAAATTCCCTCCCATAGAGATAACACGTCATAACGAAGATACAAAAAGAAGTACATATGACCTTTGACCTCAATTTGCACAGACAAGATGGCATCTGAGTAAAAAGTGGTTATTTTGTGAAATGATCCTTGTAACATGGTCTTTGCGTGTGCAAAATATGGAAAAGATAGAACATGTATTCACTAAGATAAAGGGTGAAACACTTATGACCTTTGACCCTAATTTACATACCCAAGATGGTGTCCGATCAAGTAGTTGTTATTTTATGAAATAATGTACGTGACATGAACTAAACATGTGCAAAATATGGAAGAGATAGAGGCCGTCTTTCTTGAGTTATTGCAAAGAAAATTGCAGAAAGAAAGAAATATCTCAATACATCGAAGATAAGCCTGAATTTCAACCAAAATATTTGACGTGATCCCAACATCGTATGAAAAAACGAAGGGCACACTTACGGTAGCGCAAAGTCTCAGCTAAAACATATTAAAATCTGGGAGAAATTTACCGAAGGGTAAGTGAGCTAGTGCTCGATAAAGATAGTCATGTCAATTTTCATTTCCAGAAAAACTGCACTCCCATAGAGATAACACGTAAACTGGTCAAATTTGACAAGATTACTTTCAATCCATTTTTACGAGGTGATACCGTTATCCAATCAAAATATTGTAATTTATGTTTGAAAGAACATTAAATAAGCTACAACATACTGAAATCTGGGTGAAAATTGACAAAGGACTAGTGAGATACGCTTGAGTGAACTTGAAATTTGATGACGTCATTTTGAAAATTTACTTTTTTTACTTTATTAAGAAATTTGATATCTTTTAATCATTTTGTCAGCATTGCCACGCCATGAAATAACATGTACAACTCATCAGCTTTCAAAATATGTAAAGAAAATGGGGGGTCACCGTCCATCCTGACGAGTAAAATCGGATTTAAAATTGGCAGTTTTTTGGCATAGTTGCACTGTATATCGCCATTGACGCGCGCGCGGAATTTCAACTTTGACGGGCCCGTATGACGTCATATTCAGTTGGATTGACTTGAAACTTGGTTGAAATATTCCTTGACATTTCAGACATGCGATCAAAGTGAAAAAACTGGAAATTTCAATTTCATATGAGCTGTGCGTGCGTATATGCGCGCGCGCGTACGCGTCCGTCCGATTTTTTAAATTTTTCAAAAAATGCTCTAAATGGTCTGAAACGTGTGCAAAAAAATTTTGAGCTCGATCTGAGCATATAAATATTTCAACGCGTGCGTACGCGCGCGTTTTGAGATAAAAAAGAATTATGAGAATATGATTAAAATTCACTTGACTTGAAATATATGTGACGTAAATTTCA
Source organism: Diadema setosum (assembly GCA_033980235.1). Lineage (NCBI taxonomy): Eukaryota > Metazoa > Echinodermata > Echinoidea > Diadematoida > Diadematidae > Diadema > Diadema setosum. Next base: position 16,687,733 of record CM067073.1, on the reverse strand, counting down.
TTGAAATATTCCATTCCATTAATGAGATATGCATGAAAATGTGTTTTCATATAATGACGTCATAGTGACGTCACGGTCGACTGAACACTATGATTTTACTTGCGCTGTCGTCTTTGCGACATGATACATACATGGTATAAGTTTGACATTCATAGGTAATGCACTTTCTGAGCTAACCTCTGCACAATTTTTGAGGAGAAAGAAATAAAGAAAGATTCCGTACAGAAACAATAGGTGATCCGAGAGGATACTCGGATCACCTAATAAAGAACTAGAACCGGAATTTGTCAACACTGACAAATTAGGTGATTCGATCTCTTTGGAAACCAATGATATTTGTCCTGATCCATATAGGCATGACCAAACAGGTTTCATCTGTGTTAATAGGGACATTGACCGTGTGATGTTTGGATTCTCATTTAGAAAAGGGAGTGAGACCTGCCGTCTTTGGTACCGAATTCCGTATACACTATCGGAAATACAGAATGAAGTATATGTGACCTTTGACCTCACTTTGCACACCCAAGATGGCGTCTAAGCAAAAAGTGGTTATCTTATGAAATGATTCTTGTAACATGGTCTTTGCGTGTGCAAAATATGGGAAAGATAGGACATGTATTCACCAAGATACAGGATGAAACATTTATGACCTTTGACCCTAATTTACATACCCAAGATGGTGTCCGATCAAGTAGTTGTTATTTTATGAAATAATGTACGTGACATGTACTAAACATGTGCAAAATATGAGATTGGTAGCCACTGTTGTTGTTCATCTATTGCACAGAAAGTAGTAGAAAGAAAGAAAAATAAAGAAAAAATTGTTATTTTATAGAAATTTGAAGGGGAAGCGTAAAAAAAAATCAGAAAAAGACAAAGTAAGGAAAGGGAGATTAAGATTAACTAAAGAAAAAGAAGAAAAAAGTGTTTTAAAAAATTTAAAAAAAATATTGGCAGGGGTGAGCCTCGAACCAGGGACCTTAGGATTACGAGTCGGATGCGCTACGCAATGACCTATTTCATTCTCCATAGGCCCTGTGTATTAAGCAAAATGACGCTGCATCGAAGCCTCGTGGCATTTTCAACCAAGTTTTTCGACGTGATGCCGACGTTGTATGAAAAAATGGAGGGCACACTTACGATAGCCCAAAGTCTCAGCTACAATATACTAAAATCTGGGAGAAATTCACCGAAGCATAAGTGAGCTAGTGCTCGAAAAAGAGAGTCATGTCAATTTTCACTGCCAGAAAAACTGCCCTCCCATAGAGATAACACGTAAACTGGGCAAATTTGACAATATTACTTTCAATCCATTTTTACGAGGTGATGCCGTCATCCAATCAAAATGTTGTGATTATATTAATGAAAGATCATTTTATAAGCTACAACATACTAAAATCTGGGTGTAAATTGGCAAAGGATAGGTGAGATACGCTCGAGTGAACTTGAAATATGATGACGTCATTTTGAAAATTTACTTTTTTTACTTTATTAAGAAATTTGATATCTTTTAATCATTTTGCCAGCATCGCCAACCCATGAAATAACATGTTCAACTCATCAGCTTTCAGAATATGTACAGAAAATGGGGGGTTACCGTCCATCCTGACGAGTAAAATCGGATTTAAAATTGGCGTTTTTTGGGCATCGTTGCACTGTATATCGCCATTGACGCGCGCGCGGAATTTCAACTTTGACGGGCCCGTATGACGTCATATTGAGTTGGATTGACTTGAAACTTGGTAGAAATATTCCTTGACATTTTAAGCATCCGGTAAGTGTAAAAAAACGGGAAATTTCGATTGCATATGAGCTGTGTGGGCGAATACGTGCGCGCGCGTACGCGTCCGTCCAATTTTTTCAATTTTTCAAAAAATGCTCCAAATGGACTAAAACGTGTGCAAAAAAATTTTGAGCTCGATTTGAGCATACAAATATTTCAACGCGCGCGTACGCGCACGTTCTAAGAGAAAATATGAATTTTGATAATATGAATAAAATGCCCATAACTTGAAATGTATGTGACGTAAATTTCATTGAAGAATTCTATTCCATTAATGAGATATGATTGAAAATGTGTTTTCATATAATGCCGTCATAGTGACGGCACGGTTGACTGATCACTAGGATTTTACTTGATCTGTCGTCTTTGGGACATCATACATATATGGTATAAGTTTGACATTGAAAGGTAATGCACTTTCTGAGCTAACCGCTGCACAAATTTTGCCCAGAAATAAAGAAGAATAAAAATATGAAGAACAAAGAATCAGTACAGATACAGAAGGTGATCCGAGAGGATACTCGGATCACCTAAGAAGAAAGAATCCGTACAGAAACAGAAGGTGATCCGAGAGGATACTCGGATCACCTAATTAAATCAAGGAGTGAGTATATGTATGAATAAGCGGAACATAGGTACACACACAAAAAAAAAAAAAACTCCCCACACTCCCCAACGCAAATCACTCCCATACACTGTGCACTATAACCTGCCAGATCACACCATCAACGATCTTTCTATCAGTGGCATCGAAGTCATCCACAACAGACAAAGGCCCACAATCCTCAAACGTGAATCATTTTGGATCAACAAACTCAAAACCCTCCAACCCAATGGCCTCAATGTAGAGGAATAGCCACCCCCACACAGCCCTGTCTCCACGCCCCCTTTCCCCCTCCTTCTCGATCCCTCCTTCCCCCCCCCCTTGCCCTGCATGCGCAATATTCTCATTTCCCCTCCTCCCCCCCCCCCCCCCCCCCATCCTCCACTCACGCCCACGACCGTACGTCCTTGGCGTCCACAGCCCGTCCACTCCACTGTGTCCGCCTAGCCCCCGACGCTACCCGCCTTGCCCCACTCCTTCACCGTCAGATGAATTCCCCCCGGAATTGCGACACACATTGCGCCTATCTTGCCAAAAAATGGATGCAGGCACTTGCAACCACACACACACACACACACACACACACACACACACACACACACATACAGATATACTAACAAACAGGCACACACACACGCACATGCAGACACTCTCCACAACCCTACTAAACCCCACCTCATGCTCTAATAACCCCATCACTAGCCTCACTACCTCGCTAAGCTGCCCTCCTAGCCCACACACAACACCTCACCCTAGCTAACAGGCCTAACTTCAACCACCACCACAGTAAGTAACAATCAGCACTTTTAATTCACTAAGTATTATAATAAGAACAACCCATAATGTTCAGAACATTCAGTGTTGTCACCTTGTTTAGTTGTCCACTAGCCCACCCCCGCTTTATGTTTTTCTCCAACACTACCAGAATGTTCCGGTTCCCCACAACCGGCTGCAAATTGACTGCTGGCATGTAACCGGGCCTAATATGAAGTGTGCACCTCACACCGTACGTATTCATAGATTCTGTAACCCTGAATGCTGTTAAACACATTATTATACACTCATTCCCGGTTAAGAACGCTATTTTTGTGTGTACCTATGTTCCGCTTATTCATACATATACTCACTCCTTGATTTAATTACTATTATGATTTCATTAGTTGCCGTTATTGTTTATAGTATGGTTGCCTGCTTTGTCATGCGCGAGGAATTTCACATGTGTGATTGTGCGCACACATCCGTACCCATTATGTGTGTGTGCAGATGTTAAGTCATACGTACACTGTATTTGTAAATGTTTATATTTTGTATGCTTGTTTGTGATTGTATATAATCTGCATGTTATTTTATGCAAGATTGATGCATCACCCCCACCTGTGTAATTATTCCCTGCCGTCTCTGCCTCCTTCACTGTAGTTATCAGTTCCGCTATTGTTTTGATCATCATTATCATTTTCTATTTGTGTATATGATATCCCTGTTTTGTATCTTGTCCCCAGTCTTGACAAAGGGCAGGAAGCCCGAAAGCTTGAGTAAACTCACTTGTGAGGATTAAGCAACGTCTACCCCCTCTTTACTCTCGTTTATATATATATATATATATATATATATATATATATATATATATATATATATATATATACATATATATATATATATATTATATGACTTTTTAATTGTTTTTTCTTTCATATCTAATCAAATGTTGGATTAATGACATTAGTATTATATGAAATGAAAATGAGATAAAACATCTATAATTATACCCGTTAAATGAGAAGAGAATCCATAAAATACTAACTGCCATTTTCTCAATGGTGACAAAATAACAGGAGTTTGTGAAGGAGTTTATGTTATTTATTTCTCTTCAGGCTTACATAAGTGTTGTATATAATCTTATTAAAAACACGATTTACTGCATTTTCTTTAAACGGCTAAAGAACAAGCTTGATGATAACTAAACTATCACAGTACAGCCTAATCACGACTAAGGAGCATGACAGGACGCAATCTCTGCAATGTTCACGTTACACTAAACACCTTTTCAAGTTTGAAACACTAGAATACAGAAATACTCCGTGACGAAATTCAAAGTCAATACCGTAATTTGTTGAACAAACTTCTTGTGTCCGAAAATAACTTAATTATCACACAGACCTACTTAAATATATTATGATTGTGATAAATTCCGATAAAGCTCCAGATTGGTATATTTTGTCTCCTTTGTATAGTAGATACAAGGAAAGATCAACACATGATAAAGTGTTACGTGCCATCTACGGCACTATAATTAACGAGGAATCTTAATTTAGAAACTATGCAGTGTGTTTAATTGGATGTCATTTCCCTGCAAACAAAATTAATCAAAATATTATCGTCATGATAACAGGTTCTAATTTCAGAAGTACTCAAGAACATGCATCAATCACACACTGGTAAGCCGTTGGTTCTTTCGTTTATGAACTACTTAAAATATTTTTTTTTCTGAGATGCATGTTACTGACTTTGTTCTCATCACAGTCATTGAAAAACTTAAAGACATATTTTACAAGGAATAAAGGAATTGGCGATACAGTCATACTTGATACACATTTCCATTAAATGAACTGTTACGTAGTCTTGACACTTCGTTTCTTTGTATTCTCAACCGGCATTCTCATTGGTTCTCTGTGTTACCTCCAGCAGGAAAGAGACAAATTGCTGCTTTATGGGCCGCAAAAGTTTGTGTATGTGTGTGTGAGTGTGTGTGTGTGTGTGGGGGGGGGGGGGGTGGGGTGGTCCAACCGGTAGGGTGGGGGTATGGTGCTCGTGGTTGGGTTAAGAGATATCATACCTGATATGATTTTGTCACTGGTGGCAAATTGTGTTCACACAATCTATTATGATTCCGTTAACAAAATATAAATCTAACGGATTCTAAATTCTCTGCTTTTAACAGGAAAAGAGGAGATTAATACGACTTCGGAAATCGCAACTATGAAAAGAATTTGTCGAGGTTCATTGGTGCTGACCAACCCCCTTCGAGTATGCAATAGACTATTACAACTAATCTTTAGTGTCTATAAAAAAAAACATGAGCAAAATGTATATTTAGGAAGACATGGCTTTTGTCTGTGAAAAACTCCAGCTTTTTTTTTTTTTAATTCGAGTTTATCTTCAAAATATCGATGAGAGTTCGAATTCGGATTTTCATCTACGTTCAGACAGAAAAAAACAAATTGATCTCATACGACTTATATCAAGAATCCATTATTTTTTTCACCGGGAAGACTCTCAGTTGCGTTACTACATGACGTGTAATTCATTTTTTTTTTAATCGTTTGTTTTGTTTTTCTCTAAAAGACGCAAGGGTCATCAGTTAAAGAAGACCTCCCGATGATTTTCAGATTTTTACATTACTCCTTGAACAACTATGAATTAGTAATATACTGAACACAGAGTTTCAGAATATATAGTAATTGGGACGAGAAATAAGAATGTTTTCATAATTTATAACAAACTACAATGAACAAGGATGACGACATGGCAGCCTCACCATTTAATGCATGAGTTGGGACTCGAGGAAGCAGAACAAAAGAAGTAGGCAGCATGCATAGATTCTACACAGGTGAACTTGTTAAGCAAACGGTATTGTAATGGAATTACACTGCTACATTTCTGAAATATTATGTGAGGCTTTTATGTCATCAATATCGTTCAGTGTAACTTGTTTAAGATTTTAAGTATTGGTTTCTCTGCTCAAGGAACACAATAAATTCCAGAAATCTATACATGGAGCTGTTGATTTATGTACTATGTAATGATGTGAAATTATGAAAATCGCTTGGAATGCCCCTATAAAAGGACGAATCGTAAAGCTTAAGATAATTATGTTGACATCACTGATATAACAGAGAAAGACGAGTTCTTCCACAAGCAGAGCCCTGTGGTAACCTTCATTGACTGATTAAGTACAGCCTCCATTGAACACGATCAGGGTAATGATCTCCACTTTCATATAGTTTATATAGTCTGTGACATTACCTTACACATACCACCTCACGGGATGTACACACAATTTTGAGACCACTGGGCAAAGTGCAATTTATTTTCACGGTTACCCTGCAGGTATCAAGTTGCAAATGCTTTTACCTTTGCATCATAATATTCCCTTCTGCACACATGACCAGGGAACGAATAAACTAATCTGGAATATGTTTCAGGAATGAGAAGGAATACATTGCGAGTGATTTGGGTTGGATATTGGAAATAGAAGCATCAAGATTAGAACAGCGCTGTGACGATCGCGTGGATCACCCAAAAGTTTCAGCGTGGGGCTTTTGACCCAAAGAGTGGACGTGCTCGCCAGACTCGAACGCGTCCTCTTCAAGAATCTTCACCAGCTTGGCGGCCGAATCGTCGGGCTTCAGGAGTTGCTGGTTGGTCAACATGCCGGCCATTGCATTTCGCACGCCATCGTCCACGCACTGGGTGGTGAACTGGCGGAACAAGGCCGTGTCGCAGAGCCCAGGGGCGTAGTTGAGGACGCGAACGTCCGGCTCTTCAGCTGCGAGAATCTTGAACCACATGCTGCGTGCAGACTTGCCCATACAGTACAGGCCGCTGGACAGAAGAGAGAGAAAGAGATTGAAGTACTTATACAGGGTAGACCAACAATGCGTTGACAATGTTCAATTCAATTCAATTCAATTCAATTCAACCTTTATTTTCAACTTTTTTTCAATAGATAAATGTACAAAGAAAACTGAAATTTGATATGCGCGTCGTTGAAAATATACACATACAAGTCACGTTCTGCAAGAATAAAAGTTGCATCAAGGCTCTGTGGGATAATTTTAAGGAGAGTTCCATCCTTTGGCTTCGCTTCTGCTTGGTTAAATGCGTTTTCCAATAATTTCAAGAATATCCCAACCCATAAACAGGGCCGATCACAATCTTTTGGAAAACTACGTTTGACGGGAATCACAACTTTTAAGCAGCTAGTCCCAAACTTACGTAGAAAGTCCAAAAGTTATATATAAAGTCAGAATAGGATTCGTTACCTTTACTCGCTTTATTATGACTCTGCTGAGTAAGAAAAACAAAAACAAAGGAACAAACAAACAAACAAACCCACTATTCTAGACCACCTATTCCGATATCAAACGCTTATTTCATGCTACCATAATTATGCGTCTTTGGGTGATCTCGAAAGTCATAACATTCGACAGATTGAATTGAATACCTGAATATAAGAACGAGTTATTTGTAATAACTTTAAAGAACAATGATTGTATAACCGCACGCAGATTCGAAAAGGCTCCGATGGCACTCGCTCGGTCACTATAGCAACCCCTGTCTCCCTTCGTCCAGTTTCACCCTGCACTCCCTCTCCACTTTGTGCGCATGTGAAAATAACAAAATAAATGTCAAAAAAGGTGATTGTTACTATGGTATTTTCTACAAAGAATAAGAGATTGGTATTTCAGTGGAAGGATATAGATGCGAGGAATTTGAGGCAGGAGGAAGATGGCATTAAGATACATGTTTGTGCCAGAGGATCAAATTGCGAAAGATGGGTGCGCTGATCAAACCCATCCTCCTGCGAAAACATCTCGTCACCCCAATCTCCTCCAGCAGCATAACAGCCATGTATTGCAGGTCGAAGGTGTGCATAATAGGGGTGTGTGGATGCACACCTCTTTTAAACTCATCCATCTGGAACATACGCCTTTCATCGTATAATTGGAGAGGTGTTTTGCATCATGAGGAGGATGGGAAGGTTATAGATGACAAGATTAGACACTAGTTTCGGGAAGACGGAAGCTGGCAGCCTTACAAGCTCACATAAACAAAATTAATTGATATAAAGTAATACAACTTGGACTGTTAACGCATTAATTGAGTTCGCTGATGTATCGGAAATACAAAAAAAAAATAGAAGTCGGGTGTAACGGGTTAGTGAAATATATCATAGGCTCCATTCTAGAGCACATCAGGTTTTTTTTTCTATGTATTCATTCATGTCTATTTTCTTGTCTTTTTTTAGGAAAACGCGCTGAGGGTATTTGTCGTACAACAACTGCCCCGGTTAATGCATACAAGGAGATGAAGAATGAAATTCTAGTCAATATTGGTTATTTACCATGCTCTTGCGGGCCTGACGGCGGCAAACGACGTGAGGTTGATCACGGTCCTTCGGAGTCCCTCTCTCGCGGGAAACGTGGAGAGGAAGTGAGAAGTGAGCAAAAAAGCCGACGTCAAGTTAAGCATGCAGTAGTCTTGCACGTACTCCACATCGGACGAGGACAAATCTCGCATGAAGCGGGAAGTATCGCCGAGAGATCCAGCATTATTGATGAGGAGGCAGTGTTGGAAATCTTTTGCGACGATGTCCTTCGTCAATTCAGCCAGAAGGTTGGGGAATGCAGCCTGGTCCGTCAAGTCGGCTGCTATTGACCTAACCTGCACGCAAGGAGCTGCTTCTCGTAGTAGGCGTTGTGTTTCGTCAAGATCAGCAGCATCTAAGCCCGTAATGACCATCACCGACTTTTCTCCAACCTCCTTCGCTATGGCTATGGCCATAGCACGTCCGATTCCACTACTACTTCCCGTGATGATACAGAATGTCTTGGCGCTTAAGAACTTTCTCGAAGGAGCCATGTTGTCGACAGGTTGGACCTACACGTATTGTGACAAGCGCGATAAACCAAAAGGTACAACTTATATATCGCGCTCCTACTTGTACTTTGTACTCAGTGAACCGTGAGTCGTATCATTTCTGAGATATGGAAAAAAAAGTGAAATTGTGCCTTTTCACTTGACCTTGACCTCTGACCCCATGGCCTAAAATTATACCGATCTTTATTTGGTAATACATGTATAAACAAAGTTTCAAGATAAAACCGTCAGGCATTGCAGATATAATAGATATGACTTTAGGGGAACTATTGAAATTTTAAGAATTTTACCTTGAACATGTGCACCCCAAAATTGACAGGCACAACTTCGTCCACTAATACAGTCATAATGCCAAGTTTCATTAGGATACCTCAAACTATTTTTAAGTTATGGCGCTGTCTATACAAAATTGATTACGGACGGAAAAAACCCAAAACACAATGCCTCTGGCGACACTAACCTCGTGCGGAGGCATAATGATTTATATTGAAAGGATGTAGTTCCTCCCACAATTTCACATTTTGTTTCGTACATGTTATTATCATGATTATGTTGTTTACTTTATAAATACATACATTCACCGTTACGTTAGAAATGAAATTGCTTAAAACCAAGGTTGGCTTGTTTTTAAGAGGGCGATTCCTATAAAGTGCCTCCTCCATTATTATATACCTGTATCCAGTCACATCCTGTTCTAAAATACTTGAAAAAAAAATTAAGTGAGAATAGCTATATTTTTAGAAATACATTATACATATGATTATTGAAACTAATTGGCCTTTCGTGAGAAACATTCAACCTCACATGCACAGCAATGCAATTGCTGCTACTGTTGGTAACGCACACCATAAATAATATTCTTCTGTACTTCCCCAAGACCTTCGACACCATCGACCACGAAATTTTTCTTTACAAACTTAATCAATTTTATTATGCTTTGTATGAGGGCGGGAATTGGAGTGCTCAGGAGTTACTTGTCAGGCAAACAGTAGTGTGTATAATTTCATGATTGCGAGTCTTCTAAAAATATTTTATGTGGACGTGGTGTACCCCAAGGATCCTTACTAGGACCCCTCGTTTCCTTCGATCGTTATATTAATGATATAACACACTCATCCAACTTTTGACTTTTAGTTTATTTGCCAACGACTCTACAGTCTTCCTTTGTCACAAAGATTCAGTTCTTTTTTCTTAAAACTCTCAATAATGAACTGATTCATTAAAACACACACACACATTATATGTTTTTCAATAATTGCTTAGATAACCATACAGGTTCAGATTCTGTGGAGAATCAAACTCCCGTCGATTTTTATATGAATTTTTGTATAAATTTTTATATAAGGGGGCTTTTTATTGATGGTCACTTAACGTGGAACAGTCATCTTTATCTGAAAAAAAAAACCCACACACTTATTTTCAAGGAATGTAGGGGTTATTCACAAAGTAATGTAATTTTCTGATTAAGATAATATTATTATAAAATGCCGAAATCAACTACTTAAACTATTGAATACTTAAAAGGGAAATGACCTCACCCAGAAACAATATTGACAACCCATATCAATAACGGACGAAATAATTTCTAGATGCATTTACAGCTGTAATCAACGTGCCCATACCGATTACTTTTTAAAGCAAATAACGAATGAAGTATATATTCTTGACATTGATAATATACATCTTTATGGTGAATTCAGGATGATGATGATGCGGAGGATGATGAATTTTGATGCGTAGAATGAATAACTCTGACCTATCTGATGTTCTAGAATCTTAATTTAAGAAAATAGTGTTTTATATATTATTATATAATTCAAGTAAACAGAGAGACATACAGTGTACCATTTTATGAAATATAGTTTATATCTTTTGTGAATGTATTTGTATAGAGCAGCTTGTAAATACTGTTATATAATTGCTTTATTTTTACCCTAGAAGTCTATAGGGTTTATGTAAAGGGCCTACTGTATGCAGTTCTTAAAAAGCAGGTCTGTTGTGATCACAAGAACTGAGAGACACTTAAAAGATGAGAACAAATGAATGAATAGATAGATGAAGTACTGAAAATGGAATGAACATCAGCTTCGCAAGATGTGCAACAGGAACACCCTAAAGGTCAGCTACAGCTGCATGAACAACATGGATACCATAACAAAGGCGCACAACATCAAAATAATCAACAATACGTGGTCCAAACAAGCCAAGGACTCCTGCAACTACTGCAGAAAGAAGGACGATTGCCCGATCCGACAAATGCACGCTACCGCCGCCGGGTAAGAACCTCATGAAGCCAATTAGTAAGGTAGCGACCTCTACCGACGAGAAAATCTACATCGGCCTCACGTCAACGTCGTTCAAAGCAACACACACAACACACGAAGCAAGTTTCACAAACAGTGGAAAAAACGGCTCTAGACAGAGCTGAGCAAATTGAAGGATGACGGCACCCCCTACTCACTCAGATGGAGGATTGTGAGACATACTCAACCCTACTCATCCAAAACAAACCGGTGCAATCTGTGTCTATGGGAGAAATACTACATCATCACGTCCAAGAAACCAGTAATTCTGAACTCATTTCAACCTGTAAACATAAGAAAAAGTTTTCCCTTGCAGAGCACATCTGGAAAGCCCCCCATAACCGCCCCTCGTCTATACATGTTACAAGCTACCCCTTATCAAATTCATTGTGTTGTCGAATAGTATTTTTTTTTTTAATTTTGCTTGAGTGCACCAGAGCTGGATGTCTCACACTGTACTTAAACAATAAAACTGTATACGAAGTCGATTTAGTTGCTGACGAGGCTTCAGTCGAAACAATGTCTAGTCCAGATACTGGACGATTTTTATCATCCGCAGTCCCCACACACTCGGCACCCACCCAATGCGCCCAATCGCTGATTGCGACACTCCGCCAATTGGTACTCCCGAAAAAAATAATGTATTCAGGAGGGGTGAATTGTGTAATACAGTGTACATACAGACACCATCAACGTACGTCCGCACACACGCGGGCACACTACGAATACAGTCCAGGAAGTGGACTAAACAATGTCCAGCTAAAGTCCCTAATAAAGCAATTTATATTGCAGTTCACACTTTGTTTATGTTTGATGTATATTATATACAGTGTATATATATATATATATATATATATATATATATATATATATATATATAGAAGTATTGCAACAAGTTCACTCGGTTGACATCAGGTTCATCCGTATTTTATTTTATTTTTATGGTCCAGGCGCGTATAGTTTGTTTTGTTTTGTTTTTGTTTTGGTATCACGCGCTAAAAATGCGTTAATTCAATCCAAATGCATTTCTGGGATGTATTTAATCATTGCCTGATGATTGCCCCTAAATGAAGGTGGCATGAAACTCCGAGTAGCAATAAAATACGGATGAACCTGATGTCAACCGAGTGAACTTGTTGCAATACTTCTGTCTAAAGCTCTTCCTTTGAGGATATCGAGCACTCTTCATAGAATGATAGAATCACCAAGTGTGTATATATATATATATATATATATATATATATATTATATGTAGTCCCACGTCTCGGGGTAAGGAACGACATCTATAATAAGAACAAGAGGCGGGAGACAATCTGTTGAGTTGATGCTGCTGGTGATGGCTTTGAGCAATATGGCCTTTTATTACATGTCATAACAATGACAACAAATCATGTACATGTAATTATCATAAAAACCATGGAACGCCAAGTGTCGCATGGAATATTTCGTTACAAAATCAGTCATTTCGTCGATGAAATTATTATTTTGTAACGAAATGACAGCATTTTGCAACTAAATGAACATTTTGTCCACGAAATGATAATTTCGTTAGCGAAATGACCAATTTCGTAACGAAATATTCCGTGCGACACTTGGCGCTCCATGGTTTCATTTGTACCACCTTCGTGAATTCGGGCCAATAACTTCTGGGTTGTCACCCAACATATTTGAGACTTTCACTTCTAAATCTCTCAACCTATTCCTCTTCTGTAAAGCATAATACACTACGAGTGTCTGAGAGCATGAATGTTACACCACTAGAGCAGGCCTACCTGCATTTTGCTCTCAAACTAAATATTTCTGCGCTAATTTCTGAATACATGCAACAAGTCTATTGTATACATTAACTACATACATGTACAACAAATGAATCAGTACATCCTCTCTTAGAGTTTTACGCTATACTAAATCTCTTTAAACTATCTCATGTGATGGCACAATGATTTTACATCTGGGTTTTGATGATAATTGTCTTAAAACACAGAATTATGCATCAACAATCAAATCAACACTATGGTCAACCAATCTTCAGGCATATTCATAAAAATGTTCAACAAGCATGGTAGTGAAATAAAAGGGTAGAAAAGTTGTTTCTTACCTATAAGAACAAGAGGAGAGACGATTTGTTTGAGTTGATGCTGCTGGTGATGGCTTTGAGCATTATGGCACCAGAACCAACACTCTCACCTCCAACCTCTCCTCTCGCCTCATAGATTACTCCATTCTATAGTGGGGGTTTTGTAGTACCTCTGACGGATGTGCATTATTGTTATCAAAATGTTTTCAAACAAAATTTGTAGGGGGGGGGGGGGGACTTACTAAGTATGTCATAATTACTGTTTGGGATGCTCATTTCTGGGTTGCCATATATATATATATATGAAGAGTTTGTTTGCAAAAACCGATAAGTCCATTTTTGACAATTTTTAAGTACGGTCTTTTTCATAAAGTACAAAGTAATACCTTTTAAATGACATATTGGTCACTACATATAAAGGTATACTTTTGAAGTTATGGTCAAAAGAAACAAAAATTTTCTAATTATTTTCTTTATTTTTCTTGACCTTTAATCGCTAATATCTCCATTTGGCAAATATGGACTTATCGGTTTTTGCAAACAAACTCTTCATATATATATATATATATATATATATATATATATATATATATATATATATTATATATATTGTATATATATATACATATACACACACACACACACACATATATATATATGAAGAGTTTGTTTGCAAAAACCGATAAGTCCATTTTTGAAGATTTTGAAGTACGGTTCCTGTCATAAAGTACAAAATAATACCTTTAAAATGATATATTGGTCACTACATATAAAGGTACATTTTTGAAGTTATGGTCAAAAGAAGCAAAAATTTTCTTATTATTCTCTTTATTTTTCTTGACCTTTAATCGCAAACATCTCCATTTGGCAAATATGGACTTATCGGTTTTTGCAAACAAACTCTTCACATATATATATATATATATATATATATATATATATATACTTGATGTTCATTCAGCTATTGCTGTTGATGGGTAATTGGCAGTACCATTATTACTTTCATTAAACTGGAAGGCCGTATTAGGGCACCGTGGGTTTAGAAATGTTATCTCTGTGGAACCATTGGGGATGAGGAAAAGGCTTGCAAAATTTAGACAAAGAAGTTGTAAAACAATTCTATTCCAGCTACAGGACTGAAAAGCATTTTCTCCTCGTGAAATTTTCAGGTACTGCATTTCTCCCAAAGGGCTTCTCCTTCGCAGTCTGTCAGGATTTATCGATGTTCGGTGAAATTACGATGTGTGTGAGAGAGTGAGGGAGACATAACCATATATATAGGAGATACATTTCATCTTATTTGTCTTCGACCCGTGCAGTGCTTTATTTAAAGTACAATTAAAGGGACTGTACAGTACTGGTTGAGGTAGGGATTCATGTTTTGAACATTCCTAAGTGAGATAATGAAAAGCCTCTTATGAAATATGAAAGAGCATGTAATTTTAAGAAGGATTCAACGTTTATTTGATGAAAATTGGTTTTCAAATGGCTGAGATATCCAAAAAAGTGCTAATAATAAAAGGCGACATGCCCCAACTTTATTAGTATCTCTTTGTTTCACCTTGTTTTTGGATATCTCAGCCATTTCAAAACCGATTTTCATGAAATAAACTTTTGATACCCCTTAAAACTACATGCTCTTTGACATATCATAGAGTGGTTTCTGAATATCTCACAAAACGTTAAAAGCTAAATCTTCACCTCGACCAGAACTGTACACACCCTTTAACAAGCAACAAAATAAACAATGATTCAAATTTAATATGACATTCATGGATGGCAGAGACATTGCGAGAAAGAGAGAGAGAGAGAGAGAGAGAGTAAAAGGGATGCTGCCTTCATTTTCCATTGCTTTTAGAAAGGGACTTAATAGTAACTTGATTCTCTCATGTTGTAACATATCACATTATCATAAGAACCTTGAAACTATCAATATGTTTTGCAAGAAATTCATAAGTGAATGTAGCTCCATGGTGAAATCTTACAGGTGAATAGTCATCATTACATGAGAGTGGCTGTGGAATGTTTATACGTGAGAAGTACAATGCTTGTGTTTGGTTGATCAAGATAAACGCCCTACCCAATGCCCAAAATCTAATCAGCATCTACACCTTATGCTGCATACTTAGGCTAGTCGCTGGTTATCAATAAATTCCGTCTAACAGTTTCAGTTTCTTAAATTGCAAAATCTGGGACAGACAGAGGGATTATCCAAAAATATGCCTCCAGCACCCTAATAATAATAATAATAATAATAATAATAATAATAATAATAATAATAATAATAATAATAATAATAATAATAATAATAATAACAATACAGTGTCATAATAATAATGCACAGACACAAATTCACACAAAAATCCCCAACAACAACAAAAAAAAAATGGTTGGTCATCTGTTACATAGTTCATAGTACTGTGGGAATTGTGCGACTGACATAATATGGATATACTGTATGTTTGATACAGGCTGAAAACAATTCCTATCTTGTCACCTTTTCAAACCATAGATAAGACAACTCAGGATAAAAGACTAGCTGCCAAAAACTCGCAAAATGCTTACAACTCAAGAGATGGAGCAAATACATAATGACAGTATAATTTTGTTTTGTATAAATGCCAGGTGTTACAAAAAACATTTCCCACTTTTGATCCTTAATAGTTCAAAAACTATACATCATATAACACTGACATTAATATGAGCAATAGCTGACTAGTGTACAATTTCGTTGGATGCAATTCTAAAATGACAGCATAATTCAGTTTCATTAAATTAAACATTTAATTTTTCAGTTAGGTTTCAGATTTTGCTCTATTTTCAACCCTCTGTACAAAACTTTAACTTTGCACAGAATTCAATTGGTGTGTATGGGAGTGTGTAGTTGATACCCAGACAATGGTCCTGAACAATGACCAGAATTTGAATGCTCCATTATTTATTCATAAGGAATTCCACTATCACAGCTAGTCTTTATTCATTCTGAAATGTGGTGTGTGCAAGCACATGGAAACATGTGCTTATTATTTTGTTTTTTCATGTGCATGCACTTCACCCTTTGCTAGGAATTCAGACTTACAGTGCCCAGGGCAATCCATCAATGATAATTTAAAGCATTCATGTGCCTTGGAGCAGAGCTATAAACAGGTGGTATCCAGGTCCATTGTTCAGGGTAATTGTAAGTACACACTCACATACACATCATTAGTTCCAGTGTAAAGTTCAGGTTTTGTACAGAGGGTTAAAATATGACCAAAATCTGGGACCTATTTTTGAAATTAATCATGGATTTCATGAAACTGATATAGGTTTTCATATTCAAATCACCTCCAACTAAATTGTACACTATTCAGCTATTACTCATATCAATGACAGTTTTATCTGATATATAGTTTTTGAGCTATTAAGCATCAAAAGTGGGAAATGTTTTTTGTAACACCTAGTATGTATTCATAGAAACCAAATGGTAGCACAAAAGCAAAAGAAAAAAAACACACAGATGAATAGATGGCAATAAAAAAATGAATGAATAATGATAAAATGATACACAAGCTGAACAGAAATCTTCATTTGTACCTCCACCAAGGCTCAGTGTAAATCATGGTAGCGAAACGTCAAGCTCAGATTGGCTTGTTGTATAGTTCAACATAAAAATGACCATGCCACAAGGCTCTCTGGCTATCCTCCACACAACAACTGGGTACATGTACTATGGAGTGTAGTATGGACATGACCGTCACATTGATAAAGCTGACTTTCTGGCTGCTGGAATGCAAGGAAAATGAGCTACACTTAAAAAATCTACACAATTAGTAAGTACCTACCACAACATAGTGGCCATATATCCTTTTCTTTCTCATGATATACATTAGTTACCTTTCATATTTGTCTCCCAGAAAAATACCACTTACTAAACAAATTACTTTTCTTTCTCATGATGTATGATTTTTCAACACATATGGAAAATGGCGAAACAAGTCTGCACGACATCTGTAGCTATAAGTGTGATGGATTTGAAAACGAAACACACAAATGCACTCAGCATTATTTGTGTAATAAATGCATTATCTACCTTTCATATTGGTCTCAGAGAATAACACTTACTGACTAAATCAATTTTCTTTCCCATGATGTATAATTCTTCTACACATATGGGAAATGTCAGAACAATATGCATGACAAAACTATAAGTGTAATGGAATTGAAAACGAAACACACATATGCACCCAGCATTATTGGTGTTTTGTATCAATGTAAACGACAGTATTTGCAATACAGTTGTACATGTACTATACTCTGACACAAGACTTCATGAAGTGTAATTTTGAGGGCTTTTGCACTTAGAAAGCACTTCTTTCTATGCATGTCACACAATCAGAGTAACTTTATTGCCCTAAATCAGAAAGCAAGCTTAAATAAACCTTCCTTAAAACATGTTTCTCAAATCATGTTTGACCAGCTGTGGCCTTTAGATGTATTTGAGTCTTCAAGGTTTGCTTGCTTTTGGGTGTGCATTTGTCATTCAACCCCTGTAATATGATTGAGGCTCAGGCGGATCTTAGAATGATTTTGCACTCACTCCTGTGTGTGTACACTCTTAACTGTAACTTTTAACGTGTTTTGATACGATACGCTAAAGAAAAAATAAAGATTAGAAACATCCTTTTTTGTTGAATGTAGAAGCCCTCTTAAGTTGATCAAGTTTATATTTCAGGTGAACCATTTCACTCAAAATCAAAATAATCGATGTGTGCGCCGGACTCGAATGTGTCCTCCTCGAGGAGTCTGACCAGCTTGGCTGCAGTCTGGTCCGGCTTCAACACTTTCTGGCTGGTCACCAAGCCAACCAATGACTTCCGAAGGCCGTCGTCGGCAGACTTGGTGCTCATACGCTGGAACATGTCGGTTTCGACTGGCCCAGGGGCGTAGTTGAGGATGCGAGCATCTGGCTCCTCTGATGCAAGTGTCTTGAACCACATGTCCCTGGCAGCTTTGCCCATGCAATACAAACCACTGTAGAATAAGATATGGAAAGGAGGAAGGGTGGAGACAGTTGTATGAAAAAAAAAAAAAAAAAAAAAAAAAAAACTTGTATGAGAATATACAAAAACACTGTACATTAACCTGTTGAAGACGAGTCCTGAGTATATTCTGGCAGGTGTCTATGGAAAATTAGTGTTATAACAAAATCAGTCTGTCCTCAACAGGTTAAGACATTACAATCTGGAGCATACTTTCAAAGAGAATCTCTTATTCTTAAGCAGATTTCATGAATTTGTCACATGTAAAGCTATCAATAGTTAGCATTCCCTCCATAGTGGAGCCCCCTTCCAAACACATACAGCTGTTGGTTTGATGTGAATTACTAGTGTTAACATTTTATGCCAACACCTTACATGTAGCAAACAGTGCCCCTGATCTGCTAAAAATGACCCCTTTAAGGATGGGATTGGGTCATGTACATGCACATACCGTGCATCCCAGAAGCCACAGCACCCTAGGACAAAGGTTTATTGTGCAAAGTGATGGGTGTATGATTGAATAAAACATTTATTCATGCATCTCCGAGTACCATGACTTTGAAGATTTGATATAAAAAAAAAAAAAACATTTGACACACTTTTTGGATACTAAAGTAGACACTCCTCACAACACAAAAATATATAGATGAACATTAGCCCCAGAAAAAAAAAAACAACTGCAACAACAAAACCCTAAACAAAGGTTTATTGGCTTGTGACTTTAAATAAACACATCACAATCTTAAAGATAAAATTGAGTTCCTGTTAAGGTGCATTTCACCGAGTGAAACCATGATTCAAAGTATCTGGATATAACTGCTAGTCAGTATGGATGCTTAGGGAGCATTATAACTCATGTTTGATTACTAGAACGTCAATTTAGATGAGAACTGCAGTACTGACTCTCGCAAAATAACGGCTCGTTTAAACGGAAGGATTTGGTCTCGAGCGCATGATTCACAACGCCCCCTTGCGGTCCCGAGAAGAAAGTCGGTTTTCGGATACTACTGATACTATACTACTATACAGAACTCTTGCGAGAGTTCTGTGATATACTACTGAAGTGTACTGTACACAAGCGCGACCGCATCCCAGAGGTTACGATCCGCGATCCGTTTATAGCAGAGCAAGCTGTCGACAACTGCGTACATTGTGTGTATAGCCACTGTGTGCGTTTTATGTCCGACGTCCAGTAGTGTACGATCGAACGATACCCCTGTGCGGTGTATGTTGTGTGTACGTATCATGGGGGCATGGATGGGCCAACCGTGCCGGCGTGATGCCGTATACTGTGGGTGGCCATGAGCATGCTATCTAGTACCCATATTGTACACATGCCCCACGCGCTTTCCCCACTCTTTGCCTTCCACCAGGGAGGTGAGACCTCCCTGCTTCCACAAAAAGTCGATTCTCTTGCTAGTCATGCTTCCACCAAAGAGTGGATTCAGTACACTGAACAATGTAGTCCGTGACGATATCGTACTGGCTTCCGTTCGCTATGACAATGCCAATCACTGTATGTACTATTGGATGGTACATGCGTGGCCGTGGCAAGCGAGCTGGCTTCGTTCGTTCGCCCCGTTGCTAGCTATTACACGTAGTACAGCAGTATGTACTTGGCTACTGTTTGTATTCATACGACCAGCTGCGAGCTGCGTGTTAGTGGACTGTTCTGCAGAGGCGGTCCGAAATGCATGTTCAGTTGCCATGTTTTCATGCTATAATAAACAATAAGATTCTCTCGCCATATTATGTGTTGACAAGAACAGATAAAATAACTGAAACAAACAATCAAAGGTAGCCCTCCCATTTTTCTTGTTTTTGTTATTCTGTCGATAAATGAGCTTCCAAGTAAAAAAAGAAAAAAAGAAAAAAAAAAGTAAACAATAGTGGGCCTGTACGTTTAGTGAAGGACATGTTTGTTGTTCGTCGGGTGATTTGTCGACAGGCCATGGACCTAAATGTAGGCCTATATACTAGTATAAGGACATTCATCGTACACATTTTTGCACACGCATAATACCTTCCCTAGGATATACCTGTCCTCTACGATTACCGATCCTTCCCCCCCCCCCCCTTTTTTTTTGTGCTCTGGAATATGCTACGGAGAAGTGAAATATTGAGATCACAAGTGACAATCATTCTTCCATCATTTCTTTTTAAAACTGCCTGCTTTTCCCTAGCGAAAGTGTTTGCTTTGAGGTATGATTTCCTAACATACACCTCAAGACTGCACATTCTGCGTTATTTTCTTCTGCGCATATAGTTTTAGATTTCTCGAATCTCCATCTTGTCTTCTCCCGGCTTGCTTGCGGTGACAATCATGGGATCAAAGCAGTGAAAGCATGCTAAAACTGTAGGCCTATACAGGTGGCCGTGCATGATTGACACAAAATTTCTCATGATCTCAGATATTGCTGCTCCTCATCATCTGTATCTATTCAAAGACATTTCTGTCTGAAAAAGGCACATCTGCAAAACAAGACTGAAATAAGGGAAACGATCCTTTTGTTAGTGACGATACATGATCACACAATCAAGTAAAGAAAAAATGCCAAGTAAACCTAAGAAAGAACAACAGCTCTCATGTATTTATTACTGATGATCATCTACACAGCCAAAGTTGCCACAGTCGGTAGATGTTGACGCTTCCGCACGTACCCCATGCTGTTCATTTCTAATCTTAATTTTACTTTATTTATTTTTTTAGTTGCATAGGCCTGATTGTCAGAGAAAGACATAATCCGAAATCGAAAGGATTTTTGTTTTGCTTTTTTCTGCTGTTTTTTTTCTTCTTTTTTTTTCTTTTTTTTTTTTTTACTGATTGTTTGTAATTTTCAAATTAGTGGGGCCTATTGAGATACGTTTTGCGATTGTAGGACATGTTTGTTGTTGGTCAGGGGATTTGTCGAGAGAACTGACAACCACATTTGCTAATCCTGTTTGTGTTATTGTCGTTTTAGGGTTTTTTTTTTTTTTTTTTTTTTTTTTTTTGCTTTGTTTGTCCCGCATGGTAGGGCCTACCTGTGTTCTGTGCGTAATTACTGCGGCCGGCGTGTAATGGCAACAGGGTCTTGTTCAATTTGCCATGGTTTTTACACTATATCATTTATGATGAAAGAAAAGCAATTCTATCGCCGTAAGTGCTGACAAGCCAAATCAAAAAATCAATAACAATCTTTGCATCGTTTTTGCCAACTCTGTCCATAGCCTAAATGAGCTGTCCAATAAAAAAAAATGCACTAAATATCGTCAACTAAACCTACAGAAGTAAAAACAGCTTGATGATCTACACACGGTCAACGTTGCCATAGTTGACGCTTCAGCCTGTATATGCTGAGCATTTTTTTCTTAATTCCATTCCTTTTCTTCTTCTTTTTTTCTCAGCGTACTTTTACTGATTGTTTTTCAAATTAGTTGGGCCTATATGCGTTTTATGGAAGACGTGTTTAATTGTGTTTTCGTTTTGTTTTGTTTTGTTTTGTCAGGCGATCTGTTGACAGAATAATATTGATGACCACTAATCCTGTTTTGATTACTATTAATATTATTTTGGGTTTTGTTGTTTGAAATCAAAAATTGTCTGCACTTTTTTTCCTTTTTTTTTTGGCCGATTATGTCGATAAATCAGCTGTCAAGTAAAAAAAGAAAACAATCGCCGACTAAACCTAACTAAAACATCAACAACAAACCAACAACAACAAAAACAAACCCAGCTCGGTTGTTACTGATGATCGTCTATACACTATACGTTGCCAGAGTTGGTGCAGTACATGACGCTTGGCACGAAGCATTTATTCAAATTCATGAAATTCTTCCGTCGAGATGTTTTCATTGCAGCTGATTGACAAATTGCCCTACATCGACATATATCAGTTGCAACGTATCATTTATGCTTGACATTTTTTCATTTGACCATTTTTTCTTAGCGTAAATAGCATAGGTCTGAGTGTCAAAGAATTATATGGATTCCGAAAGGTTCGGGTTATTTATTTTGTTGTTGTTGTTTTACAGATTTAGTAGGGCCTATATGCGTTTTGTGCAGGACGCGACAATGTTTTTGTTTGAGCAGATGATTTGTCGACAGATTGTACAGAAATGCTAATCCTGTTTAGATTATTATTGTTTTAGGGTTTTTGTTTTCGTTTTTGTTTGTTTTTGCTTCATTGCTCCATTCACGTGGTACCTGTGTACTGTGTGCAGTCAAAGAGCGTGTAATGGAACCGTGCTGCAAGATGGTATACATGTAGCGTTCTTCTAGAATAATGTTCAATTGCCATGTTTATATGCCTATCGAAGAAAAACACTTCTCTCGACATATGTGCTGTCAGGTCAAGATTTAAAAAAAAAAAAATGAAAGAAATTATAAAAAAAAACAGTCTTCACAGCCTTTTTTTTTTCTTTTGCTCATTCTGACAATGAATGGGCTGTCTAGTCAAAAAGAAAAAAAAAATCGCTAACATAATATAGAAAATCCGATTGTTAATGACGATTATCTACATGGTCAACGTTGCCATCAGAGTAGGCATAGGCCTATCATGGATATTGACGCTTGGCATGTAGCATTTTATGCCGGACATTTTTTTCTTATTTTTTTTTTTTTTTCGTAGCGTAGTATGCGCAGGCCTGATTTACTAAGAAAGACTTATTCCGAAATGTTATGTTTTCTAGTTGTTTTTACTGACTGTTTGTTTTTACAATTAGTAGGGCCTAATATGCGTTTTGTGTAACATGTTTGCTTGTTGTTTGGGCAGGTGATTTGATGGAATTGATTACCACATTCATGTGCTGGTTCTGTTTGTATTATTATTATTTTTTGTTGTTGTTATTTTTGCTTGGCGGCCAATTTTGTGGAGAGAATTGGCAGAAAAAAAAATTAATGTGAAGAGGACTGGTTTGTTTACTTATCAGGTGATTCTGTGAGACAATTTTGTCAACAACAACAACAAAGCAAATCAAAGACCTCTTCCATCTGTGATTGTGCGACCGTCTTTTCCCTTTTTTCATGATGACAAATGTCATGGCAAGAGCATAATTTTATGCAATCTCTTTCACATAACACAATCCCAATGGAGATCGAGGGGGCTTCGTGTTATAGTAAGCTATAATCAGTAGTGATCGAGGTGGCTTCGTTTTCGACCGGTATAACAAGCAACGGTGGACAGCTCTACACGTATGCCATCAGGTATGTATATCACACGTATATATATATATATATATATATATGTATGTATATATATATGTATATATATATATATATATATATATATATATATATATAAGATATATACATTGCATCCTTTCTTTTTTATTTCTTTCTGGTGCCCCACTCGGGATTAATCGGCTGAATAGGAAAAAAAGGCTCCCCCATGCATTTTTTCCCCTTCAATTTCTCGTGCCACCAATGCCCCCTCGTTACGGGGTTGTTTCCTTCCTAAAAACAAATATCAAAAAATAATATACCCGTGGTCACTGCAGAACCTTGATGATATACATTTTAAAAGAAAAGAGAACTAACTATACCCTATAGGGGGCATGGGGGCAGTTTTCTTTCGTTATAACGAAGTTTCGTTATAACCGAACAAATACAATATTAAACGAAAACAAGGAAACCACGCATATAAATTATGATGTTCTGTTTGCTGAATACTCATCATACACTGGAAAGCTATGTAAAATGGAATGGGACCTTTTAAATTTCGTTTGAATATTACAATTAAAAGAGAGCATAAAGTTGTTTGTAATGTCCGAAGGTTCGTCGATCGGAAATTAAAATGATCAGGTTCGTCATTCCAAAGGTTTGTAATTTACTAACTGAGAAAGGATCACTATTCCGAAGGTTCGTTGTTGCGAAGGTTTTTTTAATCCGAAACTGTAATAAAGTTTGTCATTCCGAAGAGGGTTTGTTAATTAAAAAAAAATGACACAGGTTACGTATTTCGAAGGTTCAGTTTTCTTATAAGACGATTATAAGGTTTGCAATTCCTAAGATTTGTTAGTGGACTTACCTTTTTTTTCTTCTATTTTTTGTTTTGTTGTTGTTGTTTTTTGTTGTTGTTTTAGGTTGTTGTTTTTTTAATGTTCCAATTAATGAATGTTTGGAATTCCTATCATTTTCGGACAAACGCACCGTCGTAATAAGAACCATATTTTTTTTTTTCGGAATAACGAATCTTTGGAATAACGCCAAAATGTTCGTGAACAAACACTGTTTCATTTCCGAACTAACGGACATTTAGGTGTATCAGAAACTTTGTGTTTTGTAATAAGGAACCTTACTCAATTTCAGATTATTGTCAGATTGTTTAACAATAATGCAAGTTCTCCTCGAAAACTTGTGCGTGACACACGGATCGAAAACGCAGTATTGTGAAGCATTCGCCCACGCAGAGACGCTATAAATGCTTGTTCCGCTACGTATTTTCGGAAGCGATCCGTATTTCGTTATAACAGAGTACATTTCTTTTGTTTTTCTTTGTCAGTGGCGCTCGGAAAAGACTTCGTTATAACGAAAATTTCGCTATTAACGTGTTTGTTATAAGCGAATTTTTTTAACACAGACTTTAATGGCGAACATTTTGGGAACAGAAGTTTTGCTTCGTTATTACCGTGTTCGTTGTAACGGGAGTGCAATGTATTGTAAATAAGCCATAAACATCACATCTCATTATTATTGTCATAAATTATCAGAGGATTGTAATTTCCTGTGCACATATCGTTATGTATGTTTTTTATATTGTTTTTAACAGATTGAACAACGCTCCGGAAACTCATGATATGCTGTCCCTATATAGCACCAGTAGATGAACGTCACTGGAAACACGTCCTGATGAACTTCAAGATGATGTCAAGTCAAGTCGCATCAATGATCATTGATGTACCGCAAAAAAAAAAAAAAAAAAATATGAATAACACATTATCCCTTCCCACACATTGTCATAATAGGAAATTAATCATGGTGACGTTATTTTGTTTTTCTTTAATCCGGAACAACGGAGAAAACGTAAACTTTTCACCTTTGTCACGCTGAGTGAAATAGGTCAGCTTCTAATTATTTTCAGCATCCAGAAATGTACGGTATGACATTAATTTTGGTGAATGTATGTTACTAAAATTTGTAGATTCTTTGCAAAATGGTAACATCAAGGCGATGGAAATATCCGACCACTATACCCTTTATACCATTGGCTAATGTTTCTTTTGTGTCCATGAGTATACGTATGTATCAAAGAGAGGTCAGTCTTTATGCTCCACTGACATTAATTCGCTCCGCGAGAATGTGCTCCGCAACATCACCCCAACGACATCTGCTCCGTCGACAATGATTGCTCCGCCGACGACTGAACCACCGACACTTGCTCCGGCGATGTTTCCTTCGAAGACACCACACTGAATTGTCCCGCGCCCCGGCGACATTTTACTCCAAGGATACGGCAATAACATTGATCTACCATTAGTTCTAGTGGAAATGGCTGCATTTCATTAATTACCCAAATTCTGCTGGCATGTCCTCATGAACGAGATCCGAAGATATTTTATGACATCTGCTGAACTCAGCTCAATATTGAAATTGTTCTTATAACTCACAATCTCATGTTCGCATTATATCTTGCCACATTCAAAAAATATGAAGGAATTGTTTTGCACAAGACATATAGTTGTTTCTTGAAATACTTGAGGGGTGCTGCCGATTATTTATAGGCAATTATTAATTCGTTCAAATGTTTTATTGGTTATTTAGAAGGCCTAGCTAGTATACATATGCTACGATTGTTTTGGTTTATAGGTAATGTTTAGGCACTAATCTTCAACATATATCCGAAGAGTGTTCTTCGTAAAATAGCATTGCGTAAGCTTGTGATTCTAATTCATCGGAGTATCAAGCCTTTGTACTTCATTGTCGGATATCACCTTCGGAATAAACATTCTACGTCAGGCACTGGTGGATGTTTCAGAAAATAATTGTCAGACGGGAGGGGAAATCGTAAAAGCAAAAATGAATGTAATTCTTAGTTTGATATGTTTCCCCTTGGGCAGTGGGAGATATTTGATTGTCTGTTAATAAATGATTCACCGTAAAGTCCCAAGGTATCAATGATACATTTCAACTATAATAACATGGTATTATAACCAAAGGTAAACGTATGGATTGCCCTGCTCGCAAGTCGGCATTCATGGTCGTGATGGTCTTCCCAGGAATCCAATTTGACATGAATAATTAAATTGATTGAAACTCCATAAAAATGAAACTCTTATTATACGCACATAATCTACACATAACGAAATCATAATTATACAAAACAGTATTAGAATACCACCCACCCACAGCCCTCTTCATGTAACATAATCATTTACATTACGTCGGGATACCAGATCACATACATTTTCATAACATCCAGTGCAAAACATAATTATTAATTGCTTTCTTATATAGGAATTACACGATGGTGAGGGTGAGGATATCATTATTCAAGGTAACAGTATTGCATAGATGCCCCACGATAGGCGAACATGCATTTATTCTGTTCTGGTTTATTTGACGTTGTTCATTTCTTTTTCTTTTTCTTTATCGAGCAACGAGAGACAGACCTATACTTCCGAAGTAGGAGCCTTATAGTATTGACGGAAGGGGGAATTGGCGGGGAACTAATCTCCCTTTTTGACATCGTTAATTTCTTTGCACGGTATCCATTACTTTGGGGGATAAGTACACGTCATGTATAAGGTTCGTCAATCCGGGTCCCCAAATTTCTGTTCCAGATCCATTTGTTGCTCCGAATATGAAGGCGTTAGTTATAATCCGAACATTTTTATTCTGAAAACGAATTAGGTCCTATACGTGGTACGAAATTTATTTCGTTTCAGGACGAACGAACACCCGTGTTCGAATCAAGGAACCATAAAAATAACGAAAGTGTTTCTCTCTCAGAACAACGAACTTGCAGAGTGACGAACAGTAACATGATTTTCCCTTTTTATAATCAAGCACCTCTGAGTCACCGTCAGAAAAGAAAGAATAATGATAGAGAATCTTCCCCCTTTGGAGGGCAGTGGGATATATTTCAGGGAAGATATAAAGAAAATAGAAAAAATAACATTATTTTACGCCAATTGATTGAAAGAAATGTAGAATCAGGTAATCTTTGCAATCCTGCCAGCGGTCTTCCCCGGAGTCTTCGACTTGAGCTCGCTTCGAAACATCATTTTCATTCCCGCAGGCCCCAGACTGTCTATGACCTCAGCAGGAATGCGCCACCGCGCGGATTTGTGGTTTACCCCCCCCCCCCCCCCCCCCCCTTTGCCAAGTCTGTTGCACCTTGCTATCGTGGGATTTTGCTCTTTTCTCTTTTCTCCGCTAACGAAGTGGCCGGAGGCATTGTTTTCGGGGCGTCCGTCCGTCCGTCCGTCCGTACGTACGTCCGTCCCGTTTTGTTTTTGTCAATATCTCAAGAACCGTGAGGTGGTTTTGCATCAAACTTGGTATGAGGGTATATCCTGGGGGATAATACTTTGTTTGGATTTTAGGGTCACGAGGTCAAAGGTCATAGGTTATTTTGTGAAAAAAGGTTGAAATTTCATGTTTTTCTCCATATCTCGCAAATGGTTCAAGGTATCTTCATGGAACTTAGTATATATATGTACCGATGGGCAGTGATTATCTAGGGAAGTTGGGGTCATGGGTCAAAGGTCAGGGGTCAAAGTTCAAGGTCAACTCCTCAAAATATCACTACTTTTCTTATATTTATGCAATGCCTGAAGGATTTTTTAACTTGATGTATGCATGTATAACCCAATATATATTCTGCGGGAAGTTTCTTGCCAAAAGGTCAAAGATCAAAAGGTCAAAGGTCAAGTGAAAGTGCTAAATTGCACTTCTTCCTCCATATCTCAAAAGTAACTCAAGGTATTATCATGAAACTTACATATTTATGCATGTTCTACCCAACAGTGATTCTCTTTGGAACTGTGAGGTCAAAGGTCAAAGGCCAGGTTTAGATAATACTATTTTACCATTTGATACTGAAATTATATTTTTTCTCAATACCTTGAAAATTACTCAATGCATAAACTTATAAAAGGGTCAAAAGTCAAGTAAAAATCATCAGTTCCCCCAAATATACCTGCACTCTGACGTTTTAATCATTCATCGAATTGATAGTTCTAGGAAAGTGAACCTGTCATTTTAATATCTTGCCAATTGTGTGAAACTGTCATCACACATTGTCAAGACATTGTACTATAGACCTATTAGGAGACCCATGCATTATTGCGGAGGCATACACCTGTCGCCGTAGCGACATTTCTAGGGTTGGTTTTTTTTTTTTTTTTTTTTTTTTTTTTTTTTTTTGAAAAGGAGATGTTCGCACGCAGTGTCTTTTCCCCGTACCACTGCGCGTTCTGTTTCAATTCGTTTGGGTTGTAGGTTTTTTTTTTTCCTTGAATTTTCACTATGCCCTAAAAACACGTGGAACACGCACTAGCCATACACCACAGGTAGCTCACCGCAATTTTTGCAGCCAAATACTCGACTTTGTCAACACGAAACCCCCTAAAACAATAAAGAGATGATGGAGTACCTTGTATCGATGCATAAACGAAATACCATTGATGGAGAATAAAATATTCTTTACCAAAAAATAAAAAATAAAAAAAATAAAATAGAGTTCAGCCAACATATGAGTTTGTCGTCTCACAAGTTTTACACGTGTTTTTCACAAATTTGAAAACACTTATATATTAGAACATGCATGTCGCCAATTCTCGAGTATGTCGCTCACAATGTTGCAGGCTTCTGTTGTGTCCCACAATAAAATACAGCGACATGCTCATACCCATGGTTACACTGGCGTCGTAAATAGGTAGTTCATAACTACAATCAAACTGAAGCTTTGAATACTAATGTACTAGTATACCACCCACAAGATCTTGCGATATTCCTCTGAAACTCACAGAACTTGGATTTACTTATGTTACCTCAACCTCGGTATGCGCAGCTTGATTTTCCTCCCTTTGGAGTTGAATGTGGAGGTTTTGTGTTTCTTTGAAGGAAGAAGAGCGTGTTCGAAAGAAAAAAATAATCCGGTAAGTCCATTTTCCTTGAAAATCAATCGATTAATGATTTACACTGTCAATCTGAATATAATCTGTATGTAAAAATAAAAAACAAACAAACACGTAACTCGGATTATTTTCAGTCTAAAAATCATGTTTTGGGGCCAATAGGCCACTTATCATAAGCCTACTATAATGCACCATCTGCATAGTGAAAACACCAACGTAACTTTGAAATACAAAAAAAAAAAATAATAAAATAAATAAATGAGTAAATTAGTGCAGGCCGAACTAAAGGCCAAAGAGTGACCTACATATCCTAAGCCCGACGCACACTATTGGAATACGACTCACGACTATGACTGACCGACTTTGGATTTGAAAAAACAAAACAAAACAAAAAACAACTCGTTTATGCTGAAGCTGCTGTGACTTGTTCAGGATCCAAACTCTGTCAGTCCTATACAAAATTGTAGTCGTGAGTATGGGATGGGCTTTATTCCATCAAGGAGCTTCAAGCTCTGATTCCATCCTCGATGGAGCTACTGGCACTGTTCTCCACGATTGCGTCATAAGGTTTGTGAAAATGTGTCTTTCCCTCTCTCTCTCCCCCTGCAATCTGATCACTCCATCTCTGGCGTGGTTTCTTCTTCCTCTTTTTTTTTTTTTTTTTTTTTTGTGAGTCTGACCCGACTCAAGGTCAATACACGTTCGATCTATTTCTGTACCCGTGTCAAGACAGGTGGACTGGAACACTCCCTGGTGTCAGTGTGCTTGTGAGTATGTGTGTGTGTGTGTGTGTGTGTGTGTATGTGTGTGTGTGTGTGAGTGTGTGTATGTGAGTGTGTGCGTGTGTGTGTGTTGCTGTTCCAAACGTAAACCAGCGCGAGCGGGTATTGCATTCATGCATGCTGGTCGAGCTGGGAGCTGGTTGAGGTGATGTCTAAATTTGTGTTCATGTACAGCACTGAATGAATAGAGTTCCCGTCTCCCCGGTAAACGATCGACTGCTGAACAGGGCATACTAAGGCTGCTTACAAGATAGATGATAGCAAGTCCGCGTGATAGTCTAGCACTGTAGTGGAGCCTCTAAAATCACGAGAGTTTACCAACATATGAATTCAGACAATATCAAAAATATCTAACTACATTAAAATATCATGTAGGAACTACTGTCTTATTTGGCAGCACAGCAAGTCACTTCTCACCACCGCAATGTTGTCAAGTTGTGTGCGCGTACAATCTGTATGTATAATCCGTGCTTCGCTGTATAACGAGCCTCTAACCAGGGTGGCCGGTGGTGAGTAAAACGCAGCGCCCAGTATACAAAGTATACTGATGCATATCTGATCGCCTCAAAGTTGCCGCAGCTATACTCGTCTTTTTTTCCCCCTCCGGCAGGATTGACCACTGTTTATGGTCTTCGTATTTGTTTTTGTTTCCCTCCTGCAATGGCTGCTCTATGTCAAACCCGTCTTCGTGTACCATACTACTAGTCCTAGTACAGTACAGTACACACAAGTCGTACATCCTCGCCTCATGTACCATAATCTGTGATCACGCATTGTCGGCACTGTACATACCGCTCGCATGCGATGCATGCACGCATTACCGCATCGCACAAACAGCTGCAGAGGAGTGTTAGCGCTCTGCGGCACTGCCCGGATAACTGGCGGTCACAGAACTCTACACAAGTTCTGTGCTGGCGATCCGGTTCTCACGAGTTACACGCAGAATGATCGTTGAGGGAGCTATATAAAGATTCGAACGATTCGAACGAGCCGTTAGTATTTATTGACGTTGTCCAGCGTCAATAATATCCGAAACCATTATTGCATGATTACTAAGACATGAGAGCACTTTGGGGCGAGTAAGTCTCACTGTGTTGGTTATATGAAAGGTACTTTAACCTGAAACACAAACTAAGACAAGGCAAACTCAGGGAAACTTTGTAAAGGTACCAAAACTTCATATTATCTTTAAGCACATTGGAAAGAGATGAGAAAGAGATAGACACTTCTTAGCTCATTTAATCTATAGCATTGTGAAAAAGATTTTGTTTATAGTAGGGAATTATGAATTATGCCTTGTCAACACCTTCATGGAACATGACCACCTGCACTATCATTGTAAGTCCACATTGCATACAAGCTGTATTTCAGTGACTGCAGGCCTCACCTTCAGTAAATGGCATCACTTACATCTATTATACATGTGTATCATTTGAAAGAATACTGAATACGGTGAAACCTGTCTATAGCAGCCACCCAGGGGAGACAAAAAAAAAAATGGCCATTATAGACAGGTCGCTGCTGTAGACAGGTAATTTAACATGCTTTTTTCTGTCTGAGGGTTTGTTTTTAGTGGTTGTATATATGGCAGGTGGTTGCTATAGACAGGTGGTCGCTAAGGCTGCGTTTATCTAACTTGAGAGAGAGAATCACGTTTTAAAACGCGTTTGGAACGGTGTTTGCAAACGTGGTTTGAAACACGATTCATGGGGAGCCACGTTTATCTAACCATCATACAATCGCGATTCCAGTGGTGTCACTGCGCAGCTGCTTTGCGCCGTTTGACCCGGGAAGTAAAAGTCAACTGCATACCACCAAACATGCCTCCTCAGTCACACACAAATAATGGGTAGAGAGCACAACCGGAAACAGCTGGGATTTGACCTTCAGATATAAACGCGTTTCAAAACGGCATTGCGTTTATCCATGGACCTAATGTAGGTCCATGGTTTATCTACTCACAGAACAGCGATCGTGGTCTCAAATGTGTTTCAAAATGCCCTTTGAAAGGCGTTTCAAAACAGCGTTTCTAAACGTGTTTGAAAACACGGTTGCGTTTATCCAGGGCTGCCAACACTGGAAACTAGTTGAGAGTGAGACTCCCATAGGCCAATGCTATAATTTAGGAGTCAAAATGAGTGAGATCAATAGAAATGCATGCAAATGAAATAAAGTTTTAGAGTGAGAAAGGACCAAAATGCGTGAGTCTCACGCTCAATGCGCGAGAGTTGGCAGCCCTGGTTTATCTAACCCCTGAGAATGCCTCAAACGCATTTATAGGATCGTGATTCTGCCTCAGAAATTTTTTAGATAAATGCAGCCCAAGACAGGTTTGACTGTACAATGTATTTGTCAAAATTTATTTCAAACATTTGTTTTTAATCACACACCCAGTGATTTGGTACAATATTTTGTTTTAGGTTTCTGTTTATTCTAAGAGTAAGACTAAAATGTGTCCATGGGAAACGCATGTTGTGTTAAAATCAGTCCATCCTCAACTGATTAATGTATCACTTGAAAGAGCATGGTAAGCCAAAGCTTATTTTGAACCGTTTGTTTTTCAATCATACACCCCACTGCTTCTGCATTTTAGTAAGTCTTTGTTTAATAAAGGGTTGTTGTTGTTGCTTTTTCTCGGATGCACTGTAAAACTCTACATGAGGGCCTATATACTTTCTGCACAGGGAACAAGTCAACAAGAGCCTGGAAACTGACTTGTTAATGTCATTGCTTAGTCCCATGTATCAAACATCATGTCAGTTCAAAAGCAACTGGTGGTAGCTGACTATCAAAAGATCCATGGTTCACATAAAAAATGATTAAATAGGAAAGGAGAATTTACAATTATATAGTGAATGTACCTTTGCCTCAATAATGCAAGCCCCAGATATGTTACATAATGTGAATCTTGGGCTTATAAATCATGTAACTGTGCCATGTAGTGTGGAAATGTTGTGAATATTAAATGATCTCTATGCAAACTATGCAAATGGGTTAACAAATACAATGCCCAGAATAGTATTAGGAAAAGTTGGAAAAAAAAAGATAAGAAGAGGGGCAGGCAACAAGCTAGATGAGGCTGGGCCTGGGTAAAGGAATGTATATAGCAGGAGGATGGGGATATTTAGAGAGGTGTAGCGCAGTGGCCCCCCCCCCCCCTCCCCCACTGTGGGAGGGAGTGAAGATTATGAGAGGGTGTGTTAATGCAGGTGGTAGATGGGTGGCTGGAGCCAGGTGAGGAGGAGGGCGAGGAGGAGGAGGAGGGGTTCCGCAGCAGGGGAGGGGCAGGGTGGGGCACTTGCAGGATAGACCAAAGAGTAAGAAAATGTAATGTAGTGTTAGAGAAGAATGGTAGAGGAAAGATGGAAGATTGGCATATCCTGACACTTTAGTACATGTACCGGTACCTACCACGAACTCATAGGTTGAATAGCAGCAAGTGAAGAGATGTTGATTACTGTCCTTCGGAATCCTTCTCTAGCGGGAAACTTGGAGAGAAAGTGAGAAGTGAGCAAAAATGCCGACGTCAAGTTAAGCATGCAGTAGTTTTGCAAAGACTCCACGTCGTCAGATGAAGACAAATCTCGACTGTATCGAGTAGTATCGCCCAAGGATGCAGCATTGTTAACGAGGAGAGCATGTTGGTAATTTTCTGGATTGACATCTTTCGTCAGTTCCTGCAGAGTGTTGGAGAGTGCTGACTGGTCCGACAAGTCCGCCGTAACCGGAATGACTTGTACGCCAGGAGTAGCGGCGTGCATCAGACGTTGCGTCTCGTTCAGATCACCGGCACTTCTGCCTGTGATGACAGCCACTGAATTTTCTTCTACTTGCTTCGATATGGCCAAGGCTATAGCGCGTCCAATCCCTCTGCTACCACCTGTAATAATACAGAATGTCTTCGAACTTAGAATCTTTTCAGAAGAAGCCATGTTGACGACTATAATCAATCAGGCACCCAGCAGTAGATGGACCACAAGTGCGGCAGTTCCATACACACGTCACACCGGGCCAGTAGATCTAGAGTACGCTGATGAAACGTACAACATAACATGCAATGAGTGGATTTTCACGTGGTGGTACAAGAGCGTAAACTACGGTACTGGTATTGTAGTGCAGTCGGAAAGGGAGGTTCCCATGCACCCCAAACATATATTTTTTTAATCTACTTCATCTAGACCAATTTTGTGCGTAGATTTCAAAAATGCAATGTTAACAGGTCAAAGCGTGTCCCATAGTGGTCAAAAATCCGTTTCCATGGTAACGCATGGTGAAAAAGTCAGTATCTCATAAAAATACATGTAACCTTTGATGAAATTGTTCAATTATCATGGCTTTGGTATCAAATTAAAGAAAATTAAATTATCTATATGATGATACCAATTATGTAGGGGGTTAT
Organism: Diadema setosum; assembly: GCA_033980235.1. Classification (NCBI taxonomy): domain Eukaryota; kingdom Metazoa; phylum Echinodermata; class Echinoidea; order Diadematoida; family Diadematidae; genus Diadema; species Diadema setosum. The sequence continues at coordinate 16,653,043 of CM067073.1, read as the reverse complement.
ACCAATCTTCATATTAATTTTGAGGCCAGAATTCAATTTTTCCACATTTTTTAGCAAAAATGCATTTTTACCATAATACTAATCTATCTCTAAATCATACCAAAACATATTCAATTTGTTTGAGTATTCTTCAAAATTATACCAAATATGTATGTAATAAAATGTGAAAAATTCGTAGATATTGCTCAAATAACAAGAAAGTTACGGCCATCCAAAGTTGACATTGACACCTGTTAAGAATTGGTCAAGAATTTCCAGATGGATGATGATGCGCGCCCTCTATTGTGGAGAAATAAGCAAGCTTGCTTGTGATCTAGGACAAAAGTTTTGGTGAGAAGCTTTATTGTTTGGATCAGACCGGGATCAGTCAAAGAAATCTGCCATATTATATCAAACCTCTGACCCTTGTATCTGATTCCATTTTGTGTCATATTATAGCTTTTAAAACCATTCTGCAACATATATTTATTTTTGCCTGAAAGCAAAGTATCAAAAAAACTTCATCTATTGAAGCTTTTCCACTACAAGTTTATGTTCAGTGAACTTCAGTCTCATGCATGTTTAAAATGTGTTAGGATTTAGGTATGACATGAAATCAGAACTTGTTGATGTGCTGTGTTGAATTGAGTTGAATTTATTAATATTTAAAGAGAGTATCTATAATAGATTGTTATTTGTATAGTTACTTTGCTGAGTGTGAAAGTAACAGATTACAAGATTAGTTTGATGGAATGATACTGTCTGTAACATAATACTGGTTTTGGTGTAGACCTTAGTTCTGTAGACTCCACATAATTTTGTATACATTACAATAGATCTGTAATGTAAGAGTCTAGTTCTATGTAATTAATTGATGGTGAAAACTAAAAGTAAACAGAAGCACCCAAATTTATCTAAATTTGCAATATTTCAAGAGGTATATTTTCATGCCTCTGCACTGAAGGTGGCGGATCGGGGGGGGGGGGGGGGAATTGGGGCACATCCAACAGGATTGGCATTTACTGTACACTTAATAGATATTTTGAAGCAATGCTTCTCCTATCATTTCCACGGCATTTATTGATATAAAAGTGTGTAGCTGTATCTGGAACTACTTCTAAAACCATGCACGAAAGAACGTCGGTATTTGCGTTCATAGTATCCGTGTGATGTAATTACGGGGCTTGAGCGGCGGTATTTATTTTGGACACTTCCCAGGGGATTGCTTTTGAATGTTGACCCTTTTAACAATATAGTTAAAGTAGAGCATTTTTACTTTTTATAATTATATTGCATTTCATACAAACAAAAGGGCAATCGCTGTACAACCGTAACGACAATGTGAAGGCATGGTAAATTGAAACATATATTTAGTTGTGCTATATGCTGGTGCATGTTTCCTATATTGCCCTGGGGTTGGATGGTTTTGAACAAATCCCACTCGGTTGCCTTTGAATGTGCACCCCTTTGACTATGGTGATTGTAAAGCAGTGTCTCTATACCATTTAAAAATTATGAAAAGTAAAGTGTCTTTATTTACCACTCGGCAATGACTTTACATGCATGTACAAGTGAGTTTACTGTGGCATATAATGTATGTTTCGTTAATCTGTTTTGGGACCACGACGGTCAGGGCAGGGGTGATCTGGGCACTTCCCAAGGGCTTGACAAAATAGATATTGTAAAGCAACGTCTCCTATATCACCTTAATTGCATTTTACGAAAGCGTATGTGCTACACAGGTGGAAGAGCTTTCCAGAGACATGTAGGTCCTAACCATGGAACATTTTTCGCGGTTGTACAGTGTATACTGCATGTTTTTTATTGCATTTAGGATTAGTTTGAGCACCTCCCACAAGGTGGTCTCTGCAAATGAACCCTTTGGACTGCATAGATATTATGGATCAATGTTGTTATTTTATCTCTACCCCGGCAGTTTTTTATAGAAAAAAAGTGTCTTGATATGACAGGAATCCAATTCAAGAGAATTTAGTTCAATTTCTATTTCATTTTTCGACAAGAACAGATAGATATCACTTTCTTTGTAACAGAAAAAATGAGGTGCGTAAAGTTATGTCGAATGAGAAGAATGTACATTGATTAAAGCACCATACGATGATTTATATACATAATCACAAAACTCAAGTGATAGTCCTAAAACTCAAGGAATGACCTTTTTTTGAGACATGCACTTTTGGAACGACTGTATATACTATAATTGCGTTGATATTTGCGTTAACAAAGAACATGTATAGAGGCAATTAATGTGTGCACTTCCCATACAGTAGGCTCCCTTCGAATGATAACCACTTTAACTACGTATGTCAGTGTAAAAGTAAAAATTACAGAGCAAGACATCGTCTGTTGACTCCATTGAATTTCATTAAATAAAAGTTTCTGGGCTAGAGGACCAGAAGGACTGTTTAAAGGCATGTATCCATAGAACATATTCATGTATTTGCGCAGGTACATGATTATTGCATGTCTTAGACTGTCTGTGGGTGGGGTAATTTTGGGCACCCTCCACGTGGTTGTCTTCGTATGTGAACCATTTTCACCTTATACCAAGATATTGTAGAACAACAATTCTTCGAGAACTTCCACTGAATTTTAATGGAAATGAAATGAATAGGACGTCATGCACAGAGGTTTTTTTTTTCGCTTCAAACAGCTGTATTCACGTGTGTATATTATGTTTTGTACCGGGCCGTGAGGGTATAGGGATAAATTCGGGTACCTCCCTGCATGCGAGCCACTTTGACTGTGCACCACTTTTTAAAGATGTACACATTGTAGAAAAATGTCTCCGCTGTCAATGCCAATTGTATTTCATGGAAATAACAAAGTCTTTGCTAGACGGCGAAACGACTTTAGAATTAAAATCTTGTACGCTTAGAACAACGGAAATCGTGTTGGTTGATGCATGTTTTGTAAATTAATGGTCGTGGGATAATATGCTCGACTGGGGTAACTTTGGGCACTACCCACAGGGTTTCCTTCGACTGTGCCATCTTCAATATCTCAAAACCCTTAAGGATGCAAGAGCTTAATGATCAAGATTCGAACAAACCACCCTCCAAATAGAGTTCATTCATTACAAAATTTCCATAGACAAATTATAGATGTTGACACTTGCTTAATTTCGTACTTTGATTCTACGTAATATTAATGGATAAGCTATCATTATTCTGTCTGATAACAAACTCTAATCTTATAATGATAATTCATGCTACACCTTTTGTAGTTTACCAATGCTGTAAAGTTTGTTTTTGGTGAAGAGAAACTGAAATATCATATTTGAACACTCTTGATATGCTCATAGCGGGCACTTTGATGCATCAGAATATTCTGTTGGCTCGGAACCCTTTGCATATTATGCAAATGAGGCCCAGACTATGTACATGGTGAAATGTTTGCATCGCACTAGTGACGTTGGAAACAGAAGTTTCAACACTTTCGGTGTTCCAATCTAAAAACTAGAAACCTAGTTTTCATGCAAACACTGTATTATTATCATAATGGGAGCTAATTTGCATATTGTGAAATTTAGCCACTTTGCCCCACTGGATTTCTTGGGACTTTTAGTATGGTGTTTAGGAGCCCATAACAAGTATAGCACTGCAGTGGAATTCCTACTGTTGCAATCAGTGTTGGGTGAAACCCTATTTTGACTGGACTAATGTGATCCATGACAAAATGTGTATCCGGTGTCTGTTAACAGTGCGTCATTTCTTTCAGAAGTACAGTATTTGTTGTAGTAGTCCATCGAGTATAATGAGCTTGCTCTGGTATCGTACAGAAGTTCATGCAGGACCCGTTTCACCAACATTGATTTCAGTGAGATCAGAGCCACTATGTTTTCAGTTTCACTTAATTAGCAAGTCCTCGTGACTGAAGCATACCAATCAGAAAAGTGAGATAGCGAGACTGAAACCAGTGAAGTGAAACTGAAACCAATGAAAAGTTTGTTGAAACACCCTACAGGACTGCAAGAAAGGAAAAGGCATGAACTGACCATTTTTATTGGGATTGGGGGCGGAGGTAGAGGGTCTATGAGAAATTGACTTAATCTATGTTTTGTGCCTAATTGACTTGAACGAAATGTCAGCTTGTGCCAAATGCAAAACAAAAAACAAAAAAATCCAGCTGTAGGGATGGAATATATTGGAATATATAATACAATACACCACTAATAATGAAAATCGTGATTTCTGGACAGCTGTGTTATAATGGCTACAGGCAAGTTTGAGTGTAACCATGGTAGCTATGGTCTCTAACAGGCTAGGTCTATAAACTCCAGTCAATTAAATAGCTATGAATTTGCATACTTATGTAAATTTAAAATGGTGTTTAACGTTGAGAAGGTGTTGCATTTTTTGTTTGTTTGAGAAAAACATTGTTCTTAGCATAAAGTTTTCATAGAAATGACCTAATTGGGATCAGATTTTTTGAAAAAGAGGTCACAAATGTGCCCAATTTTGTTTGAAGAAAGGCAGGAAATAAGAAATACATACACTAGAAACTTATCTTTAATGTCAGTTGTATAATGAACACTTGAGGTATCCTAAAATTCCCATTCATTTACACTGTATCTGGTTTGCGGGGTAGCCATGTTGATGATGTCATTTCAGCATGTTCCGAAGCAGAACTTCTGGGTAAATTTTACTGGTAAGTTTGTTAAGACATACATGTATACTTTCAAACACAAAATTTGTTTGTTATACGATAGTTGCCAGTTGACCCCAAAATTCAGCCTCAATTCCCTGGCTTATAGACTTACAGTTGAAATCAACTACTAGTATATAATCAATTCTAAACAGGGCCCCGGTATTACGAAATCCTATTGTTCGATTCAAGCTATTCGCATGCCCTCGATCGAAAACGTGCACCATATACCCGAATAGTATACTAGTACTGTACTGTACTCCTATGTGAACCAATGATTTTTTTTTCTACTCGCCCCCCCCCCCCCAGCAGCGCGCTGCAAAAGCTACTACCCTGACCTCAAAATTGATATGAAGATTAGTATAAATTTGACATTTAAATCATGATAAGTGAACAATTGTATCAAAATTTACATTTTAAGGAGATTCTGACATTTCCATCATGCGTTGCCTTGGTAACAGATTTTTTTTTTTTTTTGCTCCCATGGGACACTCTTTGACCTGTTAATGCAATTTTTTTTTTTAATTCTACCCACAAAACTGGTCTAGATGACCCACTTTATCACATCCAACTTCATTCTCATGCTTTTGGAACCAAATTATGATAACTGAAATGTTTAAATGAGATTATTCAACAATAGAGGGCGTACATCACACTCCCACCTGCACATTCTTGACATGCTTGAATGTCAACTTTGGATGGCCGTAACTTTCTTATCATTTGAGCAATATCTATGAAATTTTCACATTGTATTGCATACATATTTAGTATAATTTTGAAGAATATTCAAACAAATTGATTATGTTTTGGTATGATTTAGAGATAGATAAGTTTTATGGTAAAATTGCATTTTTGCTAAAAAATGTGAAAAAATTGTATTCTGGCCTCAAAATTGAGATGAAGGTTGGTATAACCCCCTACACAATTGGTATCATCATATAGATAATTTAATTTTCTTTAATTTGATACCAAAGCCATGATAATTGAACAATTTTATCAAAGGTTACATGCATTTTTATGAGATACTGACATTTTCACCATGCGTTACCATGGAAACGGATTTTTGACCACTATGGGACACGCTTTGACCTGTTAACATTGCATTTTTGAAATCTACGCGCAAAACTGATCTAGATGAAGTAGATTAAAAAAATATATGTTTGGGGTGCATGGGAACCCCTTTCTCCTACTAGACTATTGCAGCCCATACGTTTACACCGAAAAATTCCGCCATATCCCGTAAATTACATTCCATGATTCCAGGCATGCCTTCGGGGTGCCTCGAATCGTTTTCGTTTTTGTTTAAATAACGTTTGAAAAAATAAAATAAAATTACATCAAACGAAACAAAACAAAATCATGGCTACTAACACTGATCAATCAGTGCTTATTTACGTCGATGTAGGGCAATTTTGGGCAATCAGTTGCAATGAAAACATCTCTACGGAAGAATTTCATGAATTTGAAAAATCACAGTTCTCAAAATTTGTCTTTGAAACCTAATGCCCAGTGGGAATCTACTAGAATCTAGCTATCCATGCATTTACAGAGGGTTTTTGTGATGTGCTTGTGATATTTTCTCTTTCAAAAATTTTGAAGTGTTTAAATTCTTCAAAACCCGTGTCTCCATGAGATATGCCATACAATTTCTCCATTATATTTTGAACCATAATTTATCATTTATTTTTCCCTTTTAAACATGGTGTATTACCAAAATAAATCATCTTGTTGCACGTTCCATGCATTCATTTTAAGCCGAATAATCACAACTTCATATATTATGTTCAAAGAGGGAAAAAAAATACTTAGAGAGAGAGAGAGAGAGGGGGGGGGGGAGCATCACTATGCTGGAGGAGAGTGGAAGACCGCGGGCAGACGACCCTCGCAGGGGAGAGATTTGCATTAATATCTGCAACTCCCCGTTTTCTTATCGACGGAGAGATAAGGCCTAGTACTATCTATAATAAGTCCACTCCAAAATTTTATCAATTTCATAAGAAAGAAAGAAAAATTCTGCAGAACAGTGAAATAAGATGATCTAAATCGGATAAAAATAAGGAAGTCATGACATTCTCATATTTCACAATTTTTCAGAAGACACTTTAATTCTTGATCAGTGTCGTATATGTTCAAATCACCAAACGCTGTCATGCTCTCACAATTTCATATTCATTTTGTATGTATAGAAATGACAAAACTCTCATATTTCAGTTGTATAAGAATAAAAAAAAAAAACTTGCCTTAAAACCACCTAAAATATAACAAATGCTTACTCTGATATATCCTGGTATGGGAACATGCTTTTACTTGTATTAGCTAATATTAAAAGATTTTCCAAAAATTGTGAGGGTACGACATCATCAACTCGCTCATTTGAATATTCATGAAGACTGCATGGTCAAGATAATGTTTCCAAAATAGTGTGAAATTTCAAATGTCATATCTTCCTTATTTTTTATCTGATTTTTGTCATTTTTGTGTCACTCTGTAGGGAATATCTTCTCTTTCTTTGAGGTTAATTCATTCTCGGAATGGATTTCCTCTTTAAGCCTTGGAACATGATTTATTCCCCGGCAAGAAAGTTCTTGGCTCAAGTGTTTGAATCATGGCACAATCTGTTAAAATGCAGACTCAATAGCATTTTGCAATAGCAAAAAAAAAAAAAAAAAAAAAAAAAAAAATCTTGACAAGGCAAAGACTATATGCAATTAAGAGAGCCATCGATGGCCACTTTTACAGGCAAGTAACTGATGATGTTGAGCAGTACAAATTGTCAATCGACTACTTTACTCTGCCTCTCCATTTCATTTTTAGAAACATTAAATAACACATACAATACAGACTATTTTTACTGCGGTAGTATAATACGCAATCATAATTATGTCGGGTATCAAACACTCGTTAATTTAAAGAATATTCATGCATCCGGGGGTTAAAGGGATCGTATATATACAATGTAGGCCTACTTTTGTTTGAGACCTATCAGTTGCTAACATTTCTAGGTGAGATAATGAGAAACCTCTTATGAAATGTGCAAGAGAATTCCAAGAGGAATTCAACGTTTATTTGAGAAAATTAGTTTTGAAATGGCTGAGATATCCAAAACAGACGGATCCTATTAAGGTAAGTATATTATATACCACCTTTTATTACGATCGCTTTGTTTTACTTTGTTTTGGGATGACTCAGCCATTCCAAAAAAACTTTTCATCAAATAAACTTTGAATTCCTCTTAGAATGGAATGCTCTGTACTATTTCATATAAGTGGTTTTCTTGGTATCTCGCAAAAAGTTGAATGCCCAATCCTCATCTTTACCAACTATCCCTTTATAACGTAACAACATGCTTGTTTGAGTTGAGTTCCCAATAAATCCTTAGCTGCTTGAGATTACGGAGATTATAGCAACGACTAAAAAATATGACCCCAGAAAAAAAAAAATATATATATAGGTCTGAATAGGCCTATGATTACAATATTATGTGAAGGGACGTAACTATGATACGATTTTTTTTTTTTTTTTGGGGGGGGGGGGGGAGGGGGAGGGGAGGGGGAGAAGGGAGGGTCAAAATAGCAAATAGTGCGCAGTTAAATCTTTGACAGAAACGCGCGAGAAAAGAGGGAGCGCAGCAGCTGAGTAGTATTAGGACCGGCAGAGCAAGGGAAGGGTTTGGGAGTTGGGAGGGAGGATAATCCGTCCCCCTCGAGGGAGCTTTTTTTTTTAATTCTAAGATATGAAATTCAACAACCTTGTGCACACTTTTGGTGGCATTATAGTAAGATTCCATTAAAAAAGAATAAGACGATACGTTGGTCGTGTATTTAAATTGCAAAGAAAAAAAAATCCCGTGATTAAAAAAAAAAAAGAAAAAAGAAAAAAATAACTTATGCCCAAACAAGCTAAATTCTGTAAATTATTGTTCGGTTGAGTGAAAGTTTGTTTTTATTATACGTGATACGCTGGCTAAAATAGAAATATACTGTATAATAGGCCTAAATCATATCTAAGCCCAGCGACCGAGTATGGGGGGGGGGGGGGGGTGTTGCCCCAGGGGCTATACCCCTATCGACTTTGACCTGGGAGCTTGTGCATGTTTATATTGAAATTTAATCAACTATCTGTTACACGCTGGATTGAATATCTTGGTAAAATTTCAAAAGGAAAAGAAAAGAAAAGAAAACATGAAACACGATACGTTTGCTATTCATCAAGATTATCCCGAATAAAAACAATCCCAAAACAAACTGAATTTTTTAATTATTGCGAAATTCTCTCATTTACTGCTCAATGGATTGTTCAGTGATAATCTAATAAAGCGTAGAGATTCTGCGCGCGCGTGTTTAGGTGCCGAGACGGTGAAACCCCATAGTTTTGGTTGAGATGGGGCTTCAGGGTTCCAACTTTTTTTGAGAGATAATGAGAAACTTCTTATAAAATTTGAAAGAGCCTTCATTCCAAAAGGAAACCAAAGTTTGATTAAATCAGTTTTGAAATTTCTGAGATATATCCAAAACAAAGCGATCTGAATAAAAGATGGGACCCACCTTTTATTTGGATCGCTTTGTTTTACTTCAAGTTTTGCTTTGTTTTGGGGTATATCTCAGCCATTTCAAATAAAACTTTGAATAACATTCATCTTAGAATTGCATGCTCTTTGATATTTCATAAGTGGTTTCTAATTATCTCACAAAAACGCAAAAGCTGAATCGATTCCTCATCTCAACCAAAACTCACCATTATTCCTTTAAAACTGAACAACGATCTGGGGGGCATTTTGTTTCATGAAGGAACTTGTCGGATAATATAATGTCCGACAAGGCAATTATATCCGACAAGTTCAGAGAAATCAGCCAATCAGACTAAAGAATTTCTCAAAACTTGTCCGATATAATTGACTTGTCAGATATTTTATCCGACAAGTTCCTTCATGAAATGCCCCCCTGATGTGGTTTGTCTTACTATAAATAAAAGCTCTAAAATAAATGCTAAGTTCAGTTCAACTGGTTAGGGTCAATTTAGGGATAAAGCAGTCCTCTCACAGGGTGTATATAGGGGTGCTGTTCGTTATTCCGAAGGTTCGTTATTCCGAAGGTTTGTTATTCCGAAGGTTCGTTAATCCGAAACACACGAATTCCCTAGAGGTTCGTTAATCCCAAAATGAAAAAGGGTTCGTTAATCCGAATATTCTTTTGTGGTGTTATTCCGAAGGTTCGTTAATCCGAATGATCGTTGATCCGAAAATGAAATAGGGTTCGCTATTCCTAAGGCTCGTTTATCCGAAAATGAAAAAGGGCTCGTTATTCCTAAGGTTCGTTAATCCGAAAATGAAATAGGGTTCGATATTCCGAAGGTTCGTTGATCCGAAGTGAAATAGGGTCCGTTACGAACCTTCGGATTAACGAGCTTTGTTTCATTTTCGGATTAACGAACCTTCGGAATAATAAACCTTATCACATTTTCGGATTAACGCACCTTCGGAATAACGAATCTTCGGAATAACGAACCTTCGGAATAATGAACCTTCGGAATAACGAACTGTAACCGTATATAGGCCTCTATGCTCCAGGAACTGTTTCACGAAGCAATATGTGCACTCAGCAAAAAAAAAAAAAAAAAAAAGTAAATAAAAAACCTTCGGAGTAACGAGCTTTGTTTCATTTTCGGATTAGCGAACCTTCGGAATAACGAACCTTATTTCATTTCCGGATTAACCAACCTTCGGAATAACAAACCTTATCACATTTTAGGATTAACGAACCTTCGGAATAACGAATCTTCGGAATAACGAACCTTCGGACCAATGAACCTTCGGAATAACGAACCTTCGGAATAACGAACTGTAACCGTATAGGCCTCCAGCAGGAACTGTTTCACGAAGCAATATACACTCAGCAAAAAAAAAAAAAAAAAGTAAACACTTTTTTCAAGTTTATCTTTCTCATAGAATAGTGGCTAAAAATTGTGTTTTATATACCATGTTAAAGGTAATTTAATTAACTATCAATCTAGTAGGTCATTGAAAATGCTAACTTTACGCATGAGTGAGCACATTCGTTTTTCTCTTCCAAGGCACAAAAGTAAAAATTGAAAAAATGGACAAGTTGTTATTTAAGCATATTTGCTCTTCCATTACATAATAATGAGAACAAAAGATAAATTAAACACAAGAGAAATGCAAATTAATTTGCAAAATTAACCTATGACCTCAATAATGTCTCTGTAACCCTCCAAAGATAAAGAAAGGCAAAAATAATGGAGGAAAATGAAGAATCTTCTGTCAAATCCGCTGTCGAAAGACATAAGAGAAAAATTATGGTAAAAAAGAAAGTTAAATTTGAAACGTTATTCCAAATCAAGAAAATTTGGAATAATACATGTATTTGGTTCTCGAATTTGTCTCGTGCATTCTTAAATTCCTTAATTCACGGTAAAATGAAGAAATGTTGTCGATTTTATCACCTTTACGGCTTTACTCCCTATATGTCATTTAAAGTTTGAATTGATGGAAAATGCTTATGTTCCACGTTCAGTTTTCCCACTTTGTTTTTGTTTTGAATATAAAGGGAAACAAGGGAACGGAAATTCATTTCTGCTGTTTCATTCATGTCTCTCATTGCGTTAGATTGGTCTTTTGTTATCATTTACTATCTTCGAGAGCATTTGCAAATGAATTTCAGTAATATGTCCAATTCTGCAATTTTTACTTTTCTGCCTTGGAGAACAAAAACGAATGTGTTCACTCGACCATGCGTAAAATTTCCCTTTGTATAAACCTACCAGGTTGATAGCCAATTAAATAATCTTTGATATGGTATATGACACATTGATTTTTATCAAAATCTTCTATGAAAAATATTAACTGGAAAAAGTGTTTACTTTCTTTTTTTGCTCAGTGTAGAATTACAATGTAGTAAGAATATTATAATATGTATAGTTAGGTAGGCCTATAATGTTTGTGTCATCCTTGTCAACTTTACCCTGATCCTCTGTCCCAACTTTTGGTTCACTGTGAATGTGTGTGTGTGTGCGTGTGTGTGTTTTCTTCTTCTCATATCCTGTTCCCATTTAAGTCAAATACGGCCCTGGATGGAATATTTGGAATTTTTTCAAAAAACTTGAGAAAAAGAAAAGAATGAAAAGTAGACGGTGTATTTAATGTTTGTTCTTCATTTAATTTGAAAAACACAAAACCATTATAAGCTTAGGGCATTCATCATTGCGTGATCCCCAACTTCGGAAAAAAAGTTTAATGATTGGCACACTATAATACAATTTTATACAGCCTCCCCCCCCCCCCCCGCCCCCTCCTTTCGATACAGGCCTGAAATGCACTGGTATAACGAAGTAATACTCGAAGAATAACATGACAAGTCCATTAATGACATGACAGTTGCCATGAGGCTACAGAGTGAACAAAATATAAGAAAGAATAAAATATGAAAGCTCTGATTTTCCAGTACAGTTATCTGAATTAATCATGTAGGCCTACCGGTTAAAAGAAAAAAAAAAAGAAAAAAGTCGCTCTCCCATATTGCTTGCACATCCATACAGTTTTCCCGGTTGTAACGTATTAAATCATAAATAGAACTAACAAGAAATCAATAGGCCTACTATTCTCTGATTACATGTAAATACATCACGTTTATCATAAGACCTTTGCAAAATGTTTAATTGGCATCTGTAGGTCCTATGCATCTTTACTGAGCACAGTATTAATTAGTGTACACGGAATACTAATCTGCTGTTTGGTTTTGTTTGTTTGTTGTTTGTATAAATGCCTTGATTAAAGATGCTAAGTTACAATATCATTCAAAAAAGGTTACGGATTGTGGGAAAGATACAAAGAAGTTGTACAAAGTTGCTAATGCTTTACTTTACCGAAAACAGCGATCTCCTTTACCAGAACACCTCACTCATGGTGATCAGGTTGAGTTAGCCAATTGTTTTAATCAATATTTCATTGATAAAATTGTGGCAATCCAACGGAGTTTCCCAACTCGTTGTGAACAGTCAAATGACATTGTATGTGAAGTCAAGTCAGAATTGAGTGAGTTTCAGTCTGTCACTGTTAATGAGATAGAAAAGCTTATTAAGAACTCACCTAACAAATCATGTGAACTTGATCCAATCCCAACAGATTTGGTTAAGAAGTGTGGCAGAGTTTTAGCACCCGTTATCACAAGAATCATAAATGCTAGCCTGAGATTAGGTGTAGTTCCACAGGTGTGTAAAAAAGCAGTTATTCATACACCTTTGAAAAAAGCAGGCTCAGATCAGGAGTGTTTAAAAAATTACCGTCCAATTTCAAATTTACCTTATTTAAGTAAATTGCTTGAAAAGGTTGTTTTCTCACAACTGACAATGTATCTGCAAGATAATGAATTGCTTGATTCATTTCAATCTGCGTACAAGCCTGGTCATAGTGTAGAAACACTGTTAGTCAACTTATCAGATATTGTGTTCAGAGAATTAGATAGTGGTAACATCACTGCTCTTATCATGCTTGATATGAGCTCAGCTTTTGACACAGTCGATCATGCTATTCTGATTCAACGATTGAGATATTTGGGCATCAAAGGAACTGTTCTTGATTGGTTTATATCCTACTTATGTGATCGATCTCATTATGTCAGAATTGGTGATTCTACCTCTTGTAAAACTATGACAAAGTTTTGTCTCACCTCCCTGGTGTACCTCAAGGTTCTGTTGGAGGCCCGCTGGAACATGCTTTTTTCTCTGTATATGCAACCAATTAGTGAAGTATTTCGCAAGCATTGTATTAGTTATGTTATGCGGATGATATCTACAACTTTATTTGTCTTTTAAACCCACTCTGTCTTCATTGTCATCCGCCATTGTAAAACTCGAAGCATGTTTGCAAGACCTGAAAATTTGGCTTACATCCAATGGCCTTAAACTAAATGATGATAAATCTGAGTTTCTGTTATTGGGATCAGAGCATAATAATTATGTTAAGCAAAGTTGATTATCAGTCATGTCATGTCAACATCGGTAGCACTTGCATTACTCCGTCGAAAACAGCCCGTAATTTAGGTGTCATTATTTGATCAGGAAATGTCATTTCGAAGTCATGTAACTCATATTCAGCGGAATGTTCGATATCAGTTGCGTAATTTAAGTTTCATAAGGAAATATTTGTCTAAATCTGCAGCTGAGATACTTATTCATGCTTTGATTTCTTCTCGGTTGGATTTTTCGAATTCATTGTTGTGTAATCTTTCAAAAAATGATGTCACAAAACTTCAACGGTTGCAAAATTCTGCTGCCCGATTGTTAACTTTTACTAATAAGTTTGATTCCATGTCACCAGTTCTCCGTTCCTTATGGTTACCTGTAGAAAAAAGGATTATTTTCAAGATTCTGTTATTAGTACATCATTCAGTTCATTCTTTTTCCCCAGTATACATAAGTAATTCTGTTCAAAAATACAAAGGCTACGTTCATCATCAGATGCATTCTTACTCCAAACACCCAGAGTACAACATGGGTATGTTGATCGTGCTTTTTCCGTTATGGGACCAAAATTGTGGAATCAGTTACCTCTTCAGTTAAGGGAACTGTCATCTACAGAGTCATTCAAATCCAAACTTAAAACTTATCTGTTCCTTTCATACTGAGGACTGTAATTGCTGTATGTCATTAATATTGGATCAATATTGTATTTTTAATTGATATAATAAGATGTTGTATTCTTTATTTGGTATATATTTGCTTTTGTTTACCATTTTCTTCATTGTTGAAATGTTTGAATATATGCGTATATGCATGTAAATATATGATATTTTTTCATTTTTGAAGCGCCATGAGCACTGAAAAGTGGACCTGTGCGCTATACAAGTAGCCACTATTATTAGATTATTATTAAATAAAAAGAAAAATCATAGTTTTTCATTTTGTTGTCTTCATCCAGCCAAATCACCTCAAGACCTGCCTTCTTCTCTCTCTCTTTCCGGCGATGACATCGTCAAATACCAACCCAATAACACGAGTCAACCGCCAATTTTTATATTGTACATTATTCGCGATTCGCTTATTTCCTACCCTGCGTAGGTAACAAAAATGAGTGAGTGGCACGAACATGTGCATTGTGCATAATCCTATGTGCGATGCTCCATGCGCATATGCAATGCATGTAACACGCGTCGTCGTGGATAGACGGGAAGTGACTGTGTGTGGACCTTGATTGCGCAAGTGGGAAAGTAAATTTACTACGCATTTTCATCGCTGTTTTGACACTTTATGGTCCTGCCTCGTTTGTAATACTAGTGTGCTATTACGGCTGAAAAATGTTCATTCATTCATATAATAAATAATATGATGGGTACTAGTACCAGCCCTCGCCTCTGACGCCCTGCCCCTGTTCAAAGGGTAACCTCGCCTGGGCTCTGGGCTGGGGCCGGTGTGTTGCACTGCATGCTGCAATACAATCAGTGACAATAGCAATACTAACGTACAGTACGGGGGTAAATTTAGTATTATTTAGTACAAATAGCAACGGCATAAAAACACATTTGACGTTTCACGGTCACAGACATACCACCTGCTGACGCAATTCATGCCAATTTGTGAATCATGGCTATCCTCTTGTATGTTCAACAGAGTTCTTCTATTCCAAGGACATGATAAGGTGCAATTTTATGACTCAAAATAATTTAGGCCTAACAAAAATATGTCGTATTTAATATAAATGGTCATTTCCATTTGTGCCAAATTCAGTTGTTTGATTGTTTGTTTTTTCTAAACTAAAGTATGGTACTCGATAGACAGAAAGATCCGTCTGTCCGGAGGAGTCTTTTAATTTTTTGACGTTATCACTCTCCTCCTATAATATTAAGGAGGGGATCTGTGAAGCCAGACGCAGTCTCCACGAAACATTCCCCGACGATCAGAAACAGACCGATCTTTCGGTCAAGGTACTCGGTAGGCATAGCCTAGCTAGACTAGGCTACGACTGACTACGATTAATAGTAATTGTTAGACAAATATGGACTTCTAAACTAAATGACACCAATGTTTTATTTCTAAATGTTAGGTCTATAATCTTTGCACAGTGCAAGTCTCAACTATGGTAATCAATGGCCTAACCCATGTGACATGTCTATATGACGTGTAAATTTTTGATTGTTAATATGTTATGTGGACAAGTAGGTCTACGGTACGGTCTATACACCCCCCCCCCCCCCCCCCCCCCCCCCCCGCTAACTTTGCCATATCCTCTACCCTACCCTCTGCCCTTAGACTGACATTACTCTATAAATCGATCTACAATTTTAATGCTCTGGATACGTCTTATCTGCAATCAAGTCCACTGGAAAACAGCAGGACGACAAGGCAACAACAGTCTATTTTCTTCAGAAAGTTCAAAACATCTAAAGATTGTTATAAGTATTCTTTATTCCTGAGAACCTGTGCTGAATGGAATCTCCTTCCACCGGATATCAGAAAAGCTCCCAGTCTAAACTCATTCAAACGGAAGTTATATTCATTTGACTTGGGGAAAATTATCCAAAAAGCACATTACAAAATATAAACACTCCGCTCACTCGACCACGCCTGCACGTTTATATCCCTGATGTGGAGTTTGTGCAGTATCTCACCAGATCCAGATCCAGATACCCGTGGTGGTGGTGTGTAAAAGGTGCTTCATTCAGTGTTGATTATTTGCGCCTTTCATAGAAATTTACACTAAATTATTTTTGGAACAAAAGAACAAAAAAATATTCCACTGCTAGACAATTATATAATATTAATAATCATGATAATAATTTGGCATTGGGAGCAATCTACATGCCTATTACGGTTGAGCATGCCTATACGGTTGAGACAGAGAAGAACTCCTTGTTCAGAACTTGCAAAATCTGGTCAGCCCGGCTCGGTATGTTGAGGAGGCTTTTTGGTGGGGCAATGACCTAGACCACTCCTTTGCCAATGAGGGCGCTCTACCAAACATATTATTTGCGAAGCAGTTTCCTGATACATGTATCATAATACACCGAACGAAACTAAATTTAGATACTTTGTTTAATGTATTCCTAGCTTATGCACAGATGCATGCAGTCCCCACCACTTTCAAAATATGTGTTCATGCATGCATCCATGCATAAGGAAAGCTTTAGAACCAGGGTTGGCCAGAGGGTAATGTTGAGTGGTATGGCAGAATCAGTGTTGGGGGGGGGGGGGGGCATAAAGAACTCTGTGTTATCTTATAGTGTTCAAGAGTAACAAGCTCAAAGAATAAAATAGTTTTAGTTTTGATGATTCTATAATTTGGATTTAGATATTGGATTTCAAGGTCATCTAAACACAAATAAAAACACTGTTCTTGCAGTTCTCAATCAAGGGGACATTGTCTCAGGACAGCCATCATATCTGTAAGTACCGTACCAGGTTTCAAGCAGAAGTGAGTGAATTAGACGTTTCCGTATTGTGGAGCCCACATTCCGGCACAATGGCGGAGGAGTGTCCCAGTTCCTCCCAAGGCCCGCAGGGGGACACACCTGGTGAAGCCACTGCAGCTGTCCCGACAAACCGATGGGTGCCCCAGCCAAAGAAGAAAGACGGCCTCTACTCCCTGGACAAGCCCAAGTTTGAGACTTGGCTGGAGCCCATGGAGGAACTGTGGGAAGATCAACAACAGAAGGCCAAGGTAGAGATCATCCAGTTGCTCAGGAGAGCGCTGTCCTCGGTTGAGCCCAGACTCCACTACGCGTTGGTCCTGGACTTACTGGACCACAGCAGGGATCTACGTAAGAAGAAACCTGAGACACTTGGACTTTACATCCTTAGGGGGTTTGAGGCATGGCTCAAGGCAAACCCCCTCAGTGCTGAGGTACTTGACCCTGTCTTCATCCTAGTTAGGGGATCAGTTCACAAAGTTGGTGCCTAAAGCACTGCATTGCATACACAAGCAAAGCAGGTAATCCATATCACCGTATCACTATTACAAGGACATTAAAGCAAACCCTCTGAAGAGAAAGGTATTTTTAAATCTTATTCTTGAAACAAGAAAAAAAGCAAAAAAACAAAACAAAACAAAACCCAACACTATATTTTAGTGAATATAATTGTAAATCCGACAAAAGTATGAAAGAGTGGGGCTTGCTACTTACATTGTAGGGCCTATTTGGTGCATGAGACATTTCACATTGTACCTTTTCTCAGATATTTGAATTCCTCATAATTATGATTGTGCTCGAGATAAATCAAAGATATGGTGTTACTGTGTGTTGCTTCGTGAAGGACCTAAGAAGTCTAACTAGTATGTAAATTCAAGGAAAATTGTACCTCCATCCTTTTGTGTAATCATTAAAGGAAGGTTATCTGAGCAATTGACATTGCAAAAAAAAAAAATGATAAAGATTTACAATTTTGATACAAGTACTCATCTGATATGCTGAAACTCTTATATTGATATTTCTCACTCAAAAAAGAAGGTATGTCGTTGACACTGAATTTTCCTTTGGGTGCTGGCTATTTGAAGGCTTTGTAGAAAAGACAGCTTATACACTGTACCACAGTGCATTCTTGTATACTGTAATAATAAACACAGTTATAACAAAACTGAGTCTTGAAGTAAAAAAAAATGAAGTAAAAATTCACGTCCGAAAATAAATGTCTATTTATCTCCATACACTGTATTGTTTGGTTTAAATAACAAAAGAAAACTGCCAGTAATGAGGACTTCGTTGTAATGGGGGTCGCCTGTACAGCAAAGGGCACCAGTACCTATCGCAGTCTCTGAAGAGACTCGTTTTTTTGTCAACACTAAACTGTGCAACAGTCACATTTTGTTTGTGTTTCTTGATCAGCACTTTGGTATAAAGTGAAAGATGGCCGTAGCCACGTTGCTGAATCTCATCCTCTACATACATCCTTTTGCAGGTCAAGTCTTCGGTCCTGACGCCCGAACTGAGGAGCCTTGCGTTCCATCTGGCGGCAAGCTCACATTCCAATGTTTTCGATTTTCTGGCCCGCATTTACAACCTCCAGGGGCCCGACAACTCCTTCCTTGTGTCACGGGTCAACATCATGCTGGCCAGACAACAGTTCAAAGAGGTAAACTGCACACTGAAATAGTTTTTAGGCCAGACTAGTTACGGTATCAGTGACTCTGGGATCTACCTCCATCTTAGCTGTCTTTAATCAAGCCATGAAGCCACACTTATCATCAAAAATAGTCATTTGCAGGGTGACATTCTAGCAATTCACTGAAGTGCTTTTAGCTGTTTGGTCCTCACCCCCACTAGTTGCCGGCTCCTGGGGTCTAATGCAATTACCCCGACCCTTCCCCTGACTCTAATCCTAATCCTGAACCTACTCCTAACCCTAAACCTAACCCTAACCAAAACCCTAACCCTAAACCTAACCCTTATCTTTACTCTAACCTTATCACTATCCAGTATTTAGCCGGGGAGTAATTTCCCTCGTGGGGTAATTGTATAATTTTGTTGGAAATGAAATGAAATCAAATGAAATGAAATTGCCCTGATGCAGGCTTCTGTTATAAGGGAGAAAAAGGTAGATGTGAGCTCCGATTCTCAGACAGGGCTTTTGTGAAATGGGACCGTGATCTGCAAGTCTATTAGTTGTATACACGCGAGTGATATTTCAATAGACCAGTTCGTAGTTCCACTTTGCGCACGAGTAGAAACAGGTCATTTGTACCTAAAGGCATTTTGGTTTATGAATTCACTGAGATAAGCGTCTGTGATGCGATGATTATTCATGTGATCCTTATCTAAATGGTGCTTGCCATCACATCCACCTGACAGCAAGAATGGTATTTCGCAATATCAAAGGAAATAGGCTGTTTTATATTGCATTCAATACAAACAATGAAATGGATGCCTGCTAAATTGTCAGCTGATGGAGTATACTGATCATCTGATCTAAACGCAAGTTCATTCTTTGTTTGAACGTGAATTCCATAAATTGATACGTCGGGCAAGCTTATGCATTATGCCACTTTGAAAACGAGTGAAGTGACCAACCAACTGACAAAAAACAAAGGTCATTTGTACCAGTGTGTACATGAGCTAATTACAAATTGGCTTATTGTTGTAGGCAATGTGTGCTCATTGGGCAAATTTCTGTTTTTTCCCATCTTAAATATTTATTCAAAGGAGTTTCCTTGCTGTGCTTGATTTTTTAGTAACTGACATTTATACCATTGTGCAAAATGTCACCTTGTCTTGCAGGCAGCAACGTGCGTCATAAAAGTTCATCTTCAGGATCACTTTTCCCTGGAAGATGTGAGTAAAGCTATTACTTGTGTGTATGTGTGTGTGTGTGTGTGTGTATTTAGGTGCAAACTCAAATGTCATTGAACTTCCCTTGCTTACAGTTTTGTTTATAAGATTTTACTTAGTGCAAGATATTTGCCTGTTGTCATTTCCCTGACAGTTCTTTTGGGCCAAATGTCCACACCACTAAAATACTTAATGTTTAGAGCACTTACTCTAATGGTGTACTGCATCCTGTGATATCTCTTTCAGATCTGCCTGCCACTGATATTCCAGGACAAGGTAAACATGGTGGAAAAATACATTCAGCACCGACCAGATTTGCAGACAGCTCTTGTCAAGCAGCTAGATGCTTTCTGTGAGCAGGGATACGACATTGATTCCTTCATCAGGTGGGTGATGATGGGCATACTTCTAACCCATCACTGAGAAAGTTGAAGATATGGAAGCTGAGAAAACAGCAAGACGGTGCGACTTGAATGATCAATGAGAAATATGCTCTGTTCAAAATCCAAAATGTTTCGATTTTATATCTAAAACTATCTCCATGTATGCCTTCAAAGTCTATAAATATTTTTGGAATTTTAAACTCTTTGGATCTAACAAAGCATTTTCATTTTCGAATGGTGTTTATAAGTTTTGCATAGGACATTTAAATGCCCGCTATCTTACTTAGATGTCTGAACTAAAGCTCTTCATGCAGGACTGCGGCTAAATGTCAAAATGCTTGTTATTTCTGGAGGAGCCTTAATTGATAGAAACAATTTAGTCTGTGGATTTGTACAAATTTTATTTGATGTTGGAAAACATGTGCATGCTAAAAAGTCAACACGATTCTCACTATTGCATGTAAGTGGAAAAAATCAAATGGCAGCAGTGCTGTTTAATTTCTGTAACAATAAGACAACGACAGCATGAGCTGTCTGTTTGATCATACATGAAAAGCATGGAGCACTATCTCTTACCTCGACACTACAATAGTTTGGGAGATTTTCTTTGCAATTGTTTCGTGTTGGGGAAAAGAAATCTAAACTGTAAGCTCTTGAGATGCATCTGTTGTGTTGTAAAGTAACTATGCTTTAGTCATGATAGAAAGGGGAAAATCAGATGTGATTCTCGCATATACACTCTGCCTGTGCCTGCTGCTCAATAAATCCACATTATTGGAAGTACACAAGTGAACCTCCAAAATGCGACCCGTGCTTGACTTCCACATGTTGCGCACAGGTGCATATGATCACCCAATTCATTTGCACATAGCATACAGCCAGTGTATAGACCCGACCACTGGCAACTGGCAACTTGCCGGTAATATTTATATTTGTGTGTATATATGTATGAAATAAAAAATCTTTGGGGCAATTCTGCATACGTAGATCAAAGACTGCCCTCTACTGACCGTGATAATCCCAGACACACCTCTTTCGAGATAGGTGATATGCCAGACATGTGATCCATCAAATTCACGATCTAGAAGGTTATGTGTTGGAATATGGATGCAGCAGCTTCTGCTATTGTTCTCTTCCACCGGACAGAGACATGAGGATAAGCATTCCCGGTGTGCGCATGGACAAACTCCGTCGGCGCCACCTCACCAAGCTCATCTTGCGTCTGGTCAAGATGTTCAAACTGGACATGGCGCTGTGTCCAAACACAGCCAAGTCCAAGGATCTCGGTGCAATAAAATTCCTCTTCCACAAGAGGTACATTGAGGTGAGAGCATCATGCCAAGATATCATGGTGGTGGAATGAAATGCACTTTTTTTTTTGTATTTGGTCACTCAAAGCTGTTAAAAACAAATCTCCAGTTGAAGTACAACATCATGCTTTGTAGATAGTGGCACATTCTCCATTGGTATTGAAAATCATAATATGAAGCGAAGAAAATATGTCATAGGCAACTTGTTGCACTGATCGTTGTTGGCCCAAATTTACAAAGTGAGTTTAAATCTAGTCCATGGATTATAACAAATTTTGACTGCATAGAAAAATGTAAACATTTTTTTTTTAAACACATCCCAAATGCCATTAAGCATCTCATAAATGAATTCACACTATCACATGCATATGCAAAGTATACGTTTTATGATTGTTTCAGCGCATGGACCAAACTTTAACCCGTTGAGGATGGACTGATTTTGCTACAACACGCATTTCCCATATACACCTGTGCGAGTATACTCGGGACTCGTCCTCAACGGGTTAACCATGGATTTGCATTAAACCACCTTCGTTCCAGGGTTCCATGGCACAGGACGTGTTTGAGGAACTTGTGATATCGACGGTCGGTGACAACAAGTCTGTCCAGGAGGAACTTGTTGATCTCTTCGTGGGCTACAATGACCCCCAGGCCGCTGCCCGATGGGCAGTGAGCTATGGGCTGGACACCAGTCAACTGCCAGAGTTTGTGCTCCAAGAACTGCAGAACAACACTGGTGCAAAGTGAGGATACATACATTTTGTATTGTTATCTCAGATCTGTTCTTTACACACACACACACAAAAAAAAAAAATTCTATTTGTACATCTTTATATAAAGAATCTCTTCCCAGTGCCCACCCCTTCCCAGTTTTATGGCAGATATCTGTCAAAAGTGCAATATTACTATGCTTTTTTGTCTATTGTTAATCCATTTTATTTTGACTTCATTTCCCCTCCTTCCCCCCTTTTTTTAAAGGTAGAAGAGAGGTACTGGCTCTTTTTACCCCTTCCTTTTACAGTGTACATGAAATGGTTGTTGTTTTATTTTTCAGTAGAGAAAAATACACTGATACTTTCTGTTAAGTTTAATTAAAGCTTCAGTACTGTCCATCTTTCATCATATTTCATACTTTCAAGGGCTAGCTTTCTGGTGATATTCATCAAGTAACATTTACATGCTGTCAGTTGGATTTTGCTTTTATAAGCACAAAATCATTTAGAATGGTGTTTTCTCTTTTCGAAAAAGTGAGAGAAAGAGAGAGAGAGAGAACTGTCCGCATGTATGAATACATGTACAGATTATAACTCCATGTCTGAACTAGATTAAAGAAAGTATAAAGTATTCTGTCATTCTTTGACTTTTTTCTCTCATTGAGTTTGTAAATGAACCTTAATCAGTAAACTCATGAATAAACCCTTGTTTTCCCAATTTCCTGTATGTGTTTTAAGCAGTTGTTGTTTCTCCATTCATTCAAAGAAATCTGTGACAAAAAAAGAGAAAAAAGTAGTGAGCTGGAATAAAGGTTCACGCACTAAGCAAGCGTTCATGCACTCAGTACGAGACACCTATTGGTTAAAACAATCATGCATCAGTTTTTACTGGATGCATGGTTCTGAAGAGAAACCATGCGTCCAGTAAAAACTCATGCATGGTTTTCGGGCTCTCGTCTATGGCAAGCCAAAAGGAAATGCATCCAGTAAATTTGTCATCGGGTAACATGATAAAAAAATGGGTTTCTGGCAAGAAAATTACCCATTCTATAAAACAGATGACGCACATGTCTTTTTGTACGTAAGTCGGAATATAGTGTGTATGCGGTAACTATTGAATTTAGCCTAAACCCACTCGGCTTCGCCTCGTGGATTAAGCATCCCATAGTTACCTTATGCACACAATTCTGACTGACGCACTCGGACCTGTGCATCATTTGTATACTGTTCTGCTTCAACATGTGTTGTGAAAGGGTATGAGGATTCATTACATTCTCTTCCTTGTCTTCTACCTAGCCAAAATCCTGTGAGTGATATAGCAGATGGAGGAGGGGAGAACTGGGACGAAGAAATTCAAGACGAACCGACCCCAGATTTCTATCCACTCCACCTGGCAGACGAGAGAGTGTTACTAGTGTCTACACTGGATGGACTACAACAGTGCCTTGATGAGATAGCAAATAAGGTACCGGTATGCATGAGTTGTTGAACTGAAATGCATGTACACTATTAAAGTCACTGTAATGTGTACTGTGTGCTTAGAATCAAGTTCATCTACATAGATGCTGTGAGTGTGTGGTTGTGATCATGTGTGAGTGTGTGTGTGTGTGTGGTGGGGGGGGGGGGGTGTTGAAGTGTAGTCTAACTTTCCAACTGATTGGTTGGACACTAGGGAAAATACCTTATTCTTTCCATGACATTGAATATAATACTGTTGGTACCACCTACAAGGATGTGCAGTGATTGAATACTCCAATTTGTGTTTTCATGATATGTAGACATCAGGATATGGCATAATAATAACAATAATGTGCAGTGCATATCATAAATCATCCATGTATAAGTTGTGGAGTGTTTTATTTATTTTTATTACTGATAATGCACCTTTACATTATGATGATGTGATGTAAACTTCTTAGCGCTTGCTTGTACATAAACAGAATACCACTACTGCATAATTTTGTTTTCTTTTTTTCATACTTGCTCTTGCCTTTTTCATTCACTGTAACATTTCTGTTGGACTATGGGCTTTTTAGCAAAAAACAATGTCAAATATTCACAGACACACTGCTCAGACCACATAGTACATTCTGCCGTGTAACACATGCAAAGGAACAGTCTGTGCTTTAAGAATCCTCTAGATTGCCTTGTTGATTCACTGTAGTGAAATATTGTACATTTTACTTGTTTTCTTCCTTCCGTACTGTGAAATGGTAATTCCTATAACTCTTCTTGTGAAATTTTACAGCCTGATTCCATTGTTGGAATCGACATGGAGTGGCGACCATCTTTCACACCGACCAAAACTGCCAAGTAAGTTTTGACAAAAACCAAAAAAAAAAAAAAAAACCAAAAAAAAAAAAAAAAAGAGAGAAGGTTATGACCTCCATACAATTTCCTGTGACCCTGATACAGGAAGTGGCATACATTTCCTGTTATGGCATACATATGTAATGTCAAGTACTGTTTAATGGCAGCTGCGTTGTTAATGTATCACAGCCCTGCTCTTACATGAGAAGGATTTAATGAAGATAAGCATGTTTTATCACCTGTGCAACAGGCAGATTTTGGTGCTTAACCCATTTCATATTGGAACCAGGTGCTTCATGTTTCAAGTCTGTGTGTAATGACCTCGGCTCAGACGATATGAGTTAAAAATAACGGTTTTTGTTTGTAGTAGAGATGTAAAAGGGGCTGTTATACTAAATATTGGTCTTGTGGAATCTGATAGTTCATATAAAGTTGATAAAGCTCTCTGGTTCCTCTTTGCTTTTACTTTGTAATGTAGTATTTACGACAGTGTTCTACATCAGAATGTAAAGTATAGCATGTTTACTCTGTTCATCAGTTTCAACTGTCAGAAAAGTAATCTCACAGTCAAATGACAAGAAAAGAGAATTTTGGCCAAGATCTCAGTAATTACCAACATAAAAAACAATATATTAAAAGAAAACACATAATATACACACATAAACAAGAAAAATGTGCGGCTTGACACCAAAACCCATATTCTTAGATCCATGTTGTTAACTTTAGTGTACATGGTCAGTTGTAATATTGTTGAATGTGTGTGATTATTGTATAATATAGCAATATCTTCACCTCTGGATACATAGCTTAAATCAGTCCCCTCCCTGTACCATAAATTTTTCTGAGTAGTGCTAGGAAAGAAAAAATTTGCTATTTGCATTGAGACATGTATTGTTTTGTTCTTTAGTAATCATGAGATATTTAGTTTCTTTCCCCTCTGGTTCTAAAATCTTACCAGGGTAGCTCTGTGCCAGATTGCCACACCAAACACGGCCTACCTCTTGGACATGGTAGCCCTGTGGACTCCCGAGAACAAGGCAGATGTCATTAGCTTCTTTACACAACTCCTGCAGTCCGAGGAGATCCTCAAGCTGGGTAGGAAATGTAGCTCAAGGTGTTAAATGCTTCAATGAAATTGCAGTAACTTACTTTCACTGTTTAAAATCAATTATTAAACTGTGGCAGGCCAACCTATTTTGTTTTTATTTGTAATTAGTCCTCAAACTCACACACCTAAGACACAGTTGGAATATGTTTATTTCCTGTCAAATAATCTTCACTGTAAATGTATGATATTTAACCAAGCTAGAAGAGGCAGTAAAGTTTTTGATGGAACATGAGGAGCATTGTTACAAGCAGCTTTAATAGGCCTAGTAAAAAGAAAAAAGAAAAAATGTTATTAGTTTGACGTCCCTGCCCACATTTTTTTTTATTTTGCTGCTGCATCAAAACAGTTTTGTTTTGTTTTTTAAACAATAAGAAGACAAAATTTTGATCGATTTTCGCCATTTCCAGCTGTTGAACCTCACACATGCACAGCGTACATATCATACTGTACGTGAAAACAGCTGGAAATTAGACTACTTGAAGAGCGTTGTGCAGTGGATTGGCCTTTTGAAAAAAAAAAGTGCCTCCATCCTCCTGTAGTTCAAAAAAATGTGAGGATGAGAAACTAATCTTTTTTTTTTTTTTACACTTGGCCTTAGTGAGGCCAAGGTTAGTGCGGAATTAAATTCTTGCCAACAAGATTGTGTAGCAAGTTGTGTCAGAGTTTACCAGCACGTGAAGGCTTGAAAAAAATGACATCTGTGTTCCGTCATGCAGGCTTTGAGATCTCTGGTGACTACCAGATGTTAGGCCGGTCATTCCCAGAACTTCAACCGGTACTGAAGGAAGAGAAAAGAACTGTAGACCTGCATGTTCTTGGTAAACAGGTATGACGATCACTCATTGGTAACCTCTACACTTGAAAGAGGAAATTTTACACGGTTGCCATGGGTTACCACATGATTATCATGACAGCATTGTGTATCATGTTCTCGTACCCATCTCGATATCTTTCTAAATTTTTTTTTTGTTTGTCTGCAGTTAAACTGTTCCTCAAGTAACCTGTTTCGTCTGTATGTGCTTACGATTGATAATATGAACTTAGGATTCTAGGCTGATTGCAAGGATTGATATTTCGCTCTGCACGTTTATGTTAAAGGGGCATAGTCCCGGTAGTTTAGAGGGCGCTGTTGATGATACTGCCGATCACCGTTAGCATTGATACAAAGATTGCCAAAGTTGAGCTGTCATCAAGAGTAAAGTGCGTAGGTGTTGCTAAGTAACGTTGCCTTCGTTGTCTTCTCTGCGCATCACGTAGCCTGTAGTAATGCTAGGGTGCGTGCATAATGTGCTTCTTATTATGACATCACAAAAGAAGTTTGCTAAAGCTGTCATCCCCCTCAGCCGAATCATGAGCCGAACTGTGATCGGACCACTGACTACAGTGGATCGGACTTCATCGGACTCGGGGAAGTGGGCCACAGCGTAAGCGCCAAAGAGGAGTCGATAGCATAGGTCTCTATAGGAAACTTGCCCCGTGTGCCCGTGTATGCATTTGACTAAAACACTGTGACCATGCACCTTTAAATACTCGAGAAATGCTATTTTACATTAACAGAAAGTACCTTGCTCATGTACACCTCTATGCATATTCTTTGTTTTTTCTTTTTGATCATAAAAATAAAACATTACAAATGTAAAAGCCATGAAAAATTTGGGTTATTCTTTAGTCCACAGCTTTGATATTTTTAGGCTTTTCGTAGTCGATTGAAAGCCAGCAAACACCCAAGCTGTTCCATCCTGATTTGTTGGTCCATGCTCCACACTGTAGGTTATTCAGAAAGCCCCACAATCTACAACCGTTCGGCTCAGCTGCCTAGGCCTGACAGACCTCGTCTTCTACTGCTTCGGCCAGCGCCTGGACAAACGTGACCGCATCTCAGACTGGGAGAAGCGCCCTCTCAGGCCAGCTCAGGTGCAATATGCAGGTAAATTGAATGGCCTTGAGATGGCAAAACAATGTATCTACATCCAACCTCATTTCCAGTAAATTGAGTTTGAAGTTTCGCAGACCTACTGCTCTTTCTGTTTTCGTTCAACACTTCATATCTTACCCTAGAAGGACCAACACTATCAATAATACAGTGCATGCAAATTGATCTCACTAGACCCTTTTTTGTTGTTGAATAATTCGCAGTCTCAACATTACCACAGTATCGCCATTGATAAGGCAAAACGATGTAAGTCTCGATCACTGGCACGTATAATGCATTACAATGTCAATATGCATGCTTCTGCAGCTACAAGCGGCGCACAGTCTATTACTGTGTAAACATGGAGATGGTAAAACTATGTATTGCATGTAGATACATTGTATTGCCAAGTACATGCCCATCGTGTGTTGAGCAGGGGCAAGCGTATTGCCGCTTACATCGTTTTACTAACAAAATTTGAACAATTTCCATTGGGAGGGAGCATCATATCTCAGTAACGGAATTGGTTCTGATTTCAAGATTTAGTCAAGAGTTAGCTTATACTAAAATAAGATGAAATATGTGACTAAGTCAATTTTCATGAATTTTCCATATACATTATTTTGCCATCTCAATGCTGTGAAGTGACAGTTTGTTGTATAATGCTGTATCACTTTGTTTGATTGATTCGTAGTCAGTCATGAGGTAAAGGTACTGTAGAGTGAAAAAATTATCTTGTGTAAGAGCCCTTGTTTATTTTAAGTATTATTGTGTGTTTCATGTTAAAAATTTCCAAAAAGTTCATAGATGCTATATCCATAAATGATTATCGAATTGGGCAACATATTTTTAATAATGTACATTTCGGGAATCTTGTGTGCCAGGTTCCCATCAAAAACAGGTTAGCAAATTTTTGTTAACTTCATTCTGATTTTTTTTTTTGTGTGTGTGAAAATGTAATGATTTTAAGCTGTTCCATCTAACCTTCATAAAAATTACTCTCTGTCTCCAGCCCTAGATGCCTTTTGCCTGCTGGAGATCTACCAGCACCTCAAGGAGAAAGTCTCCAGGCTGGGCCTCGAACTCGACATGGAGCCGTCTCGATTTTCCAAGACCAAGAAGGTCAAGAACAAGACCAAGGTCAAGGCCAAGGCAGTGAGGACGAAGGAGGGGCCATCAATCTGGAAGAAGATCGACCAGGTCAGTTTTGTCTGGATGAATGTGTCTTTCAGCTCTGATGAATCTTGTGTGTTAACCCTTTCAATCCCTGTGGGCAACTCTTTCACATAGAATGCCAATGGGATTTTAGGATGATGGTCCTGCAGGGGTTAATTCATGCATCGTGAAAGAGGGCTAAACATACTGAACATGTCATTGTGAAGTCTGTGCCGAGTGTCCCAAGCAGTGAAATTTGTACCAACTTGTGTAATATTATCATTGCCTTTAGGTAACCTTATATCAGTTCATTTCATGTATGTGTTTCCATATCCAAATAATACAAAACTAATTGCAAAGAAGCATACTGTACGAGTTGAAATTTTCGCGTACAGATATTTTCGCGAATTGCTACTTGGAGGACATTTTCGCGTGTTGTTAATTTCGCGGTTGCGAGGGTCTAACTGAACTTATTTGCGCGTTGTTATTTTCGCGTGGTGGTATTTTCGCAGTTCAAAGGCGATTCGCGAAATTCGCGAAAATAAAACCACTGCGAAAATTTCAGCTCGTACAGTAATAGATTTGTACAATAATGTCAAAAGGTGTGAAGCACTGATACAAATGCAAACAATAATATTTCAAAAATATAGGACATGTACAGAGCTGCACTGCACATGAATTATTCATGAATTATGAATACTCTGATGGTCTCCATGTCCAATGTATATATATATATATATATATACTAGCAGCACCCGTGGAAATCCACGGGTCTGAGGGGTTTTATTTTTTTTTTCTCATAGATACGGTTTTGCCCATTAAATTTTTATTGATGAAATAAAAAGATTTTTTTTCTCATTCTTTCGTTACTTGTGCTCGATCTCTTCTACCCATGACCACCACCCCCCCCCCCCACTATTACACACACACACACACACACATATCCACCCCCGCAGAACAAAGAACAAACAAACAAACAAACAAAAAACAAAACAAAACCCAAAAACAAACATTCAGGGAAAAATTACCAAAAACGCTTATGAGATTCTCTGGAAGTTCTGCCCACAGATTCTTCCCGTCGGAATGGGGAGATGACTTTGATATCAAATATACCCCCTGCTCTTGCATCCATGCAGGCACCCGAGGGAATCCACGGCTGGTCTCAAGGCCTAGCATTTTTTTTTTTCATTCCTATTTCTTTTCCCAGCACGTTATGAGAGAAAAATGTAATATTTTTGATCGTCTTCAATTGCTCCCTCCTTTTTGTTTTTAATCACCAAAACTTGGTTTGATAGATCATAGAACCATCCGTTTATCTGCTTCAGACTATACATCATCAATATTATCATATTATTATTCTCATTAGGCCCCTATTGTTATATTGCTATTATAATTATTATTGTTATTTGTGGAGGGGGGTCATAATCATTAGGTTTTAAAAGTATTAGGCACCCGTGGGAGTCCACGGGTCTCAGGGCTTCGTATTTTTCCTTTGATATTTTTAAAACCACGTTATGAGAGAAGAAATACACAAAGAATATTTTCGTCTTCATTTGCTCCCTCATTTCTGTTTTCATAATCAAAACTTGGTTTGATGGATCTAGAACTACCCGTTTATCTCATTGATACTCTTCATTGTTTTTATTATCATGATAATTACCATTATCATTATTATTATTATTGTTATTGTTATTTTGTAGGAGGGGAGATCATAGTCATTCGGTTTTATTATTATTTTATATTATTCATTGACATGGGGATGAATCAAGGGAATTAAGGCAAAAAGTTTATCGGTCAAGGATAGTGAATATCTTTTTTTCCGTCATGTCAAGGTTACTCTACGACTGGATAGACGTTTCAAATAGTTTCATTATCATTGCTATTTCATTTTAAACATCGAAACAATCCAGTACCTGTGTGTGTCTCTTCCGCCCACTCTTAAGTTATGGATCATAGCACCCCCTCCCCATTCATTTGCATTGGCCTATTGTATTATTATCATTATTTCAGTGTATTATTGTTATTGTTATTATCATTATTATTTTTACTAACATTATTATTATCATTTAGGGGAGAGGAGAGAGTAGAGTCATAATATAGGGATGATCACCCATGGGATGCGGAAATGTTAATTTGTTAAGAATTGTAAAAATCTGTTTCCCCCATTTTTCTGCTTTTGATAAAAAGCTTTTCTGAAGACAGTCCTGCGCAAACTGTCCAAAACTGGTTCATTGCACTAACATACGTAATCTTGTGCTGAGTAGGACTACTTCATATAGGCCTATTGACCCCTAGTGTTTTTGTTACTATTGTCCTGAGAGAAATCAAATATTTTCGTCTTCGTTTGCTCTCTTCTTTTTGTTTTTATCACCAAACCTTGGTTTGATGGATCATAGAACCACCCGTTTATCTGCTTCAGACTGTACATTTTTATTATCATTATTATCTTAATCATTAATGTCCTTCTTCTGCTTCAGACTGTACATTATCATCATTATTGTTGTTATTAGTATTATAACTATCACTGTTATTATTATTATTATTATTATAATTATTATTATTATTATATTATCCTTATAATCATTGCTATAAATATTTGGGGAGGGGGAGATCATAGTCATTATGTTTAATAAGTAGGCACCCTTGGGAATCCATGGGTCTCAGGGCCTCGTATTTTTTCTTTAATATTTCTTTTCCCACGTTATGGGAGAAAGAAGAATATTTTTGTCGTCATTTGCTCCCTCATTTTTATTTTTATCACCAAAACTTGGTTTGATGCACCATATAACCACACATTTGATGTCCACTTGTAACTTCAAAAATTGGCGGTCAGCAAAGCGAGGGTTTCCCCCGCGTCCGCTCGTCTCATGAATATTCATGTTTACCAGCAGCCATGCAGTAAACGAATGAACAGCGGCGCGTGTACTGTGATATGGAAGGGTACGATCGGCAAGGACAAAATTTAAGTGGATATTTAGCCGTCCTGAACAGTCTGAGTACAATGATACCCGACTTGAGAGTAAACTAAATGACGTACCTGAGCTGCATGGTATCCTGCAGTTGTGCAAAATACAGTAAAATAACAGCATTCATTGTTTTCATTTGGGCACGCCAATTGCGAACGTCGCTGTACGTAAATGCCCTTGTACTTTTATTATGACCGCGCCGTGTATACAGTATACCATAGAGTGTCCATATCACGCGCACGCAAATAGTGTTTCGTGTAACCATCGTCAATACATACACAGGCGCAGGCCACACACTGGCATACCTACCCGAGGGTACATTGTGTGCGTGCGTGCGTGTCCGCCGGAATATGACAGAGATTTCGCTGCACGCCATCATCTTTTTGACTTCAGTATCCCCACTGTCTCTGCAAGCTAAAAGATGGACGATCGAGAAAGGCAGGAGTCCAGCGCAGGATCGGTGAATATTAAAACGCTCGGCTCTGACGTCACGCACAAAAATGCATTATGCATCTATCTAATTAATTTCTCTTTGTCGTCCTCGACGTCGACACGGAGGCGGAGCGCGGACGAAACCCGGTCCAAGGCACGTAGGAGACCCTCCCGCTGCCGACGGCACCGGTCTCGGGGGCCCGGAGCCGACGGCTCGGGAGGAGATAGACAAACCAGCAACGCCGGAATAAAACAGGAAATACATAAGGCCCCGACAACAACAACAACTTCGCCTTTTACTTATATAGATATATATATATATATATATATATATATATTTATTCCCTAATTCGCTACTCAAACGTGAATAAATTATTTTCAATCCCGCCTCCCTTCCCTAACGCATAACCTGCAAAAGAACATAATATATACATAATACCTGAATCCTAGGGGAGCACCAAGCTTCGACGGCAAGACAGGGCTATTCCTATGCCCTCCCCTCTCAGTCAATTAAAGAACGGGTGACAAGGAAACAAAACGCATACAATTTCATTTAGGAGATTTTAATCCAAGTTTCATTCCATAAACAATGTGTCAGTAATATCTCACATGCTCCATGTAATGCAGAATAAAAAAGGCAGTTTATTTGCTTACTAATGTTATCATATACAATCAACGATATATCCGTACGCAATGTTTTAGAGGCCCAAATTCAAAGATACCGAGAGACGATCATTCATACTATCTTTAATGTATCCATCCTTGGCAGTTTCTGAATGCCATCTACCATGCTTCTTAAACAATCTATCTGGGGCTCCAAATTTTGCAGTCGCTGTAGCACCGCCGCTTCGAAGGCTGTGCATGCCGAACTTTTTCGGTTCTAAACCCACTGCTGACAGGGCATCCCGCAACAGATCCAAACACCTAGTGTATGACAATTGTCCATCTCTTAATTTGTATGATTCTTTGGACTTACAATAATTGACGGGTCTGAAAAGAAATTTCTCATCAGCTGGATCATCTAACTCCACAACCAACAAATACTTCCACAAAGCCAAAACCGGACGGGTTGATGTATTAGTAGCACCTATGAGGACCCATGCTCCTTGTCTATAAATATCAGTTTTACTTTTCATAATGAAAATGTTCACATGGGAAACATACATATCAAGATCGCACCTACGAATATTTATCAGTTCGACATATCGTAGAAATCCAGCATATGCAATCAATATCATGGCACAAAAACGAATATCCACTAAACTAGTGGAAGAACTATATTTCTCTACAACTGCCTTCAAAATTTCTGGTGTAATAGGTTCCTTTTTTACAATTGGTTTATACAGCAGCTTCTTCAATCAACATGGGTTAATGTGTACCTTGGGATTACAGTCATAATGCCATTTTATAGCGTAAAAGGCCGACTCCATCCTGGAGTAAGGAGCACCACTTTGATATAAATGAATGAGGTATCGACTAATGTCTTCTGGTTCAGCCAGAGCTGAATTTACCTTGAATTGCATACACCATTCTTGCCAGGCTAACCAAGCTCTCTTGTATTTATAAACCGTGTTATCAGCTCTTGAAGCTGCCAAAATCTTGGTCAATGTTTTACCATATTCGTCCTGTGGCGAAAATCTGGGGGGAATATAAAAAGAGGAATAGCACAACTTATACCTATCCTGTGTGGTCATTACAAGACATGCTATGCATTCGACACCAAAACAACATGGTGCATAGACCCCAAAGACTAAAATTTTAGATGAATTTCATTCGCCACTGCCAAGCGCAGCATAAATATTCATCAAACCGCGGAAAGAAAGCTACATAGCTTTCATTCAGCCATGCGGCAGGTTCCATAGCCATGCGGCTGATTCCATAGCCATGCGGCTGATTCCATAGCCACGCGGCTGATTCCATAGCCAGGCGGCTGATACCATAATATAGTCCTACGACTGATATGTTATGAAATTATACAGAATTTTCTTTTGCCGCTCGCCACTCCATTCAATCGTACACATAACACTGGACTTTGAAATTTCTTTGTCCCAAATATAGAATTCCTATTTCTGCCTTGAACGAAAACTCCTTCAGGATTATCAATCTTTACTACACGTGATATTAAGAAACGAGATATTGATAAACGAGATTCTCTATTCTCCGAAAACAAAAAGGGCCAAAATGGGGCAGAGGGCCA
Source organism: Diadema setosum (assembly GCA_033980235.1). NCBI lineage: Eukaryota > Metazoa > Echinodermata > Echinoidea > Diadematoida > Diadematidae > Diadema > Diadema setosum. Next base: position 16,618,644 of record CM067073.1, on the reverse strand, counting down.
ATATGGCACAACTAGAGTTCCCATAGCGGAACACACTCTAAAGTGATTCAAAACTTGCCCAATACTATCGATAGGGGGCACCAGCCAATTATTCTCACCCGCCCAATCGCACGAAAACGCGTCTACTACATCCGTATTAGGACACCAATATTTAGAATTAAACTTTGGTAATTTGAAATTAAAATCATCTGCGAACCTGTCAACAGTATGAGGCCCCCACAACTCATCCAAAAATTTAAAGAATTCAACAGAAACTCCCCAGTCATCGAAATCAATCATCCGACTAAGTGCATCTGCACAAACGGTTCTCCTCTCTGGGAACTCAGTGAACCTGTAAAGTAATCCTACTTTTTCTGCAAAAATTGAAAATGTCCAAGCTAAGCTCGTGCAATTCTCCAATCATGCTACCCTTCTCCACAATAGAGACTACACCTTTATTGTCTGTAATTACTTTCGCAACCTTACTTTGCAAGTAGGGTGCAAATGATTTCAACGCTAAACTTAGTGCCATAAGTTCTCTCCAAGTGGAGCTTTTCGACTTTTCTACTTTAGTCCAGTTTCTTACCATTTTCATGCCAGCACACTCACCAATCCAGGCTCCGCAAATTTAACTTTGTCCTTCCACAAATATTTATTAACTAAACATAAATCAAGAATCAGTCTCTTTTTACCAGAGCTTTGAATTGACACTGAAAGGGGGTTAACAACATGAGGTGCAACAAAAAACTCAACAATTAGTTTTTTCTTTAATAAATCAAGAACATCTTCATTGACAAATTCAGGGTGAGACAAGGCAGATTTATTGTTTCTTGATTCTAGTCGGGGAGGAGTCTGCAATAACGGTAACATATAACCATGTTCAATGGTATCTAACGCAAATTGAGATGCACCAATGTCTTTCCAAAATTGTATTGATGCCTTTAGTCTTCCTTTGACTATCAGTTCTGAGCTACTTTGCTCATATTCAAAGTAATTGTTTAAGTAAAATTCATCTTCGTACCGTTCACTTTCAACAAGAGCGATACTGCTAGCTCCGCTGAGGCAGTTAAAGTCTGTCTCCGAAATATCTCGAGAAGTACCAGAAGCTGTTTCCAACTCATCTTTCAGGGAAGACTGGATTAACTTAGCGCCATCGCCATGCAGCGTGTCATACCAAAAGCCTGTACGTGGTAAAATCACAAGAGAACTCAGATCAGAAGTATTAGCTCACGAATTGGTTATGCCCGCTTCCAACAAGAAGTAGACTACATTATCCATTCATCATTGATGACAACATTCTTAATTGTTCTTCTGACCACTCTCATACACTATCATGTCATTGTTCTTCATGGCAATCATGTTGAGAACACAATTATCCTGTTGCTTACGGTCTAGTTGAATACGCGAGTCTCGCTCGATACAGCCGCATTAACAGGGCGGGCTTGGCTTTTTGATTTCCACCCAATTTTCACTACTAATAAGTATTATCTAAGGTATTACCCCAAGTAAAGTCTATGTCAGTTCCCTTGAATCATTAATTGTTGAATGTTATTTTCAGTCAGATTAACATTTCACCATATGTGAATTTCTAGGTTTAAAATGTGCATTCAAAAGCTCCTTTTTCCACGAGATAACTCGTGCTTAGTATCTGAGTGGAGAACAGCTATCACAAGATAACTCGTGTGTCGTAGTCGGCGGATTAAACGATCAAACTAATTTACCTTGCTCAATTTGTCCCATAGAAGCAGGACCATTAGCGTTGCTGCGCGGTGCTCAGAAATGACGGGGTCAGTGTTGCGGGTTGAGAAACTGTGGGGACTTCAGAACCCAGGGTGTGGTTTTGCTCTCTGCTGAATTCCTGATCCGACATTTTGATTTCGGAGAGCAGAGTCACATTGCCGCTAGTGCACGATAATAATAGAAGCGAGAAGGAATGAGACGTCCGTTCTGCTGCGTCTCGAACTAGGTCAGTGAGCTCCACAGCTCTCTCCACCTGCGAAAGCTTCGAACCCGGCACCTGTCAACATTCTTATGCTAAAAGGTTAGCTCAGCTAACAATTGAAAATATATATATATGTATATATATATATATATATATATATATATATATATATATATATAATATATATTTTGGAAAGAATGGAGGCATTTGTGAAGTTTGATGCAGTCTTTTTCTCTATCATAAACATTCCTCAACAATTAATTTTTGTTTGTGTTTTAGTGACAGTAAATGAATGGCTTGCCCTGATGTCAAATTCTTGCTGAAATGGTGAAAACTCTGATGGCAAGTTAATTTTACCAGTTGATGGTGTTTCACAGAGATCGAAATTCCTTTGAAGTTTGTTCATATTCAACGGTACTAAGTGCTGTTATCAAGTTTTTTTTTTTTTTTTTTTTTTTTTAGCAAGGTATTTGAATTGTGGCTCTTCATTATTTCTTTTCCTTGCATCATGTTCTTATCACTAATGCATGGCAGGTTGAGCGTGGTCCTCCGATCTCACCAGGCCAGTTGGCCGTGGTGTGCGACAACATGTTGCAAGGTTTGGGACGGCACCTGAGGTCTTGCGGTGTTGATGTCAAGATCTTGGACAACAATGACGAACATGATAAGGCTGTCGAGGTGAGAAACAGCGTTTCTTTGATGGTCTGGAGCTTACAGGCCGAGTGTTGGAAGAGAATGTTTGTGTGCATGTGTCATGTTAGCCCAGTTTGTTGGGGAGGGGGGGGGGGGGGGGGAGTGGGAGAATCCTCAAGGAATTGGTGCGGATTGAAATGTGTACTTGTCAGATTGATTGTTTCAATCTTCTCTACAGGGCTGCACACTAATCCATTTCGTCTACTGGTCTGACCTGGCTGTCAGACCAGTAGGTATCCATTTTCCCCCCACTTTTTACATGTAAATTCCTGAAAAAAGTTTTTGGTCAGACAGTGATTTTTACTGGTCAGGGACTGTCGGACCAGTGCCAGTATGCAGCACTTTTCTCTGTATATTCTATATTATGTCTGGTAATGGCAATTGAAAAGAAGATTAAAACATTAACAAGTTGTAAGCAGTGTATATACAAGTAGCTATGATCCCTTCTTATGTTTGACAGAATGCTACTGTGTCATTTTTCCTGTAGCTCCACCGTCTTGAGGGTCGGGCAATTTTGACTGCTGGGGCTCCATTCTATTCTGTAAGTATGGCTGTCAGAACCTGATGTACTAAGGATATTATGCAATGCAAGTATAGTTGCTAGAATTATTGTTATTTTTTGTTCATGTATGGCACAGATTATTATAATTTAGCAAGTTCTTTTACATTGTAAGTCATATGTTCTTTTCTGTTTGTCTTTTTGACCGTAGTTTCCTATGAAGTCATTGATTCAACACTTGTAGTTACGCTCCCCTTCATCGATTCATTTCGAGAAAGAGTAAATGCCCTTGAAGAGTATTCATGTTCATATCATTTTCATTTTATTTCAACTTCGTAATAAAAACGGAACTTGCTCAGCCATCAGCTGTTATTCTGCAAGTCTGTGCATGTATACAATATAACAGGAGAAAAACATAGATTCAGTAAATTTAGTGTATGGTAATGATTAAAAAAAAAAAGATATTTCACTTTAGGGCACAGGCTCTTCATGATTAAAGAAAAATGTGTGCATGATTTTCTTCAGTATGACATGTAAATATTTTCTTTTATGATAATTGATTTCATCATATGTCAATTTGTAACACTTCATATCTATCCATGTCTTTTGTACACCGATACGCTGATAGTAATACAGTGACTGGGTGTTTTGGTTAATGTGTGTACCCATGTGTACATCTACAAGAAATTTTATCTGTTATCTTCAAATCCACACCTATGCTGTATCTCCCTTTTATTATTATTATTATTATTATTATTATTATTATTATTATTATTATTATTATTATTATTTATTCGGCTTTCAATCACAAATACATTTTTTTGAAATCAGAAAATTGTACATTGGAGTGGTAAGGGGGCATCAGGTTGGGTAGCCTGGGTCTGGAAAGAGCCAACTAAATGACTTAGGCCCTCAGGCCATCCTCCCCAACCCACCTGGTGCACTCAAAACAGTCAGTTTACAATATAAAAAATACAAATTTCATTAACAGGCATACATAAAAAACAAAAACAAAACAACTGTTTCTTTGTAAGTGTCAATTTGAGATATGTGAACCTACCAATCTTTCTTATTCCATTCAGATATCAGAGGTTATTTTCTAAATAAAAAACTAAGAAAAAAAAAAATGATACATTGCATATATGTATGTCAGCTCTTAAATGACTACCGACATCAAAACCTATACTGAATGCAGTACATTGATGCTGGTGTATCTTCATCAAATCATCAAATTATCAAATCATCGGCGACATTACCAAGATTTCAGTGAACAAACATCATGCTAATAAAGTGTATTCAGTGGAAGATATCATGACACTACTATCTATGGGAAAAATTGAGCATGGACACTCTGGTCACTCACAGATGTGAAAGTTTCTGAAATGGTGATCAGTTTCAAATGCAATTTTGTTGTATCAAAGCTTTGAAACTTTTCAGTAAGATTTATTGGTAGCTTGTGTCATCTGAACTGGGGAAAAAAAATGTCTTCACAAAGTAAAAGTTTGATGTGATATCCTATTTTTTTTTTTTTTTTTGCCAGCTGAGAACCCGTGTTCCAGAGGACCAAATCATGCCAGTTGAAGCTCACAAGAAGGCAAGGTTCCAGGTCCAGGAGGTCCTGAACTTTTTCAATGTGGTCGTCACTCCAGAGGACATCTTCAGCCGTTGCCAGGTGAGCTGATGCATTGCCACGAGCCACACAGGGCCCATTCACACCCATAACATAAGCACACACCAACGGGAACACCCCCACCCATGTAGTCACACAGACCCCATTCACACTCGAGACATAAGTACACACTGACGGGAACATCACTCCCCATGTATTTACTTCACACCAGATAATAGCAAGAGCCATTGGGTCCTTTGTGGCTGTAAACACCGCTGATCGTGGCACCTGTAATTTTGAGAATGACTTTATTAATACTTTTTTTTTTTTTGGATGGCACTTCATGAGTAAATTGGTCTCAAAAGTGTCCAGTATTTTGGAAAGACTGTCTTCATGATCTTGTAGATTAAGAAGAGTGATGGAAACAGGAAGGGGACGCTTCCAGCTATTCTAGAATATGCGTCCTCGCGTTCATACTATATATAATACGCTAGAGTCAATTAGCTCTGAGCATTCATACTTAAGGAGTATGAATGGGGCATAAATCTGCTTTCTTTTGCAAAGGTAAGTGAAATAGATGCATGTGCAATTGAGTATATGAATATAAGAACGACCCAAGTCCAATTTTTGGCCAAATTCAGTTTGACATGGGAAATTGTAGCTTATGTATGGACTCATCTTGTGTATAAATGATAAATCCGAATTACCCCCGGAAGTGCCTGAAATAAATGATTTAAATCTTATATGCATGTAAGAATGAAGGACTTGGGTCATTCTTACATTCATATTATAGCGCCCTCTCTCGTCCTTCTCTCATCTCTATAGCAGAATATCATGTATATGAATCAAAGAACAACCCAAGTCCATATGAATCAAAGAACGACCCAAGTCCATCACACAAAATGGCCTCTCCACAATTAATGTTAATTTTAATTGTCATAATAATATATGTTCTAATTTGTATATACAATGTTGCCTTCCCATCACAGTTAAAAGAATATTATTGGACAAACAAAAAAGATATGAAGTTTTTTTTAGTTTACTTGAAATGGTCTTCCATGGACTTGGGTCGTTCTTATATTCATATACTCAATTGTATTTGCATACAGTACTGAATTTTTCTTAATGACAACAGGTAAGAGGAATTTCATGTGTTTTTGATACGTGGACAGTCAGGACAATTGAGCTATCACAACAGCTCACTGCTGCCAATGTTAGGGCTGTGGCGGGACGTGCTACAGTAAATGTAACTTGTCAGCATTACACTCACTGGGACTAGAGAACTTGCAGAAAACTATACAAATAACAGAAATAACCAAACAATGAGCAGAAGACTCTTGTGGTTTTCTTTTTCTCTTTCTTTTTTTCTTTTTTTGGTGGTAGTTTTATGTCACCCAAAATGCATGGACATTTCCATTCCCCCAAAATGCCCACTTTTAGAGTAGTCTTTCATTGTAACTATGTGCTTTGACAGAAGTACAGCTGCATCTGCTGAGTCATATTGACATTGGCTCAATGTCCTTGGAAAATGTCCAGTTTGAAACTGATATTTCCCCCCCCCCCCCCCCCCCAAAAAAAAAAAAAAAAAAAAAAATCATGTTGTGAAGCCTGGGAGAGAAATTACAGAAGTCATATCATGCACTCCATATGAAATGCCAGATGCTAGGAGGATGGATCAGGATATATCTAAATGAAATCCAAGATGAGAGTTGACATAGATAGTAAAGATTGAGATGTAATGGAGACCAGACTATCCCTCTTCCAATGACACATGCACAATCAGCAACACAATGTATGGATTGATACCTTCATACAAACCAGTGCTGTGACTTCTGCTTATGGCTAGAAAAGTGGAAACAACTTGTGACATCTGATTGAGAACCAGTGACTGTAGAAAAGAATAGAGGCGTATCAGGGCAATTAAGGGTTAGAATTAGGGTAAGAATTAGAATTAGGGTTACGTTCAGGAGAATGGTCCAGGGGTAATTGTCTGGGGGGTAACTGCCCTTGACCCCCCAGAGGAAGTGTGGCAACTGTCAAAATGCTCCTAGCTGAATCTTCACCACTCGTAAATTTGATGCTGAAAAAGTAAAAGCAGTGTGTCATCTAAATGAGAACCAGTGATTATAAAGAAGAAGGAAAGAAATGTGTTAAGTGTCAAAAGTCTTTTTGAATGGACCTTCACCTCTCATCTGTATCTGCTTGATGCTGGAAAGAATATAAACAGTTTATTACCTGAATGGGAAGCAGTGATTAAAACGTAACTGAAGAAGTGTGTCAACCATAAATCAGAGATGCCAACTATTACGGATTTTCCGTAATTGTTACGGGAAATGATCACGATTACGGGAGTACGGAATGTCGCCTAAAAATTACGGTTTTTGGAAATTCCGATAATGCCCTATCGCCTATGCAGCAAGCGCTACATCCATGCGGTAGGCTTCCCCGTCTCTCCCCGGCGCGCCCCCGGGCCGGAAGCGCGAGCGGCCCCGGCGCAGCGAGCCCTGACGATACTAGCAGACTAAACACTGTACATGTTTCATTCTCCAGCCGGCCCGCGTGCGAATATTTTTTCCGTACATGGAAACGCTACAGGACATGAATTATTCATAAGTTGAACTGAAATTTTGAAGTGCGCAAGCGCGTGGACTCCTATAGCTCGGCCAATTTGTACACGAATGAACGGACTCGCATACTGTACATACACGCCATACTGTACATACATACAGTGTACTGAGTATGGTAAGGGTACCACCTATCGGCAGGGTACCTTGACATCGGCACCCTGCGTATCATGGCTGTTTGCGTAAAGAACGAAATGTACGCGTGGGATTAAGTGCCATTTGCTATGAAAACAATAAAAAAGAAGAAACGAAAATCTTATGAGCGCCCTACGTAACCCCGCTGGTAAATATGCGGGGAGCAGACAGCATCGTGATTGTCAGCGCAGCCAGGGCAGCCGGCGTGGCGAGCATGAGCGAGCATGCAGGGTTCGAAGAAAGTGCAGTCGATTGTTGGAAGCAGGTACATACGCAGCTCGCGTGAAATGAACAGCTTTACAAGCTACAACCTAAACTACAGCCATAGGCTTGGAATTGATGCCACATTACCACTATTCGTACATGCATAAATGGCCAAATAAGAGTTCTTCCGAAATCTTTCGCACGCCTTTTTTGTCGATAAATAAACCGCTACCACAGAACAGGCCTACTTCGTACTTGCCTATGAAGCGAATGTGCATTCACAATCGACTTCTCAGTGATGCCATGCCAGTGACTCGAGCATCGCGAGTGCACTTTCGAAATTCATCACAATCATGTACAACGATAAGATCATGACCAATCCATATGTAAACTAATAATAGTAGATCGAACTTCAGTAGAGTCTAGTTCTACGTTTTCAAACTAATATTAGTCAAAATATGTGAGCGTGATTGTATCCAACGTACAGAGTGCTACGTGTGTGCAATTAAAATGACACGTACGTGTACGTGTTGGATCGCAAGCGACCGTGCTGTTTCCTCTGCAGCTGCAGCAGATATTGGTCGATCGTCGACGCAGTGCAGCGACATGTTTAACGCACGAACGTATACATGCGCAACCATTGTGCGCAACACACACACACACACACACACACACACACTCATACACATGTACTAGTAGCTAGCTAGCTCGCTCAGCATCATGTGCATGTGGCGTTCATTGTCGCAAGTCCGTGCGCATGCGCATTTCATTCTTTCAGCTCAACTTATGAATAATTCATGTCCTGTAGCGTTTCCATGTACGGAAAAAATATTCGCGGCCCGCGTTGCCTGGTTGCCCGCATTTGTGTGTGTCTGTGTACTCGACGTGTGTGTGTTCGTAGCTTCCATTATAGAAAAGTGTGCGCACACGCAATTCGCTGCTTGCGTACTGTGTACACCGAACGGAACTTCGCGCGCGTGAATCCCTGTCGCCTACTACGGACCCTGGATGTTTACATGGATCGCCGTGGTATCCCCATGTGTGGCCGGCCGGCTGGGGAGCGTGAGTATGGTAGCTTAGCTACACACTGTAGCCAGCTGCCACTTTAGACAGTACCCTATTTCGTTTTGAGTCGGGGTAGAAGCGCTTCGTTGTGCAATGTCTGCTTCTTTTTCTCTACTTCTTCCGTATTTCCCTTGCCTCCCAAGTACGAAATTATTTTAGAGTGTTGTGTGTGTTTTTTGTAACGTTATTGCATCATTTTTCTGCAAGGAAGAGGTGAGTTTCTGTTCGTGTATTGTCTATTGATGATGTGCACAGCAGTATGTGCAGGTGAAAAGCGTTCGAACTTTCTTTGCCGAATATCGTGGAAACTCGATGTATTTCTAGGCCTATAAAAGGAGATCTCATATAACAGAATACTTATAACTAACTATTTTCAGGTCAAAATGAATTAATTTCCCTTATTTTGTATCGTTTATTGACGATCTCGAGGATCTCGTCGTAATACCGAATTTCCAATGTGTATTAGATTTAATTTTCGCGTAGCTTTCGGTGCTGCAAACTTTTGCTAGGGCCTAATCTTACTACAAAACTTATCGTTCTATTTCTGTTGTTTCTCACACCTCGTTTGGTACGATTTCTTTCATTTTATATCACTTTATCCGTTCCCTTTATGCTTTTGAATATTTAAACGTAATTCTTTCAAGTGTCTCGCACTGTTATTTTCGTAACGGCGATTTCTCCGCTTTCCTGCAATACTTTTTCGAATCGAAGCGACGTGTGTTGTCTTTTCTAAATATTTGTGTTGTTGGGAGGTGTTGATACTTTGTATTTGTTATTCTTATTTATTTTCCTCGGTGTTTATCTCGAGGGACTATGCGTGTTTCTTAATGTTAATAGGAAAAGGCTAAAATGAACCGAGTGATGTCTGATAGTGATGATGAAAACTATGCTGGTACAAAAAGACGTCTTACTGTGAATGCTGAGCGTATGTGCCGTTCGTTTTATTTCACTTTCCCTCTTATTCTTCTTTCCCTCTTACTCTTTTTTCCCCTCCAAAGAATGATAAAAAAAGAAATTACATACACCTCACAACAAAAAGATCCACGATCTACCAACCTTGTAAAGTTAAATCTAAATGTTCAATATCAGCAAAGAATAAGGGGAAAGCACGAATTACAATAAATTTAGAGCGAAGAGATTGTTTTACATGCAGTCTCTTCGGCTCGAAGAAACTTGACACCCCACCCCTCTTCCTTGTGGAAATTTCCACAAAAGCAGGTGCCACACCCAAGTGCGTGCCAGACGAAAGAATGCGCGCACTGGAATAAACAGCGTGTAAATATCCTGGAAATATCGATCGAGCGAAGAACCAGCTCATTAGTTAAAGTAAAGAAATCATTGCAAAGATATCGTGATTCTATAGCCTTTCTTTTGGCGCATAGTAGGAAACATCAAACAGTCGAATATAGTGTACTTAATCGAATATCTTATGTTCCCTGAACAATAAAAAAGGATCGATTAATCAGTCAATTGAAAATGCAACCACAGAAATACTTAAAAGGTCTCGTATGCCCAGACAAATTCACTACGATTAGGTCCAATGAGATTGAGTCATCACCTGGTTAGATAGTAAAATCATGACAATTAATTTCAGTTCACGCTCATCATAACTGCTTATTACTTTTCAAAGTTTTGGCTATCAACATTCGTTCGTAGGTGTTTTTGTTTGTTTTGTATGTTTTTCCTCGTGAAAGACGTAATGACTTTTTCGTATCGAATGTAAACTCCATGTTTACCGTAAACAAGCCATTCAGCTGGGCTATGGCGCATTCGATCCATCGAACTTGCAGTAACCTCTTAGGCAGGAGCACATGGGGTCTTTCCTTTAAACTTGAAAGTGATACCACGTGTTTGCACATTGGCGCAACCACACACAGCGCGGCATTTTTGCGATCATCGTTATAGCAGAGTTTCCGATTCCAGTTAGGGTAAAAGAAATTGGAATACTTCGGAAAATACTGATGTTTAAAATCCAGTAAAATGAAAAAGCCTGAAAACAACGCATGATTATGTTTTATAGTAAACAATAGTCGAAAACACCGAAGAGAGTTTTGCATTCGCTCACACAGAAGCTTTCTGGAGAAGATGAAAGCGTTCCCCCTCCCCTGCTAGATAGTGGAAGCTTCCATAACCAGCCCAGCAAGTTTCTGGAGGTACATACATGCACTTGTACACATGTATGCATTGCGAGAAAGCAAGCAATCAACGCTGAATTGAACATTGCGTAGTTTGGATTCTTTATCGTGCTGGTGTCCAGCTCGATACTTCGGCATGTGTCGTAATGTTTTGTTTAGAGCCTGTAGGCCTCATAAGTCGACGAGTTTAATTCAAAATAGCAAAAAGGGGGAGATGGGGAAATTACGGATTCTGGTGGAAAAATACGGATTTTGGAGCTGCTGAGTCGGATCCGGATTTGTGCTTCCAAAGGTTGGCATCTCTGATAAATTATCATTATCTTCCTGATGGATCTGCAACTCTCATAAATAAAAAAAAAAGATGTGCTTGATGCTGGAAAAGCGGAAATAGATTGACATTTGCATGGGAAGCAGTGATTGTAAACTCTTAACAGAAGAAGTGCGTCAACCACCAAGTATTATTATCTTCCCAATGGATCTTCAACTGTCAAAAATATCTGCTTGATACTGAAAAATAAATTTGAAATATATGTCATCTGAATGAGAGCCAGTGACTGTAAAAATGATAGAAGTGCGGCGACTGTCAAAACGCCTCCGGCTGGATCGTCACTTCTCATAAACATCTGTTTGATACTGGAAAAGTGGAAAAAGTTTGACATCTGAATGGGAAGCAGCAATTGTAAAAAACGTAACAGAAGAATCGTGTCAACCACCAATTGTCATTATCTTTCCTGAGGGATCTTCACCTCATAGACATCTATTTGATACTGGAAAACTGGAAACATATGTCATCTGTGCCCATCAAATTGTCAAAATACTTCTGGATGAATCATCACCTCTCATAAATATCTGCCTGATGCTCGAAAATTGGAAACAGTCCGTGCCATCTGAATAAGAAATTGTGATTTTGATAAAGAATAGGAGAAGTGTGCCAACTGTCAAAATGCTTCTAGATGGATCTTCAACTGTCATAAATATTTGCTTGATACTGGAAAAGTGGAAACTTATTCTATCATGTGATTGTGATACAGTGAATGTAAAAAAAATAGAGTAGAAGAAGTGTGTTCCTAGTTCAGATGCATCCCAATGGATCTTCATCTCTCATGAATATCTTCATGATGCTGGAAAGTATGAACAGTCTGTCGCCTGAACGGGGAGCAATGATTGTAGAAAAATAATGGAATAAGTGTGTCAACAGTTAACTGTCAAAAATGCATTTTGATAATGATGGGTCTTCACCTCTCGTAAAATATCTGCTTCATGCTGGTAAAGTGGAAACATCTGTCATCTGCATGTAAAACAGTGATTGTAAAGGAGACTGGAAGAAGAGTGCCAGCTGTCCATATTACTTAATCTTCACCTCTGAAATTTTGACTGGTTTCAGTGATTGACAGTAATGGCTATTTACAGGAAATGGGGCAAAAATTGTTTAATTGCTGTATGTGGAGGAGGAGGGGCCACATTGGAATTATATTATTAGTAGAACCATTTGCCATGAATGGTAGTTACCTTTTTTGACAGTTATTACCCCAGCCTCCCTATGCTTTCACAACATACATGGTCTGGGATTATGTGTTGATTTATAATATATGATCAGGGATTGTGTCCAATGTTCCACAGTGAAGAAGTGATGTGGTAAAAACCTTGTACAGCAGTGCGCAATGCTGCATAATAATTGCTTTGCAAGGTCATCTTCTTTAAGAGAAGTAATCGGCCATTAAAAAGTTTGCATGTGCTTCCAACTTTGAGGCACATTCAAATGTTTCAGGAGCTTGCAGTGATTACCATGGGTGATGATTTTTGTCAGTGGGAATACTGAGGATTTGGACAGGAACTGTGGAACACTCTGGTGTCAGGGGGCAGCCGCATCTTGTTGCATAAAATCACCAAACTTCATGTACTATAGAAGGATGGGTAAATGTGGATTTCTGCACTGGAGGTTATCACAGCAGTTGAAGATTGGAGATGTTTGTGATATATCTGCCTGTAGGAATTGGATCTGAAACTGTATAATGGGCCTGAAAATCAAATTTCAGAATGAGGAGCATTCCGAAGAAAAAGCCTGTAGCTCCTTCCTACACTTTCCAACAATATTCTTGGATATGATGAGTAGTTACTGACTCATATCATTTGTAAAGGAACCTGTCCGAGTCTATGATGCATTCATAATAATGCTGTCATGTCCCAGTAATTATGGTGACAATGGCATACGGGTGTTTTTGAGGTACAGTCAAACCTACTCCAGCGACCACTTGTCTATAACAACCCCATAGAAATTCCCTGCTGAGAAACGGAGTAGTCAAGAACCTGTGTACAGCAAACCCCTTGCCTAACAAGACAAGCACATTTACATTTGGTTTCTGCTGGGAGACTGAAAAGTTGGCTAAATGACTGCATAATCCTTCAAGGAGTATCAGTCAAGACTGTTGGATTTTTTTTTTTTTTTTTTTTTTTTTTTTTAAGAAAGCAGCAGCCCTTTTTAGGACTGTAAACCCCAACAGCCCTTCCTGTTGCCTCTTTACCCAACAGAATATGGCTTTGGGTGTCACTTACTCATGCATCAGAATGAATACATTAGTGTATAACCTCAGCGTATTGCAGTGTTCCATTTTCCATGATCATTCATACGATTTGACCAAAAGGCCGTAGTCCCAATTGCTTTCTGTTGTTAAGGTTTTCATATCAAAACAGTGATGTGTTGGAGAAATGTGTAGAAACCCTTATAGGTAAGATGTCACCTTTAGTACCGAAGATAAAGTGTACTTCAAAAAGAAAATCCTAAATCCCTCAGCTTTTGTTCTTAAAGAGATGTACTGTTCTTCCATTTATGTGTTCTGAATTGGTTGATGCAGCCATCCTCTTGCCAGTAGCTATTTAGTTTCATTAACATTCTGTGAAAGATCGGATGTTTGTATTTTGTTTTACCCCAAAATGAGCAAAATAAGCAAACTGCTTCCATTATCTGACCTTGGCAAGTCGCAGACACAGTTGTTGGTGATTTCTTGACGTAAACTTTCAATCTTAATTATATTTTGTACTTATGAATCTGACTTGTGTGTTTGGATTGTTGAGTATGGGTTTCTTTTATTGGGGGGGGGGGGGGGGGTTGCCAGTTGAGTTTGTGAGATGGAAGAGCAATAGAATAGCACAAAGCTATTATGCTCTTATTTTGGTGCACTGCTATGAACATTTAAAAAAAAAATCACATTTGCAGAAGAAGTTCCTTTTAGCAGACTATTTCAAGCAACTATGTTTGCATTTCAAAATTAAGTTGAGCATATCATCGAAGTGACTCTAATTACCAGTGATCGTTGACAGTCAAAAGCACTTGTGTCTGAGCTAAAAACAAATGTCAAGCTGATACTGTTAAAATGACTATGTAACAGATGAGAAAATAATCTTTGTTAGGTATAGTTAGATACTGTAACAGATTTGGGATCAGTCACCAGTTTATGTTGGCAATGACTGCAGCTAGGTATATTTTCTTCCTGCAGTTAAAGGCATCAGTATATTATGCTTCAGTGATATGAAAAATGTAATGGAAGTTAAAGAGCTTCACAGTTTACCCAACCCTTCCCTTGTCCCCTTATTACTGTAGGTGTGCAACGGAAACATCTATGTGAAAGTGTCAAACCCCGAAATGCGACGACTTTGGCAGCGCAAGCAAGAGCTCAGTGCCATGCAGGCTCGGCCGGCTGTCACGTCGTATGAAGATGAAGATCTAGACGACTTTGATGGAATGATTATTAGCGGTGCAGGCGACTATGACGACGATGATTACGAAGAGGAGGAATTGCCGCGTGCTCCGCAAGCCAAGTGGGGGACTTACAGCTGGAATAGTCGCGAGAATTCACATGTGGTGAACAGCCAGCAGCCGACCAGTGGCCAGACTGACATGACTCAAGATCTCTCATTACCCAGTGCGGCCGTGCAACAGGATCAGTTCTCGTCAACTGAATTGGCCGCCGGAGATGACGCTGACTTTGATCCAGTGTCTGTCTGTACCAGGGAGGACAATCTTGTGATGGATGAGAAAGGGGATGCGGCAGCATCTTCGGCAGCAGGCCACTCCCCAGTTGTGTACCTGGAGAATGCTGTGGACTATGAGAAGGTTCTTGTCCAGGGCTCGGTCCAGCTTCAGGTGGACGTGGTGCCCAGTGGGATTCTGGACCAGGTGGAACTCTTCTTCTGCTGTGCTACCTGCGGGAAGGTTTTTTGGGAGGGCAAACATTTCGAACAGGTCTGCTCCCAATTCTCCCACGTCCTGAGTCACAGCACTGACCGCCAAGGCAGGGAGCTCCAGGCGTAGATTCCAATAGGTGGGACTGGATGTTGTCCAATGAGCCTGTGCTTATTTGTTTCCTGTTTTTAATACCTTCATGCACAACTTATTTTCTTGTTGGGAAATTCATATTCAGCTTCTTTTTTTTTTTTTGGTTTGTTTGTATGCATTTTTCTCTTTATCCAATAAAGCCAACAAAGATTAAGGAAGGTATTGTGTTATTGAAATTTGAACTATGTAGACTGGAATCATGATGGTTGTTTAACAGTCGCTATTTAACCCTTAAGAAAGGCTTTGTGTCCAACTTCTTTGATCACTTGGCCATATCATCTATTGCATAATACTTTGTACACACACAAAAAAAAACACCAACATATATATTTTCCCACTTTTGGTAGAGGGCTTGACTTTGTGTGGCGAAGTAGAAAATTTGGAAGGATGGACATAGGGAGCTGATACATCCGAACTCGAGAGCCTGAAACATTGTTCTAAATTAGTGATGATTTCATTGAGAAACGCGGGATTCCCTTGACAGGTAATGTGACAGTAAGTTTCACTTGACTATTCCTTACATATTTGCCACTGATATATCATTTGACTCACTGACACGGACATACCAACAACTTGTCAGATTATTTAGGAATATCTTGATTGATATGTAATGTGATGGGTAAATTGGATAAAAATGTACAATTGTAGGCTATGTATGCCCTATGACTATGTACACCGCTGAAGAAGTTTGTACAAGAGGTTAAAAATACGTTTCTGCTAATGCCATTTCTAGCTGTCGACCGGATATTTTGATTGTGTGTCTCACTCTCCCACTCTCTGATACAGGTGTGCAATGGGCGGGTTGGTGTCAAGTTGTCCAATCCAGACATGCGGAGGCTCTGGCACCGTAAGCAGGACCTCCTTGGTATGACGAGCAACCAGGTTGTCAGAGCCGGCAATGAATGCCGTATGGAGGGTGGTGATGCTATGGAGAAGGGAGATGGGTCCTCCATGAAGCTGCAAACTTATTTGAAGGAGTCCGCTACCGTGGAAAACGCTTCCTCTCAAGTCCAAGAGAGCAGACACAATACGATGACTCGGGCATCCTATGCAGATGATGCAATTGACTGCCATTCCAGTGGGCACGCAGCAACTCCTGCTATTCCACTTTCCAGTATTTTTCAACCGACCACATCTTTGCAAAGCAAATGTCCAGACACGACTTCTCCTGCCGTGGGTGGACGAGGAGATGAAGCGACCCCACATGTTGAAGGTGCAGGTTGTCACGACAACAAGTCATCATTATCATCATCACTGCCTCGGAGTATGAGCAGCCTGTCCATCTCATATTTGGAGGACGCCATCGACTTTGAGAGGGTGGTCGTTGGGGAGTCCGTCCCGTTGAAAGTGGACATCATTCCTGTGGGTATTTTGGATCAGGTAGACACATTCTACTGTTGCGTCTCCTGCGGGAAAGTCTTCTGGCAGGGCCATCATTTCACTTATGTCCTCTCACAGTTCTTTGAAGACTACATCCACAGTGGTGAGAACCCATAACATGAATTTGAAATTAATGGAACCAAGTAAGAATTTTTAATAACAACCGCCACCACTTAATCAAGATGACTCTGGAATAACACCTTTGTCCCGACAAAGCAACTGTCCAGGTTTGAAATTCACCCTGTCATGTGGTTGGCAGATGGTAGGGCTAGGCTGGGCTTTTAAAGCATGTCAGTGGACAATATACATTGTCCAGCAATACCAGGTAAATCCTCAACAACAGTTAAATATGCCTTCATATGAGTAGTTTCCAATACTATGGAAAGTATTTTTTTTTTAATACTCATAGCTACATTTGTCATAGATTCATAATTCCCCTCCCCCCCTTTGTCGAGATGAATCTTATACAAATTTCCTTGTGCCAGAAAGAATGTCCTGAGTAACCACTGTCTGATCCCATTTCATTAGTAAAAATTGATGTGCTATGGATGAGTTATTGCAATATTGTCCCATAAAGTACCTGTGTTCCTGTTGATAATACAAGTCCCTATTGATCAGTGGAGACTGTGTTATAATTCATTTCTATCTAAAATGCAGTGTGCCGTCCTTCTTTGTTTTGCTTTAGAGATCTGTCAAATTAAATATAGTCTATAATTAAGTAAGATTGCAATTGTCTTTTGGTTGGATATGCCCCATTTATTGAATAAATGACTTACCGGGTACTAGTTAAGTAAATTCCTGTAGGAGCAGCAGAAACTGGCAATAGCCACTCAGCCCTCAGAATTTCTGCTTGTTGCCACAGTAGCTGATATTGTTGCAGTTAAAAAGTTATCGTAGGGATGCTGTATTTACAAGGACCCTGGCCTTTTGCAGTGTTACAAAATACAGCACAGTTCAACTTCCATCCACCTTCTCTCGATTGCTTTCAGGTAAAAATGTGATGATGAGAATTAGCCATTGTAATCATTATCTCTTTTGCAATTTAGTGTGTGCTTTAAGAAGTGAAGTCTCATTTAGTAGTGTATCTGAATCAATTATTGTACGTTGTTAGATATTACATATAAATGTTCTGTTTTCATGATTACAATAGTGTATGCATCATTGAATTGTACATATGTTCTATAAATGAAATATTGTATACAGTGAAGATTGAATCTATTGATTCATCTTGATCAGGCAAGGATAGAGAATAATCTTGAGGCAATGTCAAGCTGAGATAAAAGTTATCTGTGTGGAACTTTCCAATATCCAGGTTATTTTTGTAGTATGAAAACATGTATATATTTTGCTGAAGGCTATGTGTTGTAGTCAAAAAATAGCTAGGTTAGAAAATGAGAGCAATTCATCTGCAACTTGCCTCGTACTGTGATTCGTCCACCTATTTGCATGGGCATGACCTCTGACTTTGAGGATTATTTGTGCATGGAAACTTTGTGCACAGAGGAAAGATTTCAACTTATTTCTATCTATGATCTCAGATGACAATTTCGTTCAACTCTTGCCCATTTAACAACTGAAAAATTACAATGTACATGTAGCTTAATTTGGGGATTTGCAAATTGGACATTTCTAGCTAAATATATGGCTTGATGATGAAACATTTAGTTGCAGGTTACCTTTAAATGCTGTCATTTCATGCAAATGATTGTACTTAAATTGTTGTTATCCTTCCTGCCAAATTTATACTGCCTTTGGATATTTGTAGCTAAAGTCATGTATGAAAAGGACAGATTTGCTGTCAATTACAGTGATCATAGGTGTGTAGCCTTTGACTCTTCATCAATCACTTTACATTTTACGGAAGCAAATGGTCATATGTATACATCCGTCCTACCAAGTAACATAAATCAATTATGGTCAGTTGGAAGTAATGGCTAGAAAAAGACATTTGATGGACAATGTTCAGTGACCTTTGATCTTTGACCTTGCTGGGACTTTGCTCAAAATATCAGCAGCATCATTAACATTTCCAGTAGTGCACACATGTAACTGGGCATTATGCTATCATGAAAATCCACCAGTAGGTTTACTTAAGTAGCCTGGATACAGGATTTGAGACATGCAGATTGGACTACCCTCAAATCAGATGAGTGCCTCTTTCAGACTTTTGTTGTGTAGATAAGAAAAATGAAAATCCTCAACAAAGTGTAAGCACCACAATATTAGAACAAGCGAAAGACTCCAACTTGTCGCATTAATGTAAAAATCTAGCATTATCAAAAGTTAGCAAGACACTGCCAGAGTGATAGCAATAGTTACCTAGTGGAAATGGTTGGACTTTGAATGGTTCTCTTTCGTGTAGTGTATGACATACATTTGCTCCAAACGTGTGATCTTTAATGTTTTGAGTAATGTGATATACCAACTGCTAACTCTACTAACCAGAAGTCTCCATTATCCCTTGCATGCTGAAATAATATAATAATATATGTTTGATAAGCATTGATTTTTATGCCTCCGCCACGAAGTGGTGCCGGAGGCATTATGTTTTCGGGTTGTCCGTCCGTCCGTCCTTCCGTCCGTCCGTAATGAATTTTGTGGACAAGGTAACTATCAAAACCTGTTGAGGTATCCTCATGAAACTTGGCATGTATGTGTATTAGGGGGTGAAGTTGTGCCTATCAACTTTTGGGTGCACATGCTCAAGGTCAAAGGTCAAAAGGTCAAGGTCAAATACATAAAATTTCACTATTTCACTCATATCTATTGAATGCCTGAAGATATTTTCTTGAAACTTAGTGTATACATTTGTTACCCAATTAAGATTCTCTGGTGAAAGTTTGGGTCATGAGGTCAAAGGTCAAAGGTCAAAAGGTCAGGGTCAAATACATAAAATTTCACTATTTCCACCATATCTATTGAATGCCTGAAGATATTTTCTTGAAACTGAGTGTATACATGTATTACCCAATTAAGATTCTCTGGTGAAAGTTTGGGTCATGAGGTCAAAGGTCAAAGGTCAAAAGGTCAGGTAAAAATATTAAAACTTCTTTTTTTTTTTATCCATACCTTGGAAAATTGTTCAAGGTATCTTCATGGAACATAGTATATACATATACTGGAAGTGATTTTCTAGAGAATGTAGGGTTCATGGGGTCAAAGGTCAGGGGTCAAAGGTCAAGTGCAACACTTCAAAATTTTACTATTTCCCTCCTATCATGCTATGCCAGTAGGGTTATTTTTTTTTTACACTTGGTGTATGCATACATGTGTAACCTAATAGAAATTCTTCTTTTTTTGCCTCAAAGGTCAAAAGGTCAAAGATCAAGTGAAAGTGCTGAACTAACTTTTTCCTCCATATCTCGGAAGTGGCTCAAGTTATCTTAAAACATAGTACATATTATGCATGTTCTACCTGAAAGTGATTATCTTATGAATTTTAGGGTCAAGGGCCAGATGAAAATGGTAACAATTTAAGTATTCAATTCAGAAATTGCACTTTTTCTCCACACCTGTACCTTGAAAATTACTCAATGCCTAAATGTATGAATGGGTCAAAGTGGAGTTAAAGTCCTTTAAATCCCTAGATACATGCTCTCCTATTCATCCAATTAAACCTAGGTCAAGGAAGGTGAACATTCAACACATTTTTGACAAACTTGTCATTTCAATATTTTGCCAATTTTGTGAAAATGTAATCACACATTGTCCACATGTACTATCTAGACCTATTGGGAAAATCATGCATCATGGCGGAGGCATACCAGTCACCAAAGCGACATTTCTAGTTTTTTCTTTCTTTTTATTCAGCTTATTATTCCAATGAGATAATGCCTGTAATTATGAAAAGCCTACAGGTATGTGATTGGAGCTTAAGCAATGCAACTGATGATGACCAACTTTTTGAGTTCTGAAATAGTTTCATCAGTCTTCTTTGATAACTTCATGGACTTGTTTCCAGTGCATGCATAGTTTTATCAAATGCTATTTGTGTACTGTAATGGCATATTCATACATAGGATTGGCAATTGTGTGCTTGACTCTAGACTTCTGTATATGTGTATGCGGTTAAAGCAGAAATTGATCATGCAGTAGAATCACAATTAAGCTCTTATCATTTATTTGTAATGCAGTTTGCCTCCTGCCCCCTGTATGAATGTTGAGAATAATTATTTCAGTGGTTCACCCCAACCCCTTTACACCCAAAAGGAGATGAAAAAACAAACAACTCATTTGATGCTCACATGTTAACGAAGGTAAATAGTGGGGAATTTACAAGGGAAATGGGAGGTAGTGGACAGCCTCACACAAATTCAATTATGAATTGCCTATTGTCGTTTAAACTTGTGTATGAAGAAAAGGAGTGTTGTATTTTGCAGATATTTGTTGGGGGAGGATAGGGAAAGGATCAGGCAGTGAACTTACATTCTTAACGCATTTAAGATTCCAAATGCACCCATACTCTCTGTGATTTTTCCCCCTCTTGCTGTTTATCTTCCGATGTAACTGACGTTATTCAAGGTGCTGATGCACTTCCTGGGAAAAATCATCAGAAATATCAACAAAGAGAATTTTTGTGCTGAAACACTCCACGAAAAATACTTTGCCAGTGTTGACTCACAGAATGAAGCAAATATCCAACAGGTTGGTGGAATATATTTTGCGCGTCAGCGTGTGAAAATTATGTCGTTAACAGCGAAACTATGGTGTGTAGTGAAAACATGTATCCGTGTGTGTACAGGTACTCTGTGTGACCAACATTCTTTTCACTGTTATGGTGCTACAACTGACTTATTTGTTAATCCATGTACTGTGTGTGCACTCAATGTAAATTACTGTAAAAGTGGAAATTTTCGCGGTGTTCAAATTTTCGCGCATTTCGCGCAACCAGAAACTAGCGCGAAAATAAAAGCACGCGAATATTTTTGCTTGCCATATGTGCATGTGCGTGATGTCTTGATTCCGCGGAGTTAAAAACACGCGAAACTCTTCCGACCCGGCCAAGCGCGAAAAATTAGTCACGCGAAAATATCCACTTTTACAGTATGCCTTGTGTCTCTATCACAGGTATCATGCTTGTTAAAATGAAATTCACCATGAACATGCTACCTGCATTAGGTCTTGTTAATCTGTTCTAGAGGAACCTGAAATCTACAGATGTTCAGACATTGATTTGTATGCTTACATTGATTTTTGCCAACTTGATGTTCATTTCATTGCAACTTGCAGCAAGTGCAGTACTGTAATATACAGCTTATGTGACATATCCATGTACAGTGAAACCCCGTTATAACGAGTTCGGTTATAACGAGGAACCGCTTATAACGAGGTGATCGCGTCGGTCCCGTTTTCCTTTGCGTGTAAACCTATGGCAGAACGACTCGGTTATAACGAGATTCCGGTTATAACGAGGACATTTTCGGTGCATCATGATAAAGAAAAACATAAGCAATTTGATCGGATACAACGAGGTTCCATTTCTTGACCTGCCGCTTTCAAACACGCGACGAACGAAACATTGAAAAGCGAATTCACGCTATCCCCGTTTTACATAGTTTGTGTACAATGCAGTAACACACTGCACAAGTGCCCGTCCCGTCTCGATCTCTACATGTACTATCTGAAGCGGGAAGACTCGGAAACAAACATGTTTCAGTCCCGCCGTTATCCTTCTTTACCGCCCATTATCAGTGACAAATAATCGAGTACCGTTCCTTCCATGTTTCTTCTTAACCACTATAACATAATCATAATCATTTCATTTTTTTTTCGTGAGGATCCATTCTAGACTTGCCGCTTTCAAACATGCGACAAACAGAACATTGAAAACCAAATTCCGCCTTACGCTATCCATGTCTCTTTCCCGTTTTGCAGAGTAGTTCGTGTTTTCTTCTAAACCACGCGATAAGACTCAGAAATACCTTCAGATGTTCCTACTAAGTTATTGAATAAAATCATTCGATTTTGTTTTTCGTGAGATACACGTTGATATTAGGTCAGACCACAGCGCAACAAGAGAAAAAAAAATATTACGCCTTCAAAAACTTTTCATGTAGCGACACTCGTGGCCAAAATGGACAATAATATTGGAATGCGTGTGCAACTCATCATTATATCCTTTCCATTTTTAGTTCCGACTTCCAGTCGTTTTGCTGGCTAGTAACTAGAGTGTATATGATTAAAGCAGAAATAATTAATGAAATCATAGCGATCCCGCCGGGTGACAGTATAGCGTAAAAATAGTTGAATAACGCATGTTAATCTACTTGAGTCGGTGTTTAGAAAAAGAAACAAACGCATTTAACAGTTTGAATAAATCTGGGATTGTTCATTATCATGTAACAAATGATAATATAAGTTTATATGAATGTGTACGAATAAAGCCGAAATAATTAATGAAATCATTGCGATCATGCCGGATGACAGTAGCGTAAAATAGTTGAATAGCACATGTTAATCTACTTAATTGAGTTGGTGTTCAGAAAAAGAAACAAACGCATTTAACAGTTTGAATAGATCTGGGTTTGTTCATTATCATTTAACACTGCATTCACAATGAAGATTTTTCTTTCTTTCAGAATGGTCTATGAGCCAGATTTGCGTAAAAAGGATGACAACCTTCCAAATTCAACACTGTCGCATATTTTTCAAGAACGAATGTACAAAATGGGAAGAGATTTTCGGAAGAAAATAACTAACGCATTCTTAATCCCTTCGGGCGCAACGATAAAATATTGTAAAAGATTATAGCCGAAATGATTCATGAAATCATCGCATTCCCTCAAGGCACCAACAGTGTAACATACCTCGCAAGTTACGATAAACAACGCATGTATGTTACTCTATTTGTGCTGGTGTTTAGAAAAACTAAACAAACGCATTTTATACAATCTGATTTTGTTCATTGTCATTTAATAGTGTACACTGTATTTCACAAACGAAAAAGCATTCTTTCATAATGGTTCGATACGAGAGGAGGAGATAGGTGTAGAAAGAATCACGAATATGATCCTGTCGAGTAGGCCTACTTCTCAAGAACATAATGTGCAAGGATTATGCGGAGAGATTTTTGGAAGAAAAATAAAGAATTAACGCATTTCAACCCCTACTATTTTCCGTCTGTTTTATGTATCAATTCACAAATAATTTCCCTTTATTGTCTCAATAATAACGATCGATAATTGTGTAATAACAACGCAAAGGATGTTCTTAAGCTTGATTGACGGGTATAACGTCGTGCTTATGTTTTTCTTTGTTTTTGATGCGTACGGTTATAAAACGAGGTACCGGTTATAACGAGGTAGTATCGCCGGTCCCACAGACCTCGTTATAACGGGGTTTCACTGTATGTGTTTTGAGTCCGCATTTGTACAAAGTTCTAATAGTATTGTTTCACATAAAGAAAAGGCCAAATGAGAATGTCTGTTGCTTCTTGTCCGCCAATCTTTCATTATTTGGTGTCTGTGAACTTGAACATGTTCATAAATTATCCTTCTGTACCGACAGTCAGTTGTATGAATGGTAGGCTACAGGTGGCCCCAAAGGGGTAAAGTGCTGGCCTGGTGCTGTGTAAATCTAAAAGATCTCCAGAACTTTAAGATATCTTGTGGATATCTTGTGTTTAGATACTCTTGGTAGAGAGGCAAAGAACGGGGATGCCAGCTATTCAAAAGAGAGAACCTGAAATAATTATGTGATGACTTCATGAAATGGAGGACCTGAATTCGGGCTTTTGCCTAAAATGGCCATCCCTGACAGAATATGAGTTGCCCATGACAAGACACCAGTGTGTTGATTTGATTGAGGGGGGGGGGGGGGTGGCAGGATAGTGAAAGTACGACTACATTCTGACTAGAGATAAGAAAGCTATGAAATTTTGAAGGTGTTGCCAACTAAACAAAAGTGGACAATCTGTGTAGCATATGAGCTCTTTTTTTTTTGTATTTTTGATGATTTTTTTTTCCATGCAGAGATGCAGAGAAAACCATTTGCAATTGCATTAAGAGTGCATGTACAATTGGAAGTTTACTTGATAGGAAAAATAAGAATTGTTTACTTCACAGTACATGGCAAATGATGTGAGCTTGCACTTGACATCATGGAATTGTCAATTTGTATTTGATTAATCACGGCTTTAAAAAAAAATAATACATGTAATAACTCTGATAGTTTTTAGCAGAATTTGCTCAAACTTTGTCTTGTTCCTCTGTAAATCTTTACCTTCCAAACTGGCAAAATGATTTAGAATTGCACTTTTGTTGAGCCATTGCCAAACATTTGCCAAACTCAACAGAGTTCCATAATGATTAATTTATTTCATTGAATGGCATTTAATGAATATTTCTACCGATTAAGTTGGATAGTGTTAGATATCAGTGCAGATATTTTGAAATGCAACTTCAATTTACCTTCTGACTTGCAGGCTGAATATTGTGTGCACAGAATCCCATGTCACTAGTGCCTTCATGCCAGTGTGCTTAAATTCCGTCAAAATATTAAAAAATACTTCTTTTTTTTTCTGTTTGAACAGCATCCAATTGTCATTGGTGTATAGGACTACAGTACAATGTATTTCTTATTTGTACGTGTATGTACCAGCATTGTGTTGTTTGAAAATTGAGTTGGTGAGCATTTGTGTGTGTGTGTGTGTGTGTGTGTGTGTGTGTGTGTGTGTGTGTGTGTGTGTGTGTGTGTGTGTGCTTGCACTGTTTTTTATTTGTATTGTACAAGTTGGGCCTCAAAAGTCATCGCAAAACTTAACACCGTACTCCGTACAAATGTACATATAAAACTCGTGAAATACGGCTGAAATATACATGTACGAGTGTTACATATTTGCCAGGGCCAGGAGTTAGGTTTTGGCCATAAAATAAACAAACACACAAACACTGGTTAACCTGATTTTCATGCCAGTTGACCGTAGTGTTGCCTTTGCAAAGGTCTCACAAGATTCAAGGCCTGTATGGGAAAATATAGAGGTACATCAAAACCATGCACATAAAAAAAAACAACAACAAAAAACAAATCTATTGGTGTAACCCTTCTTTTACTTCGTTTTTAACACTCATCTTTGTATACAAATACAATCTGACCAATTGTAAAAACTCATGATGTTGTGGAAAGGCCCCATATGTAAATAACTATCATTAATAATGAAAATTGTCTGTGTGGGTGTCCATTAAAAATTACACATTATAAAAGGGCCTTAGGTGCAGTGACCTAGCACTACAATCCCCAACACACCTAAAAGATGATAATTTCACAAAGGTTTAGCCAGATGGCAAACCACAAGTCATGAATACAACGTATATTTATCACATTTTACCAGGTGACATGGGCAGAGACAAAATCAAAACAATAACATTTTCTGGCTATTTAAGGGTACCAGGACATACAAATATTCAAGGGCACATGTACTGCATACAATATTTCAAATTTTGGACTCCTTTTTATGAAAAATACTCAGATATGTGAGTGATGACAGGAAATGCATGCTGATTTATTTGTCCACAATTATTCTAATTGTATACATGTACAAAAAATGCATGTCCGTGAGGGTTGGGGGAAAAAAAGAAGGTTAACACCAGGTAACATGGGACAGTCAGGAACACATGAGATAGTGACAATCATGATTTGGGCTAGCTGCTTTCAACTTGGGCTAGGTAAGAAGATAACATGTAATATCAAGACCCAATTGTACACAGTGTATACAGTTTCATTTGTTTGTTTGTTTGTTTGTTTGTTTGTTTTTTTACAGAATGGCTAACTTGGGTACTTGCCATTTCATGCGTTTATTTCCTTACATCCATTCATATCAAAATACAGCCAGAATCAACCCATTTGTCACAGGATTCTGATACATATGACTACACATAGAACTCAGGAGATTTCTTTTTAATAGGCAATGGGTTATCAACTCCTATTTATCAGCAGTGATTGGCTATTTCTGAAATTAAAGGGAAGGTACAGTATTGGAGGAGATGAGAATTGGGCTTTTAACTTTTTGCAAGATACCAAGAAAACATATACCATTTTAAGAGGAATTCAAAGTTTATTTGATGAAATTCGGATTTGGAATGACTGAAACAGCCAAAAACAAAGTAAAACATAGTGATCGTAATAAAGTGTGGGTCCCACACTTTATTAGAATCGCTCTTTTTTGGATATCTCAGCCATTTCAAAACCAATTTTCATCAAATAAACGTTGAATTCCTCATAGAATTACACGCTCTTTCATATTTCATAAGAGATTTCTCATTATCTCACCAAAAAATGTTAGAAACCTGAAATTAGGTCTCAACCAAAACTATACAATCCCTTTAAAGCAAAATATTGCTTCTTATTGTAAGATGAGACTATCACAAGTCAAAACCTGGTCATATATATTGTTATGGATGGCACTTTGTCTTCATGTACAGTGAAGGGCGAGATCTGACATAACCGTCAGACAATAAAGACTGCCTAAAAACTAGTCCACTTCCTGGACTGTATTCGTATGCAGCGTACCCGCGTACGTACGGACGTACGTTGATGGTGTATGTATGTACACTGTAGTACGCAAGATCACCCCTTTTTTTTCGGGAGTACCAATTGGTGGAGTGTCGCAGTCAGCGGTTGGGCGCATTGTGTAGGTGCATGTATGTGTATGCGTGTGTATTGGTGGGGAATGCGGACAATTAAAATCGTCCAGTATCTGGACTACCTAAAAACCTGATCGTAATTTGAAATCATTTGCTAGCGTTGAATCTGGGGTTTGCATGTGGATGTTTGTGCACATAACAAGATACAGTTTGATACTCTCACAATGTTGCTTCATGTAACACAGCTATTTATATTCCACAGTAATCCCCTCTGTAAGAAAACATTGTATACTACATTGTACTAATAACAGAACATTAAAAAAAAAAGAAAAAAAGAGACGAAATAAAAAGAAGAGGATATCATATGCTTGGTATCACTGTACAGCAGAGTACATCTACAGCTGTAGATGTTCAGATATCAAAGGTATTGTATCTGTTATACCCTCTTTATCACTTAAGTGTACCCGTACATGGAATCACAATAAAAGTACCGCTTAGCATTGGGAAGCACTGACTTTAAATTTCAGGATATGCTGTCTGATGTTTGTGCCTACTCCTACAACTGTGTTGTGGATACACTTCTTTTAAAAATGGAGATTATTATAATTGTTCAGTGCACTCACAAAGATAAAGGCCTCCAGTAGGGTCTACAGCAATTACAAATAATGTAGCTGCTACTTTCATTCTGACAAAATCAATGCTGTAATGAAACAGAAACAGTATGGCACAATAAAAAAAAAAAAGATCAGTTGCAACTTTGCAAATTCATCAACAATAAAAAGAAATAATAGGGCATAGAGTACTAGAATATTCACAGTAGGGGAACAATGTTGGTCTGAGCCGCAACTAGGGTCTACTCTCACTAACCCTTTCTGTGAACGATGAGTTTTCAACATGCACAAATTTCATACACATACCTATGGATAGAAAATTGATGTGAAATGCGGAGGTTAGTCACTTATTCTCAAATGCAAGAACTGGTTGCACACATTTGTGTCCCTGAAGTCATTAATATTTAAACCTGTACTGTTTTTACATACTAATAAACATGAAAAGTAACTTCACAAATTTGGGGTCAAATTACACACTTTGCAGTATGCGCATGTTCCCATACACATGCTGGACTCAGTAGAACTTCTTCCTTTTCCTCTTGAGGGCCTTGATCGCTTTCTTTTTGTTCGCTTTTCGAATCTGGGGATAGAAGACAAAGGAGCATCTGTGTAAGATTTAAAAGATCATCTTTCCTGAGACAGATTTAACACTTAGACTAGGTGGGATATGTTCTGAATGGCAATTGTCTGAAATAACCATTTTGGCTAAACTCTATTTTAAAAATACACATTCAATGTACAACACCTAACATAACATACTGCATGCTTACTTTGATGAATTGTCCCCTATACAGTTGAAGTTCTACAAGCAAACAATGTTAATGACCATGAACAACAGTCCGTTTGGTAGTGATAGGATGTAAAATAAAAGACAGATGATTTCTTGCAGTCAACAGATAAGTAAAGAAGAAGAAGAAGAAGAAGAAGAAGAAGAAAACGAAGAAAAAGAAGAAAAGAATTTGTCAATGCTTACCTTGCTGGATACTTTGCTCCTGCAGATATGTACAACCAGATAGAAGAGATAAAAGAAGAGAGAAAAGGATATTACAAAAATATTTAATGGTCAGTCACTCAGAAGAAGGGGGAGTAAAGACTGGTGATAATCATTTAATGAGCCTTCTTTGGCAAATTTAAAGACTTCATTTGTGCAAATGAGGGTTCATGTTTATGATTAATTTTACGTACATGACTGCTGTGGAAGCAAAGAATACTCGTTAGAAAGCAACTACAGAATCAACCGTTTTTTGCATTCCCTTGAAAGGACCAGGCAGTGAATTATGGGGCAGAGTGCTTTGCCTTAGGAGCACAACTCCTGCTGCCCATGGACTTGACTCTAGGACCTCATAATTGTGATCCTGCATCACAAACCACCAAAAAGTGGCCCAACATGAATTTTTGGTTAAGGACAGATGCTAAAGAGCAGCCTCTAAGCTGTAAAATGATGTGTGTGTATAAGTCAATACATATGGAGTTTCCAAACTACAATGTAGATAATGGAAAGAGAGTACACCCTCTAGAAAAGTGTTTACTGAAAAAAAAGGGGGCTTTGAAGTTGAAGGTCTATTCAAACACTTAATCCTCATCAAGCACTGCTCTGTGCAATGAATGGGACAAGAAAAAAAAAACAGGATGTAAGACCCCATAGTAACCACAATTAAGGGATTATCAGATTATGCTGAAATTTTACACACTGCATGTGTACATTCTATTCATGACTACTACCAACTTTCAAAGTAGTAGCAGCATACTTTTAGAAGTTATTAGAGCTGAAAATGAAGGGTGTGTAGAGGGTTGTTCAGAAGTGTATGGGGCCAGTAAAGCATGCATAATCACACTACTCTACAATAAAGTGCTGCATAAAAACTCTTATGAAAGCACCAAAACAAACAAACAAACAAAAAAACTGATGGTATGGATGCAAGGATTGTCCCCCCCCCCAAAAAAAAAAAAAAAAAAAAAAAAAAACAGCTGTAAATACATGGACAATTCAAACTGTAGTATTAGCATTGTTGAGCTAGGAATTCGTGTTTGCTACAGATCAGACACACTGCACTGCAAATGGAACACGGCTTGGGAACCCAAGAATGCCTACAGCATTTTGAACACCATCATCTGCTCACATGAAACTCTATACCTGTACACTTTGGAAAAACAGTCCTACCTCAATGTCCATTTCTTTCTTTACCATGAAAGGAGCCAACTCTTTGTATTATGACATACATGCATGTTATGGGCATTTTTCTCAGGCCAATTCTGGTACGGTATGGTACACTTTTGGAGCACATTGGTACAAAGAAAAGTGGGCCACTTTTGGTTCAGCAAGGTACAGTACAGTACACTTTTGGAGCGTTAAAGTGCTCCCCTGACAATATTTGGTACGGTAAGATGCACTTTGACCCTAAAAGGGCCGGGCTTTTTTGGCTATGCTCAGACCAGGGGGGATGGATTCCGCCCTCCCCCCCAGGATCTCGGCCATCGGTGGTGCGATCGCAATATTTGCATGCCTGAGACCCACGTCATAATCTTCAAGATCGTGTCATAAGATTTTCTAAAACAATCAATTTCTAATTTTAATTAATTAATAATGCAAATTAAGCTCAAGATCATATTTTAGCCTAATTAAAAGCATTGAGAGTCTAATTTTTGATCTGTAACTCTGTTTTAGTATATTCAACAATTGTACATCACAAAAACTTCCAAAACTCATTTCAATTCTTATGTATTTTATTGTTTTCTGAATTTCTTATGTATTTCGTTGTTTTTCAACTTTTGTTTTTTCTTTGTTTTTTCATCGGAAATTGTCACTGACCACTTTTCTACCATAATTAGCACAAAATTAATCAATGAAAGTGATTAATTGTAAAAATAATCAGGTTTTTATGAATTTCATGACAGAGCACTGTTTTCCATAGGAAATGTACACAAAATCACAAAATTGTGCCCGTTTTGGGGCGACATTCCGTTACAAAAATGGGCGTGGCTTCGCAAAAGTATGCGCGGACGTTGCAAATTTGGTCTCAAAAGTTGCGCGAGACTTGAACAAAGAAAGTCAAGAAGCCTCGCGACGAGGCCTTCTCGCGTTACAGAATTATAACGTGAAACGTCGAGGGGGGCGGATTACTCGGATGCACCCAAAGACACTGTATCACTGTTGATCAATCAGATATCATAATTCTCATGATGAGGTACTGAGAAAGAGGAAACAAAAATACTGGTGCAGTGTAGGGTTACCTCTTTCTGACTGGCTCATCTAGCTCTCCATCAAGATCTCTGTCCAGCGCGCTGATGTTGTCAAATTTCGTCAGTCCGTCCAGGCTGGACATGGTGGTCAGGCGGCGGGATGCTTGCTGAGAATTGTGCGATGAGAAGTTGGTTTGACAGATGGTTACTTGCATGCACCAGTCCATACATGCTTAACTTTAGCTTTAATGCCAGCAAATTTAGTAAACTCATATGCTGTCCTTTGAGATCACAGCCTCAGCATTTACTCCTCTACGGCTTCACAATAAAACAAACGATCCAAAGACAGAAGGCAAATAGATTAGAAGCATTATATACAGAAGTTGGGATTTCACAGTTTTTAAATAATGGTAAGTGTACTCTGGCTGTAACTTTTTTTTTTCTTTCTTGTTTTAAGGCCTGAATGGTTTGTTACAACAACAAAAAAGTGACCTCTTCTCTAAATCAAGCCAAGATATTAAAATGATTAGTACTGAATTTGGCTTATAGACATGAATTTTGGAACAAAAAAGAGTAATTTGTAACTCTCCTTGGCACATGTCGGCAAAAACAGTTTTTGCAAAGGAAATCACTACTTCTGTAATTTAAAACACACAAAGTAAACTTATACAAAGAATTACAAAATTAAACACACTTCTTTTCAATTACTTCAATTCAGCTGAGTAAAAATTTATTTCAGATTAATGCAGTTTCATGTCATCTTTATCTATTCACATAAATGCACATTTTGGCTACAATCAATCAAAATACCATCAGAAGTGTATGAATAACTGACTCATAAGAGTATAATACACTAACACAATTAGCCATTGTTTTTTTTTTATACAATGAGGAAATAGCAGAGATTACTGCTACCTGACAAGAAACAATTTATGCAATGATGAAAGACCTTTCTGTTGCTAAATTAGACCAACAGCCAATTTTTCACTTTCCACAGCAAACGAGTCACTGTAAGGTGTTCTCGGTAGCAGGTTTATATAACCAAGACATACTGTATAAGCTGTTATTTTCATGAGGGTTTAATTTGTGTGAATTTTGCGAATCACATTTAGATTGCGAATTTGACAGCACACAAAAATGTTGCCATGTGCTAGGGTAACAATGCATTTCATTTACGATTCGCAAAAACAACATCTTGCGAAAATGTCTTTGACCTCCTAATTCGCGAAAATATCTGTACGCAAAAATAACAGGTCATACAGCGGTGGGGTCTACGGCAATTATCTCCTAGGCAATTACCCCAGCACATCATCAGCTACACGGTGCCTTGCCCAAGCAGAGCACGCACTTTAGTGCGCATATGTAGACCTTCGGTATGCGCAGCTAGAAGTCCCAAGTTCATTGACATTATATGTCAAAAGATCATAAATCCTTTAAAAATTCATAAAATTTTCAAGATCACTACCAAAATTTAATCATCTGTTCCTTGCGTCATCATCAACTTTTCCTGCAAATTCTATTCAAATCCGTTGAGAACTTTTTGAGTTATTTTGCAAGCAATCAAACTAATGTCGATGATCACTCAACCTCCTCCTTCCTTGGTGGAGGTAAAAAGAAGAAACGTATAGAAAAGATATTCTTCATCACTGTTGTGACTGTGTCACTTACCTTGTCCCTCTTGGTAACTGGGAGGCGCATGAAGTTTTCTTCTTCAAACCTGATTGGATGAATGAATTGACATTTCATTTGGGCAAGTGTAGGTAACAAATGGGAGACAATCTAAATCTTACAAGGGTACATAGTAGCCACGTAGCTTTGAAGCACAAATTTCCACCTGTAGGAGTGTCAATTCTTTTGGTTTGATTATTCTTGTATATCATGTGTATCTCTTTTGATATATTTGTTTATACTAAATACAAAATAGAAACACTTCCCTCTGATACAGCAATTATCAAATTGCACTCCACAGCCCTCAAAATCTACAGAACAATATCTGCACATGAAATGCAGCAACATCTTCAACAAGAAAACCAGGCAAGTTAGTTTAGCGTACCCAAGTCAGGTTAGCATTCTCTCGGATATGCGACCTTACAAAAAGGGTCATTAAATGTCTCAAAAATAATGCGAGTATGTTGAACTCGTTGAAGACTAGTCCCAAGTATACTCGGGCAGGTGTCTGCAGGAAATGCATGTCATAGCAAATCAGCTTGTCCTTGATGGGTTAATAGTAGAGTATGCCACAGTCTAGACATGTAGGGAAATCATAATCACTAGTAATCAACAGAAACACTTGTCTAAATCAAGAATTTTTCATGGAATGCCTTCAAGAAGATTGCAAAAATAGAAACTTACTCTCGTTTTTCCTTGGCCTCCCTATCTTCTCGCAGACGATGAAGACCTATGGATTCCTGTCACATACATAAAATCAGAATCAAGTGAGTGCACATACAGTACTTGGTTTCTTAGTATCCATGGCGAACACACAAACTCAAAAGTAATGGAACTCCTATCACAAGTTTTTCTTTCTGCAAGTTTACTCAATGTGGACAGAACTTGACATATGACTGTGTGAAACTACATACGTACACTTTGACTTAACAGTCATTTTGCCATAGCACTTTGGGCATTCAAATGTGTCAACAACATGTGCCTTTTGCCTTAAAGATCGCTTAAGAAAATATGAAGAGGGCACAATTTCCGACAAGCAATCACTCATTCAGGATACAATGCTTTACACAATGTTTCTCCTGTTTAGTAAAAAAGAAAAGAAAAAATAATAAAATAAAAAAATCATAATTATAATTATCTCATGTCATCTAATGTAATAAGCTACATATGTGATCCCACAAAAATACCAAGATGATGGTAATAACTCACATAGGAGGCACTGTATTGATGTCTTCCCAGCTTCCTAACAGTAACTATCATAATCCTTACAAGATTATAAAAAATGAAGCAAGCACTTGCAGAAATACTATTTATTGAAAAGATGATGGCCCTGAATTCTTAAGAATTGCCCATTCCATCTGGAATGTGACATTCACATCAAGTAATTACATTAATTACTGATTATGATGAATGATTGCAAACAAATATGAAAGAAGCACATTACAACTGCACACAGTCTATTACAAAAGATAATGAACAGCTTTGACATGAACACAAACTGCTCTTACAAAGATTGTATTCTTGGTGTAGATGAGTAACACCGGTGCATCTTTGGAGATACACTCATATTACCTCCTTTTTGGGAGGCTACATAGCACTGAGTTAAAAAAAAGTCAAGCACTGCCTTATTTGATACGAGTGAATCAACAAAACAATGAAGAGACATACCGTAACTTCTTCAGGTCCATCATAGTACTCAGCTGCAAATGAAGTCAAGGAAAATAGTGTGAAATATAACTGTTAATGAACAGATCCCATGAATATGCATTGTACAATCATTGAAATACTTTGTACAATCTCAAGACTAAAACTCTTAAGAGGTGGTCTACACAAAAATACACACAAAGGTACCAGCATTGTTATTGAATTAATCTTGAACCAAATAGGGAGTTTTACACCCAGTCTCGAGTGATCTTTGCCCTTTGTCTCTTTAGCTGGTTGGTTAGCGAGTGAACAATGCATGGTGGTAAAAGCCCCTTCAGAATTAACAAAAATTTGATGAAATGAAAAAAAAAAAAATGTTGGTACCAAGGACTTTGTTATAACGGCAGTTGCCTGTATATATAAATTATGAAATCATGTGACCGTGCATCACAAAATGACCGAAAAGTCGCACCCCTTGATTTTATGTGAAGACTCAAAAAAGGTAAAAGGGGTCAACCAAGTAAATATTAAGTTTTCCATATTTTCTGAAAGAGCTACCCTTCTTCTACATTACTGTTTAGTTTGGGATCATAAAATGAATGAAAAAGTGCATTTTCAGCAGATTTTCTACGACCTGTTTTTGAAGAGAAATGATATCAGGTATGTCTTAGAGGCTCCTTTTCATTTCTTGATAACCCTTTGCACACTCTTCACTTTCAAGTCTGAGAACTTTTGAAGGGATAACGCTACTGCTTTGAAAGTTGGCATCAATCATGGATAGAATGTGTTAATACTAATAGAGCATGCTCAATTTCAATTTAATCTGATAATCCCTTCTGTGTTGTTACTCCAGTGGTTTACATCCTGTTTTTTGTCCCATTCATTGCACAGCGAGCATGGTTTGGTAAAGATTAAACGGTTGAATAGACAGATAGGCCCTGTACTTCAGAGCCTCTCTTCTCAGTTCACACTTTCCAGAGTGTGTGCTTTCTTTCTGGTATTTAGATAAGTTAGGGGAGTCCATTTAAACTGAGTTATACACCATTTTAAAGCTTAGAGTCTGCTCTTTAAGAATCTGCCCTTCACTAAAAATCTATGTCTGGCGACTTCTTGTTGGTTTTGTGATGCAGGGTCACATATATAAATTATGTAATCATATGGTGACGTACCACGTAGCTCTCTGATCATCTGGCTGCTTAGCGCCCTCTTCTTGGCTTTCTCCAGCTGGCGTTCTCGTCTCTCCTTCAAGCTCTCGTCTCCATCTGCCACGACGGTGAGAGACAGACAAAGAGTGACATGACAAGATCCGACTTAGAATGCTATGTGGAACTTTTATGAACCTAACAAGTTTACTGGATGAATTTCTGAAAAGTCCTTGCACAAATCCCATCAGCAACAAAGGAGAATCAGAGTCCATAATTTTCCAAGTGGTGTTGTCTAGTTGTTTATATCTCAATAGCCCTGACATTATCAAGTTGGCACCTGTTATAACATTTTTGAAAACTAGAAATGTCGCTTTGGCGACTGGTATGCCTCCGCCATAATGCATGATTTTCCCAATAGGTCTAGATAGTACATGTGGACACTGTGTGATTACATTTTCACAAATTGGCAAAATATTGGAATGACAAGTTTGTCACAAATGTGTTGAATGTTCACCTTCCTTGACGTAGGTTTAATTGGATGAATAGGAGAGCATGTATCTAGGGATTTAAGGACTTTAACTTGACTTTGACCCATTCATACATTTAGGCATTGAGTAATTTTCAAGGTACAGGTGTGGAGAAAAAGTTCAACTTCTGAATTGAATAGTAAATTGTTATCATTTTCATCTGGCCCTTGACCCTAAAATTCATAAGATAATTACTTTCAGATAGAACATGCATAATATGTACTAAGTTTCAAGGTAACTTGAGCCACTTCCGAGATATGGAGGAAAAAGTTAGTTCAGCACTTTCACTTATCTTTGACCTTTTGACCTTTGAGGCAAAAAGAGAAAAAAAAAACTTTCCAGAGAATTTCTATTAGGTTACACACGCATACACCAAGTGTAAAAAAATAACCCTGTTGGCATTGCATAAATATGAGGGTAATAGTAACATTTTGAAGTCTTGCACTTGACCTTTGACCCCTGACCTTTGACCCCATGAACCCTACATTCTCTAGATAATCACTTCCAGTCAGTACATGTATATACTATGTTCCATGAAGATACCTTGAACAATTTTCCAAGGTACGGAGAAAAAAAAAGAAGTTTTAATATTTTTACTTGACCTTTTGACCTTTGACCTTTGACCTCATGACCCAAACTGTCACCAGAGAATCTTAATTGGGTAATACATGTATACACTAAGTTTCAAGAAAATCTCTTCAGGCATTCAATAGATATGGTGGAAATAGTGAAATTTTATGTATTTGACCCTGACCTTTTGACCTTTGACCTTTGACCTCATGACCCAAACTTTCACCAGAGAATCTTAATTAGGTAAAACATGTATACACTAAGTTTCAAGAAAATATCTTCAGGCATTCAATAGATATGGTGGAAATAGTGAAATTTTATGTATTTGACCTTGACCTTTTGACCTTTGACCTTGAGCATGTGCACCCAAAAGTTGATAGGCACAACTTCACCCCCTAATACACATACATGCCAAGTTTCATTAGGATACCTCAACAGGTTTCGATAGTTACCTTGTCCACAAAATTCATTACGGACGGACGGAAAGGACCGACGGACGGACGGACGGACGGAAGGACGGACGGACGGACGGACGGACGGACGGACAACCCGAAAACATAATGCCTCCGGCACCACTTCGTGGCTGAGGCATAAAAAAAAAAGGCTCAAGCGTGATTTAAACGCAATTCCAGCATGTGTGACAGGAGACATTGCTGAACATAAGAATACCCCAAAACTAATACATTGTGTTCTAGAAATGGGAACATGTATTTTACACTATCCAAGAAGCCTTGATTTGTGTAAAAGTGTAATGTACACTTATTGTACATAGAAAATACAATTTCATAGTTGTCAAGATCATCTTAAAGGGCAGTCCTGAACCAGATTTAACTTTAACCCTTTTCCCCCCCCCCCCCCCCCCCCCCGCAGAAAAGGACCAAAAAAAAAAATTCATGACAATGAAAATTGTATCACAATCAGACTAAAAATAAGGAAGCTATGAAATGCTGAAAATAAACTAATTTTTGCAAAATAGTTCTCAAACAATTGATGTGAATATACAACTGAGTGAGCTGATGATGGCATCACCTCAAAATCTGATTTCGAAAAACCTGGCTAAAATAAAATTTTCTTGATACAAAATGTAAAACATAATGTTATTTCTGGCTGAAAAA
The DNA here is from genome assembly GCA_033980235.1 of Diadema setosum. NCBI lineage: Eukaryota > Metazoa > Echinodermata > Echinoidea > Diadematoida > Diadematidae > Diadema > Diadema setosum. The sequence goes on along the minus strand of CM067073.1, from coordinate 16,581,006 downwards.
CTTCAATATAATGATCAGTCACATTTATTAGGACTTGAGGCTTCAACTCACTTCAACAACAACAACAACAACAAAAAACACCCCAAAACAGAACAAAAACAAAGGCAAGCACCATTATGTGTCATGCCCATTCACGTACAAAAAATTGTACGTGAATGGATATAACAGATTAAAGAAAAGAGATATAACAGATAAAAAGAGATATAAAAGAGTAAAAATTTATGGCAAAAAAGAAACGCGCCATAAAAACTTAACATTGAGCCCTTAAAGCTCGTTGACCCCTGCCTGTGACCTTTGACCTTGTGGTGACCATCCACTTCTCAAGGGACATCCACAATCCAAGTTTGGTCACAAATGGAGTTATGGATCAAAAGTTATGACCCATAATAGAAACGCGCCATTGGGCTCTACAAGTTTGTTGACCCCTGCCTGTAACCTTTGACCTTGAGGTGACCTTCATATATGGTAAAAATCGAAACTTTGTATGACCCCTCTTCCCTCGAAGTTTGATTGCAATTGAAGCCCAGAGTAAAGAGTTATTGAAGTTTTTGAAGCGTTACAGACAGACGACCGACGGACGGACGGACGGACAGACGGACGGACAGACGCCGCAGGCGATCCCTTAGTCTCCCCTCACCTCCAGTGGGCTCGACAAAAACTGGAAATTTCAAGGTTTCGCGTACAAACTACACAGCACGTTGTGAGGTGATGACATCATCAGCTCACTCATTTGCACATTCATATTGACTGTACAAGAACTGTTTTGTGAAAATTAGCACAACTTTCCAATTTCATAACTTTATCCAATAAATGTTTAAGTTTATATGATTTTCGGACAGTTTTCAATGCTGTGCTCACAAACAACATTCTTTCTTGTCAGACTAACGTTTGACCGGTCTGGACATGTCCCCTAATGACTGTAAAATACAAGTGTAGATGCTGTACACGAGATGATTCTGTGCGATCCATTGCTAACAGGAACTGATTGTACTACATGTCAGCCCTATGTGAAACAAAAAATAGCTCAGGGACAAAGGGTTAGTCACTTTACCGTAGTACATGGCAGCAACCTTTGGAGGAACATATTTCTTTGGCTTCTTCGTTTTCTCCTCATCACTTTCATCATCAGTGTCACTGACATCTTCATCTTGCAGCTGGATGGGAAATGCAAAAGCGATATATGAAAAACAAGCAAACAAACATGGGAGTTAACCTTGTAATCATCATCAGCAAATAAGCCGAAAGTGACGTTGATTGTATCACATCTTAGAGAGAAATGCTAGTCCATGGTAAGTGAAATAAATACTCTGGCTAAGAGAGTGGCAAAGATGTTGATACTGTTTAAGCTGATTTCTGAAAGTATCAATTTTTCATGTTTAATCACATGAACAAGGAGGAGGGAGGAGGAAGAGGAGGAGGAGGAGGAGGAGGTGGGAGGTGGAGGAGGAGATGATGATGATAATGATAACACTCACTCGGCTCACAAGGTTGTCAGGATTTGGCTTAAAGCGCAGTGGGTCATTGGCAGCAGGTATCCCAGTTGCGGCCGTCTTGACAAGCTTGTCGATCTGGTAAGTGAGCTTCTGGTCTATAGGTCGCATCTTCTCCAGCACAGTGCGATTCTCTGCAAGCCTCATCACAGCAGGATCGCCACTGATCTTCTTGCCCTTTGCCTTGCGCAGCATGATGTAACTGAGGTCTGTGAGATAGCTGGATCAATATCACAAATGGGAACAATGTCTAGATAAGGTCGTATTTCAGCAGGATTCGTCCAATACCATACAAAGAAAAATGGAATCTCTGTGAATGATTCTTTGATTAACTTCAACATACTCAAATGGTTTCTCCTTCAGACAATACAAATGAGAAATTCTTCTCCAACTTCTATTACATGCTGATCATACATTATTTTGTGACATGTTCACTACATAAACATCACTACCACCTCTACACATGAAACAAGCCTACTCACAAATCCTCTTCTTGTCAGGCCCAGTTACATACAGGTTGTCACTATATATTGTCAATTATTCTGGTTCTTCTTAATTTGTTCACTCTTGTCCAAAACTGCCATTGCATACCAAATAGATATTATGTTAACAATACATGAACGTAGTGATGTCATGTACTATCACAACTTGAGCCATAATACCTCACACTAGTGGATCTAATCATGCTCTCATTATAAACTGAAAGGGTATAGTAACCTACCTCAAATAATTATAATAATTATGGATTCACATTTTTCCTGGCAAAAATGAAAGAGCACTTGACTTTTTCTTGTTCCTCCCTGGAGGGGCCATACACTACCTCAGGAGAAGATGGTGCTTGACATCCAGAAAACTGATGCCTTTTCTTGTCGACAGCTCCCCATCCTCCACTCGTTTAAGCAGGGCCTTGATTGCTTTTCCCACACCAGAAATCTGCAGTAGGGAAGAATTACATCCCGAAAAATTACTCGCTTGTTATTGCAGGAATTATTGCCAAGTAAACTCTAATTCCGCCAAGATCCCCTCTCTTTATGAAGAGCTTGTTGCTTTGGTTGTGTTGCCTAGTACTGCAGTACGTGGACAGATCCTATGTATTTCAAATTAACTTTAAATCTTTGATCCTGTACTTTATTGGTCACCTGTTTCTGCCATCATGCTTGCACTTATACCTGTAGGTAAGTTGAATCTCAAGTTACAAATATTACAATGGGAACTTTCACATGATGTGGACATGGACCTCCTCCTGCTCACTACACAAGGAAACTTAGCAGATTCAAGCTTATGTGGAGTGTCATGTAAACACATGGTGCACAATAAAGGCAGCACACCACAACCCGCATGATGTCACAAGTGAGCTGCAGTAGTGCGCTACAGTTAGCCTATGATACATGTATGATGCAAGTGTAGTACATTGTACATGTACTGCATAAAGGCATCATCACATTGCAGTCCACAAATCAAAGAGTCAAGAGTCCCCAAAACAATCTTACCTGTTCTGTCAATCCTTTCAGTAATGTCTGGAACCTTGTCAGTTCATCTTCACTTATCTGCAGTAGAAAAAAAAGAGCAATGGAACAAGACAACCACAGAAAGAAAATGTAAAAAAAAAGAAAGAAAGAAAGGAGAACAGAAGAACAAACATTCTTATGCATGATTTTAACCTCTAACCTAAGATCAGACTGCTCACCTTTCTTTGGGATGGTATAGTATTAGTTGAGATGAGGATTTGGCTTTTAACTTTTTTGTGAGATACCAAGAAACCACATATGAAATAGTATTGAGCATACCATTTCAAAAGGAATTCCAATGTTTATTTGATGAAAATTAGTTTTTGAATGGCTGAGATATCCATAAACAAAGTAAAACAAAGTGATTGTAATAAAAGGTAGCTCCAATCATTTCTTAGGATTGCTCTGTTTTGGATGTCACAGCCATTTCAAAACCAATTTTCATCAAACAAATGTTGAATTCCTCTTGGAATTACATGCTCTTTCTTATTTCATAATAGGTTTCTCATTACAGTATCTCATCTAAAAATTTTAGAAATCTGAAGTTACAGTTGTAGGTCTCAGCTAAAACTATATGATCACTTTAGTGGGGTAATATCAAGGGTGTTGGTTGGGATCCCAGGAGCCCATTACAGAGTAGTATTGTTCTACAAAAAGTATGAGAGTTGGTTGTGCAGTGGTACAGTTGGTTTTGAGCAGGAATCATCTGATAAAAGAGTAAGCTGACCAAAATCTGGCCACTTAAGGGTGTGTACAGTTCTGGTTGAGGTGAGGATTTAGCTTTTAACGTTTTGCGAGATATTCAGAAACCACTCTATGAGATGTTAAAGAGCATGGAATTCTAAGGGGTATAAAAAATTCATTTGAAGAAAATCAGTTTTGAAATGGCAGAGATATCCAAAAACAAGGTGAAACAAAGAGATCCTAATAAAAGTCGTGGGTCTGTAGTCTTTTATTATTATCACTTTTTTGGACATCTCAGCCATTTGAAAACCAATTTTCATCATATAAACGTCGAGTCCTTCGTAAATATGCTCTTTCATATTTCATAAGAGGTTTCTCATTATCTCACTTAGGAATGTAAAAAAACATGAATCCCCACCTCAATCAGTACTGTACAGCCCCTTGAAGCTTTTTCTGCAATTTTATTTATTCAACTAAAATAATTCATCAAAATCTGGTAATCCTGGAGTTTACATGTAGGGGCAGAAGGCAGTTACAAAGCTTGTGTATGTCATTTGAATGATCAAAGTGTATCGTTTTTTGGGTCATAACTGCTGCCTTCTGCCCCTTTACTCCTGGGATTGCCAGTACAAGTTGTAGGAAGGTATGCACCTACAATGTACAGTGTAAGTTTAAAAATCTTAGCATGCAGCATTTGTACATCCTGCTTATGGATCCTGCAGAGCATCCTCGTAGAAGTAGAAATATCATTGGCTCTAATGTCTACCAGTTCTACTGGGTCATGGCCAGGTGGGGAGGCGTCAAACTTGAACCTGATTGGTTAATCATTCCAAAACTTATACTGGATCTGGATCTGGACCTGGATCTGGACCTGGATCTGGATGTGATACAGTGCAGGACCGACCTTTCCGTATAAAGCACCGGTTGAGAGAGGGCGCATGGTTTTTAGTCGTAACGGAGATTGCTTTTCTCGAGCTTTGCTTTAAAGGACAAGTTCACCTTCATAGACATGTGGGTTGAGTGAATGCAGCAATATTAGTAGAACACATCAGTGACAGTTTGAGCAAAATCTAACAATCCGTTAAAAAGTTATGATTTTTTGAAGTTTTTGCTCAGTCATGGCTGGATGAAAAGACTACTACATGTCACATGAGTACAACGATATAAAGAAAGAATAAAGAAAATTCAACATATTTCCATTTTTCTCACATAACAAAAGAACACTTGACTTCTCTCTTTCAGAAGGCAGGGGGAATAATATTACCCTTAACATACGTCAGTAGCAAGTCGAAGAAATGTGCACTTTATTCAAAAAGTAAAGTTTTGGGAAATTCTCTTTTTATTTTCCTTATATACTGTAGTTGTACGCATGTGACATCATACACTGTAGTAGTCTTCTCTTCCAGCAGTGACTGCGCAGATACTTAAAATATTCATAACTTTTGAACGGATTGTCCATTTTTCCTCAAACTTTCACTGATGTGTTTTACTAATATTGCTGCATTCTCTCAATCCTTATGAACGTGTATATGAAGGTGGACTTGTCCTTTAAAGACTTCTGGTGATGTACAGTGTACTATTGACAACTTCGGTGGGAAGCTGATTCCAAGCCAGAGTTGTTTTCACACAAAAAAAAGAATTTTTCAGTTGCTCTGTTTTACAATGTCTTACTGAATGACACTTTGTACATGTATGATTTGTAACATATTTCTCTACAACAGGGCTGCACACTAACCCATTTTTTCTGCCGGTCCAACCTGTCTCTGTCGGACCGGTAAATGCCCCGTTTTACCATTTTTTACCGGTCCGAACAGAAAATTTACCGGTCAACAACGACAACCTAAAAAACATTAAATGACTTGCAAACTTATTTTCTTGTTTTTTACGGACGTACCCCCTTACCCATGTACATTTTACAGATTAATATTTTTTTTTTTAAACTTGAATTATTTATTGCACAAGAAATTTAAAAAAAAAAGATAGGAAAAAATGGAATGTTTGTTTGTGAATTACAGTGTAAAATGATAATGAACAAAATCAGATTGTATCAAATGCGTTTGTGACTTTTTCTAAACATCGGCGCACGAACTTGTTGCGTAACCTGCTCTTGGTGGTCAGTTGGATTGCGACGATTTAATGAATTATTTTAGCTGTGATAGTTTCTGATGCACGCGCTTCAAGGGGTTCTTTATTTTTCTCCCGATAATCTATTCGCATTGTGCATGCGTTCTTGAAAGGTACACGACATGCAGGGCCGAATTCGCAATCCTTTTTGCGCCCATTTCCACCTCAAATATTAGCGGGATTGTGACGATTTCATAAATTACTTCGGCTGTAATATTTTCAGATGCAAGCGCCAAAAGAGGTTGAAAATGTGTCCTTTATTTTTCCCGATAAACTCTTCGAATTTCGTAAGTGCGTTCTTAAAAAGATGCACCACATGGCCGAATTCATGATACTTTTTGCGCCTATTTCTACCGCAAATACCAGCGGAATTGTGGCAATTTCATGAATTACTTCGGATGTAACTTTTTGTGATGCACGCACCGGCGAGAATGGTTGAAAATGCGTTCTTTATTTTTCTCCCCATAATCTCTTCGCATTCCGTACATGCGTTCTTGAAAGGTATACGACACGGCAGAATTCACGATCCTTTTTGCGCCTATTTCTACCTAAAATATCAGCGGGATTGCGATGATTTTATGAATAACTTCGGCTGTAATCTTTTATGATAACGCGCCAAAATGGGTTGAAAATGTGTCCTTTATTTTTCCCGGATAAACTCTTCGCATTTCGTAAATGCGTGCTTAAAAGATATACGACACGGCCAAAAATCATGATTCTTTTTGCGCCTATTGTTTCCTCAAACTTCAACGGGATTGCGATGATTTCATGAATTATTATTCGGCTGTAATCTTTATGATGCACGGGCCAAAAGGGGTTGAAAATGTAAAGTGTATTTTTCTCCCAATAATCTCTTCGCATTTCGTACATGCGTATACGACACGGCTGAATCACGATCCTTTTATCGCCTATTTCTACATTAAATATCAGCCGAATTGTGGCAATTTCATGAATTACTTCTGATGTAATCTTTTGTGATGCACGCACCAGCTAGAATGGTTGAAAATGCGTTCTTTATTTTTCTCCCCATAATTTCTTCGCATTCCGTAGATGCGTTCTTGAAAGGTATACGACACGGCCGAATTCACGATCCTTTTTGCGTCTATTTCTACCTGAAATATCAGCGGGATTGCGATGATTTCATGTATGACTTCGGATGCAATCTTTTATGATACAAAAGGGGTTGAAAATGTGTCCTTTATTTTTCCCCGATAAACTCTTCGCATTTCGTAAATGCGTTCTTAAAAGATACACGACACGGCCAAAAATCATGATTCTTTTGCGCCTATCGTTTCCTCAAACTTCAACGGGATTGCGATGATTTTATGAATTATTATTCGGCTCTAATCTTTATGATGCACGGGCCAAAAGGGTTTGAAAATGTGTCCTGTATTTTTCACCCAATAATCACTTCGCATTGCGTACATGCCTATACGTCACGGCCGAATTCACGATCCTTTTAGCGCCTAGCGGGATTGCGATATGTGGAATTTATTTTCGCTAGCGAGCGCATACCTCTTCCCTCCGTTGCGCATTTTTTTGTTGCGTAATACTGTTCGCATTCTCCTCCTCGCCTGCTTATATATTCTCCTAGTTAGCCTTTCAGGCTTCATTCTCGGTCGAGCATTCCACCATCACTCCCACCCAGCATACCCCTCCCTTCCAGTTAATGTTTGTCTTCCATATACTTTAGTATACTGATATTTTTACAAGTTTGCTTTGATCATGTTGATCATCACATTTATGCTATTTTTATATTCCGCAAGATTGTTCCCAAGCAATGTTGCTGGTCTGTCGTTCTTTTTTCCTTCTTGATTTCACAGGCGAATGGGCTAAGTACACCGCTTCCTTACACGATCCAGCCCTGCAACGTCTGGCAGCCGTAGATCTTCCAGCACTCCTCGCATCTTCCAAAGCCGATTCCACCACAAGGCTCTATCTCACGTATTGGAGAAAATGGGAGGCTTGGACAACCTCGCATCCAAGCATTCCAGCTTTCCCGGTCGCCCCGTTTCACCTTTCCCTCTACCTGGCGCACCTGGCAGCCACCGGTCCCAAGTCCGTCGCGGACCCAACAATAGCCGCCATCAAGTGGATTCACAGTTTAGCAGGTTTTCCGTCGCCCACCGACGATCCCATGGTCAAGACTGCCCTTCAGGGTTTCAAGCGCCTACATTCTTCTCCAACCTCACGCAAGTTACCGTTATCTCCCCATATTTTGCGAGAAATCCAGAAAGTGCACGGCCAAGCCAACGCGTCTTTGGCGGATCTCCGGATCCTGTTCATTTCTTTTATCTCCTACGCCGGATTCCTGCGTTTTGACGATCTCAAAAAGGTATCTCGAAAAAGCTGCACCTTCTCGCAGGAATGCCTCAGTATCCACCTACCAAGTTCGAAATCGGATCAATTCAGACAAGGTAGCGACATAATCATCGCCAGGACAGGCAAGGACACCTGCCCAGTTCGCGTAGCGGAGCGCTATTTTGCCGCTCTCGGTGATCCTCTAGATTGTCCCCTCCCAGCTCTTCGTAGGTTGCAGGTCTCCAAGCGCGGCCTGATTCCCACCTCTCATCCTTTAAGTTACTCTCGCACTCGCGAGATCATATTGGATGCCATTAAGCCTTTCGTGCCCGACATCTCAAGGTACGGGCTTCACAGTATGAGGTCCGGCGGCGCTACAGCCGCATTCAATGCTCACGTTCCTACTTTTTTGATTTCTAGGCAGGGTAGATGGAGCTCCGATAAGGCTCGCAATAAATACGTGCAAATTGATTTAGAGGCCAAGCTATTAGCTTCCACCTCTCTCGGCATTTAATCGGTTTTTTTTTTAGCCCATCTATACAGCATAGATTACATCTTCCTTTTGCACAGTTTCTTTTTCGCGAACGTCCCAGTATTTAGATTTTCTTGGTCAGATAACCCATATAGTTCTGTACTGTTACTCCATACGTCTCATATATCCCATTACGATGTTTATGCTCAATTATTGAATGTTCGTAAACGGCCGCATCTAGCAGTTCCTACATTTCAGTATTTTTTGGAATCTCGTTACATTTTGTACGTCATCTCCTACAGTTCGACGTTTTGTACCCAAGTTTTTTCTCGACGCCTCTTTTCAAACAGGCAAACCTTGTACCAATTTCACGCCTCATATTGCTAGCAGGCGTTAAAAGGCTTCATTTATCCCGCTTGCTCATTCTTTTACGCTTTTAATTTTCCCCATACGGTTAATTTAACCTTCATGTCTGAGCAAGGAGCCAGGGAGTGCGCCCTCGTTTAGTATCCTTGGTCGCAACCACGTTTCCTCCACGGGGGGTTTTTCGTGGCCTCCGTAACTTTTGCTCACGCACTAGTTTTGATACTATACGCCTTGCTCTTTAGGGCTCGTACTTCATTTCCCTATCAGTTGTATCCCCGTTCCAACCTCTCTAGTACGTCTTACGCTTAACATCCGCAATCCTCATTTTTTCTCATCTGTGCCTTACAGTTACGACACTTTTCTTACCTTAAGATTTGCAGGCCATATACAGTTGGTGGAACCCATATCTAAAAATATTTCGGTCAGGTATTTATGGTGTTTACTACGCCCATGGACTTGTTGCTGTGATACACGCATTATTGATATTCACGAGCATTCCATATTGGATCTTCAATAATTTCCAAGCATTGAAGCTCAGATGCGAAAACCCGCTATCTTCGTCTATGATATGTGTTCTTTTATATTTCCCCGACACACGGATTGCCTGAGACCCCTTTTGGTCTTTAATGTTCTCTCTCATGAATAAATCGAGAGCGCGTGGTATGCTCAACCCAATTGCAGGGTGTTCACAAAATTCAACGTTTTCACGTGTCATGATTTCATTATGTCTGTGCGTGTGTCATCCGTATGCGTGTATGAGCGAGATATAGAAAATAAATGAACTTTCTTTCGGAGTGAGAGCGTAGCGGTAACGGAGATAGAAAGTCATTATATTATTTCGGCAGAAGGGTTGAAAATGCGTTCTTTATTTTTCTCCCGATAATTTCTGCGCATTTGTGCATGCGTTTTCAAAATTATACATTGCATGCAGGGCCGAATTCGATATTCTTTTTGCGCCTATTATTGTTTACTAAAATTCCAACGGCTTGCGAAATTTTCATGAATTACTATTCGGCTGTAATCTATATGATGCAAGCGCCAACAGGGGTGAAAATGTGTCCTTTATTTTTCTCCCGCTAATCTTTTCCCATTTCGTTATACATGCGTTCTTAAAAGGTATACGACACGGCCGAATTCACGATCCTTTTTGCGCCTATTTCTACCTCAAATATCAGCGGGATTGTGGCGATTTCATGAACTACTTCAGATGTAATTTTTTTATGATGCACGCACGAGAAGGGTAAAATGTGTTTTTTATTTTTCTCCCGATAATCTCGTCGCATTTGTGCATGCGTTTTTGATAACCAACACGGCATGCAGGACTGAATTCAAGATCATTTTTGCGCCTATTATTTCCTCAAATTTCAACGGGATTGCGTTGATTTCATGAATTGTTATTCGGCTGTAATCTTTTATGATGCACTCACCAAAATGTGTCCTTTTTTTTTTCTCTCTCTCTCTCTCTCTCTCTCCTCTATAATCTCTTCGCATTTCGTACATAAGCTTTTGAAAGATACGACGCGGCCGGTCGAATTCATGGTCCTTTTATGGGACGATTTCTACCTCAAATATGTAAGCGGGACTGCCATGATTTCATGATTATTTTTCCTCCCTAGTATTATCTATTCACATTTTGTGCATGCGTTCTTAAAAAGTACACGGAAGAGCCGATTTCGTGATCCTTTTTGCGCCTATCTTCATTATGAGACCATTCTGAGCGAATGAAAATATTCATTTGTGAAATGACTGTGTAAAATGAAAATGAACGCAATCAGATCCATTTACTGTATCGCTGAATATCGAATGTGTTTTTACTTTTTCTAAAAATCGACACAAGTAAATTAGTTCTAACATAACTGCCACGCTGCTGCGAAGCCGGGATCGGATCGATCTTGCGTTAAAAAAAAAAAATCATGAGTAAAATGACCCAGAAATGCGTGCGCTTCTATCAATGCTTCTTGTCTGACATGACCGCCGATCGCAAGCAAACGATAAACAGTTACACTGTACGTCATGCTCTGCATGTATTGCATTGCATGGCAGTGCAACGCCAAATGCTCAAGCGAGGGCGAATAACTGGTCGACTGCTAGTAGTCTGGGTGCCAAAGCCACTTTTTGGGCCTAACCTTGTTTTACCGTCCACCCAATGTTTTTTGATGGTTTTACCCTATTTCGGGGGTGCTGAATCCGAATCTGGATGATGCAACTCTTGCATCCTTGAGGGTCTTGAGATATTCAAGATGGCCGCCAAAATGGCCGCCCGAACTGGAAATTCCCACGTATTTCCTTCTAAATGGTGATAAATTGAAAACAATTGATGGTTTTACCCTATTTCGAGGATGTCAAATTCGAATCTGGATGATGCAACTCTTGCGTCCTTGAGGATTTTGAGATATTCAAGATGGCCGCCAAGATGGCCGCCAAAACCGAAAATTCCCACGTATTTCCTTCTAAATGGTGTAAAATTGAAAATAATCGATGATCCTACCCTATTTGGAAGGTGCTGAATCCGAATCTGGATGATGCAAACCTTGCATCCTTGAGGGTATTGAGATATTCAAGATGGCCGCCAAAATGGCCGCCAAAATGGCCGGCAATTAAAACCGGAAATTTCTATGTATTAGCTTTTAAATGGTGAGAAATAGAAAACAATTGATGGTTTTCCCCTATTTCGAGGGTGCTGAATCCGAATCTGAATGATGCACCTCGAGATAGTCAAGATTTTCGCCAAAATGGCCGCCAAAACGGAAACTCTTAGGTATTTCCTTCTTATAAATGGTGAGAAATTGCTAACAATTGATGGTTTTGCCCTATTTTTTTTTTGACTGAAAGATTTCAGGTTTTCGTCAATGGCACAATTTGAACTTGCTGTATATACAGTGAAACCAGCTCTACCGGATATCTTTGAGTTGGTACGATACAAATGTGCCAGCAATGAACCCTTCAAGACTACAGATGCGGTTGAATAATTGCAAGATTACACTTTTTCCTCTACATATAATGGATAAGTTTTGAACACTAACAATCAATGGACAAGACATGTTCATCTAAATCATTTATTGTAATAGTGATGTAGAGAAGTGTATTGAAATTACCCAACATTACCTGTCTTAATCCATGAACACTCAAATTGGTTATTTGGTTTATATTGGTGGCCTTGATGACATTGTTGAAGACACGAGTGGGACATTTTTATTGTTATGCTTCATTTTTTTTCAATATGATGCAACATTATATATATGTGTATATGTATAATTATGTATATATAATCTATTACAAACACACACGAGGGGACGGACATATCACAGGTAACGCGCCGTGAAAAAAAAAATGAATAAAAAAACAAATAACATGGGAGGTAATAATTGATAATCCAGTACTTACGAATATCATAATCGCGCAGAGTGCTTTTGAAATTACCCTTATTGATATCTACCATAGTGGTCATGGATGCAACCATTTCCAATGACGTAATCAGAATATGCAACAAGTTTCATAATAATACGAGGCGAGACTCGTCAGAATACAAGACAAGTTTCAACACCAAATACCAACATGCCATAATTTAATTCTACTCTAGTGATAGCCGAAAAGGATTAACTTCACATCTGTGGAGCCATATCAATGGCGACCACAAGCATTATTTTATACCAATTATGCATTAAAAAATTTCAGTCGTATCTTTGTGTTTGTACTTTTCAGTATGATGTCAATATCACTTTATTTTTTTTTTCCACTATGTGTTAAAGTTCCGTTTGAGACATATCGGAATATCTCAGTATATTACAATACCATTGTGACAGTCATTTTGGTTGTCAATAACTTTTGGCTGATTTGACAAATTCGCTCAACTGAGTTGAATTTAAGAATATGAATTATTGCTTTTCACCCTGCATGGGTTTAATCCCCCGTTTCGCGTTAGAACACAATACTTCACCATTTAAGTATAAGAAAATGTTAAGGAGTTTCCGTTCAAACACGACATTTATAGATGTCCCAAAACCTTCAAAGACCTTCAGCACCCTCGAAATAGGGTAAGACCATCAGTTTATTTCAAAATTTTTACCATTAAGAAAAAATATATTAACATTGGAATTCTGCCACTTATTTTGGCTGTCATCTACGACGTCTAAAAACCCTAAAGAATGGACGAATTTCAACAACCAAGTTTCGAGGGTGCTTATTAGGGTCTAAAATTTTCCAATTTTTGACAGTTATTTTGGCGGTCATCTTGGACATCTCAAAAACCGTTAAAAAAGAACACGAAAGTTGCATCAACCAGGTTCGGATTCAGCACCCTCGAAATAGAGTAAAACCGCCAATTGTTTTCAATTTTACACCATTTAGAAGGTAACATAGGGCTTACATGGAAAATTTCGTTTTTGACGGCCATTTAGTGGCCATTCTGGCGGCCATCTTTATTATCTCAAAACCCTCAAGGAAGCAAGAGCTGTATCCTGAAGCTTCAAATTCAGCAAACTCAAAATAGTGTAAAACCACGAACTGTTTTATATTTTACATTGCACCATTTAGAAGGAAATAGGGGGTCTACATATGAATTTCAGTTTTGGGCGGCCATTTTTGGCGGCCATCTTTATCATCTCAAAACCCTTAAGGATGCAAGAGTTATAACCTGAGCTTCGGATTCAGCACACTCAAAATAAGATAAAAAACACCAATTGCCTTCAAATTGTCACCATTTAGAAGGAAATACATGGGAACTTCCGTTTTGGGTGGCCATTCTGGCATATCGAATATCTCAAAATCTTCAACAATACAGGAGTTGCATCATCCAGATTCTGATTCAGCATCCTCGAAATAGAGCAAAACAATCAATTGTTTTCAATTTCTCACCAATTAGAAGGAAATACAAGGGAATTTTCGGTTTTGGCGGCCATTTTGGCGGCCATCTTGAATATCTCAAAATCCTCAAGAGAGCAAGAGTTGCATCATCCAGATTCGCATTCAACACTCTCGAAATAGGGTAAAACCATCAATTGTTTTCCATATCTTACCATTAAGAAGGAAATACGTGGGAATTTCCGGTTTTAATTGGCGGCCATTTTGGCGGCCATCTTGAATATCTCAAAAACTTCTTGGATGCAAGAGTTGCATCATCCAGTTTCGCATTCAGCACCCTCGAAATAGGGTAAAACCATCAGTTGTTTACAATTTCTCAACACTTAGAAGGAAATAGATGGGAATTTCTGGTTTTAATTGGCGGCCATTTTGGCGGCCATCTTGAATATCTCAAAAACTTCATGGATGCAAGAGTTGCATCATCCAGATTCGGATTCAGCACCCTCGAAATAGGGTAAAAAATCAATTGTTTTCAATTTCTCACCATTTAGAAGGAAATACATGGGAATTTCTGGTTTTAATTGGCGGCCATTTTGGCGGCCATCTTGAATATCTCAAAAACTTCATGGATGCAAGAGTTGCATCATCCAGATTCGGATTCAGCACCCTCGAAATAGGGTACAACCTTCAATTGTTTTCCATATCTCACCATTTAGAAGGAAATACGTGGGAATTTCCAGTTTTAATTGGCGGCCATTTTGGCGGCCATCTTGAATATCTCAAAAACTTCATGGATACAAGAGTTGCATCATCCAGATTCGGATTCAGCACCCTCGAAATAGGGCAATGCCATCAATTGTTTTCCATATCTCACCATTTAGAAGGAAATACGTGGGAATTTCCGGTTTCGGCGGCCATTCTGGCGGCCATCTTGAATATCTCAAAACCCTCAAGGATGCAAGAGTTGCATCATCCAGATTCGGAGTCAGCACCCTCGAAATAGGGCAATACCATCAATTGTTTTCAATATCTCACCATTTAGAAGGAAATACGTGGGAATTTCCGGTTTCGGCGGCCATTTTGGCGGCCATCTTGAATATCTCAAAACCCTCAAGGATGCAAGAGCTGCATCATCCAGATTCGGACTCAGCACCCCCGAAATAGGGTGAAACCATCAAAAAACATTGGGTGGACGGTAAAACAAGGTTCACCCTCTGGCACCCAGACTATAGTGCTCAAAACTAATGTATGTTTACTGTACAAAGTGCACCGGTAGACATAAACGAAAACTTGCGTAAAACTTGTTGAACAGTGCGATATCTTGCATTCTGTTTCTCCCTGATCGGGGCTGCTCTTTTTCTTTCTACTGACCCCACCAATGCTTTTTTTTTTTTTTTTTTTTTTACTGGTCATGTCGGACCGGTAACTTGTGGATTTCCTGAAAAGTTACCGGTCCGACAGTGACTTTTACCGGTCTTTGACCGTCGGACCGGCGCCAGTGTGCAGCCCTGCCTACAATGTTGTCCACGTTACAATCTTGAATCTCTTGGCTGTGATGTTTCGCCTTGGTCTGATTTTTGAGAGAAAATTTTCAACAGGTAGGGCTGGGACCAACCCTCGACCACCTTGAAGTAGGATGTTATAGTCTCAGGACCTGGCGTCTCGAGGCAAGAGTTGGCAGATTATCCAAACCAATTTCAAAGCTGTAGACACTGGGTGCATCTTCTGCCTGTTTTATCCCAATCACCACAAACAGAAACTGCTGTAAAAATACTCATTCATTCAGAGAACTATCACAGATACAGATTGGAATGTACTACCTACCACCGACGGTCACAAAACACTGGCATCACAAACAAGGATTCTTTCAAAACAGCAACCCTTTTACTACATGTACATTCAACTTAAAGAGCAAAGGAAATAGCTTCTAAGCTTCTCTCTCCACCCTGCCAACTTAACATCAGCACACCCCCTCAGCCCCTGTTTGGTTAAATTTAACTATACACAGCTGTGCACAGCCCTGTCGCTGTGCACAAGTGTCATGCACGGGGGGCGTCTGGTCAGGCTACTGTTTGGTTAGCCTGACCAGACACTGTGCTGCGCACAGGGTCTGACATGCGTACAGCTGTAAGTGTTTCAACGTTGTAAACGACCGTCACTATTGACGGCAAAATCACATAAAATACCTTTTATTTTGTATGATTTAAGAGTAATATAATTGCAACACTTACCTACAGCATATTTTCCTGATGGTTGAGTTGAATTCGGCGTTTTGTTGGTATCCAGACCTTATTGTTGAATTTTTCGGAGTAGATCGTGCGGTGGCATCTTTTCCTTCGAGAGCTTCAAAAAATCAACAAACTACCACGCATGCGCATTCAGAAGTGGTTGCTTTTTACCTACGCCCGTGCGTTTCATGTGTTACGTAAAACTTGTAGTAGATCCGCGCGTGCTGCACCGGCAATGATTTGACCTTTTTTAGTCGGGGTCATCCGACTATCTCATCACTTCCGCCCCGACTACCTACGTTGTAGTATACGAGAGTGAATGCCATTCATATAACACGCAGATGAGGAGTGAAGCAGTAAGGACATTTACAGACCTGATTTCAGCCACAGTTTTCGGTAAGTTTTTGACGTAATTGAAAAAAAAAATCGCATACCGATTATTGAATGATGGTCATAGATTACGATAATTCCTTATATTATAGTTTTCCACGATTAATAAAGATATTCTTGAAGGAAACAGTGAAACATAACAACGTCTGCGAAGGAATAGCGGTGCAGCGCTGTCGCTTCGCGACAGCGGCTGCGTGTACACTGTTTGGTAAGCCTTTGACCAAAAGATTAATGGTCTGCAGAAATGGGATTGCTGGGGATATGTTCTGCAGCCAGAGACTGCATCTGGCTTCGCAGAATCCCCTGTCTAATGTTAGGTTGGGTCCTGCACACAGGGGTGCCGGGTGTTGCATAATGTTGGATAGTAAAGTTTACAACACAGAAGAAGAAGAAGAAGAAGAAGAAGGAGGAGGAGGAGGAGGAGGAGGAGGAGGAAAAGACGATTCAAGAAGAAGAAGAAGAAGAAGAAGAAGAAGAAGAAGAAGAAGAAGAAGAAGAAGAAGAAGAAGGACGAGGAGGAGGAAGAGAAGAAGAAGAAAGAAATGACGTGATTTGTCAATGACGACGCGATGTCGCGGCTGGCAGTGTGGAAAGCAAGCACACTTTGTAAATGAATGAGTGGGACTATGAAGAAATTCCAACACATTTTCACGCCTAAGAATATGTCACCGTTTCGACTTCAAGCATGCAAAAATCACAAAATCAAACACCTTCAGAAATATGCCCATACGAAACTCTATGGAGCCGGAATTGTGACCAACAATTTTCTCTTACCTGATTATCCGAATCCATTTTAAGGTCGATTCCTTGCCTAGCTTGGGCGTTGTGAGCTGAGTGGTCTACGAATGCAACGCACGTGCATATGTGCACGAGAACGTGAACTCTGAGGCATGAGGGTGCAGCTAGTTGTGTGTCTGTGTATGTATGGCATTCATACAGGCTAGACAGGACGGATGTGTGATTTCTATGTCATTTCACCTACCTAGTGCAGACGGACTCTGTCCTGTCGTCTTTGCCAACCGGCAATCTCAATTTAGGAACATAAACGACTAGGGATCGGCCTTCATGCAGCCTACCGAGTACCGTCGTGGTATTTGTGATGTGATGGGATCAATGCCATCAGGCACTTACATTACGCTTGCTTCCAGTAAAATTGTTTCGTCAAAACAGTTAGTATCTAACGGTTAGGAAACAAAGATTTTCGTAGTCCCACCAGTGAAAATCGCTGTCATGGAAATGGTGACGACTTGTAATGTAACTAGCCTAGGCCTACATAATTATGTTGATACAGCCAGCAGAGGGCCGAGGGCCAGACATGGCATGTATGGCCATGAGGTGCTGCACGCGATCGGATGCTGCTACTCAACTGTCAGGAATTGCTGAAATATTATTACGTCAACTATCCCAGCCTTTAGCTATTAACACATTTCTTGTCATATCCCAGTATGGCACTCGGCAGTAGCAGTAGGCCTACCACAGTAGACTAGAACATGATGGCATGCCGTGCCGTTTGTAGTACTGTAGGCATTACTTAGTTGGTAATTAACCACGTAAACGGGGGTCTGATATCATGCTGATCTGACTTGAAAGGGGCGCTCCTTGTAGTATACACATGATGTCATGCATGTGTACAGTACATGTGTGTCTTCCAAAACCCAAAATTAATTTTTGGAAATGCCTCTTAATCTACTGATCTATGTACTCTTCTTTGAGTACACTTTATGTCTCTTTTTGACTCTAGACTATCCTGTTAATGTTAGAGATCTACTTCTGAAGTAATTTACTACTACATCCCTAGCTAGTGAATAGAAGGATTTGTGTGTATCTTGTCGGGCCTCGGGAATAGATTCTATGTTCCGCGGAGACTGCATATGTATAGATGTCTAGTAATGTAGTATGGCTTCACAGAATCCCCTCGAGAAGAGCTGTAAGAGTCAAAACAAAAAAGAATGATAAAAAAAACTCCTCTGGACAGACAATCTAGTTAGTAAGTAGTAGAGCTTCCTCATCATTATCAACTGGGCAGGGCTGCCAACTCTCACGCATTGAGCGTCGAGACTCGCGCAATTCAACCAATTTTGACTGTCTCACTCTGATAAACGAAAATCTCACGCCAAACCCCCAAAATGGAATGTAGGCTCCTATGTACAATTCTACATGACTGCAAAAATAAATATATCTCTAAATTCTCTGATATTCCGAATATCGATATGCCCAAGCCCAAAATTTTGAGATTTTCCCGCGCAGGTGTAAAGCTTAACCAATAATAATCATTTTTGGTTCGCGCGCAAAGATGAGCTATTAGAGGATTGGTTTCTACCTATACCTCATGAGCGTAGCTTGTACTTTTGGCAAATTACAGTACATGTATGGATATGACGTGTGCTTTACATCGCTTTACATACACTGACTGTGTACGTAGTACATACGTACGTATATGGCAAGCCATTTGTGTAATAAGTCGATAAACTGTTTTTCACTGATAAACTCTTGTTTATCAGTGAAAAACAGTGTTCATCAACTGATAAACTCAGTTTTTCTTTGATAAACTGAGTTTATCAACTGATAAACACAGTTTTTCTGATAAACTGTGTTTATCAATTGATAAACAGTGTTCATCAATCTGATAAACTGAGTTTATCAGAAAAACAGTGTTTATCAGTTGATAAACACAGTTTATCAAAGAAAAACTGTGTTTATCAGTTGATAAACTCTGTTTATCAGTGAAAAACAGTGTTTATCAACTGATAAACAGAGTTTTTCTTTGATAAACTCAGTTTATCAACAGATAAACACAGTTTTTCTGATAAACTCTGTTTATCAATTGATAAACAGAGATTATCAATCTGATAAACTCAGTTTATCACTTGATAAACTGAGTTTATCAGAAAAACAATGTTTATCAGTTGATAAACTCTGTTTATCAGTGAAAAACAGTGTTTATCAGCTGATAAACAGAGGTTTGTTTTTTTTAGAAAAATTGTGTTTATCTGTTGAAAAACTGCGTTTATCAAAGAAAAACTCTGTTTATCAGTTGATAAACACTGTTTATCAGTGAAAAACAGTGTTTATCAACTGATAAACAGAGTTATTCTTTGATAAACTCAGTTTATCAACAGATAAACACAGTTTTTCTGATAAACTCTGTTTATCAATTGATAAACAGAGATTATCAATCTGATAAACTCAGTTTATCACATGATAAACTGAGTTTATCAGAAAAACAATGTTTATCAGTTGATAAACACTGTTTATCAGTGAAAAACAGTGTTTATCAACTGATAAACAGAGTTATTCTTTGATAAACTCAGTTTATCAACAGATAAACACAGTTTTTCTGATAAACTCTGTTTATCAATTGATAAACAGAGATTATCAATCTGATAAACTCAGTTTATCACATGATAAACTGAGTTTATCAGAAAAACAATGTTTATCAGTTGATAAACACAGTTAATCAAAGAAAAACTGTGTTTATCAGTTGATAAACTCTGTTTATCAGTGAAAAACAGTGTTTATCAACTGATAAACAGAGTTTTTCTTTGATAAACTCAGTTTTTCAACAGATAAACACAGTTTTTCTGATAAACTCTGTTTATCATTGATAAACAGAGATTATCAATCTGATGAACTCAGTTTATCACTTGATAAACTGAGTTTATCAGAAAAACAATGTTTATCAGTTGATAAACACAGTTTATCATTTGATAAACACATTTTTCTGATAAACTCAGTTTATCAGTTGATAAAAGCAGAGTTTTTCACTTTTGATATTAAAAGGAGAGTTATTTATCTCTCCACAAGAGAGGGCATTTTCACTGTTTGATATGTTCTGCTCGTTGATAACAATTGCTCGCTTCCCGGCTGGCCCAGCGTACATATACATGTACAGTGCCGTGTATGGCATCACTAGCTGTAGATCTACGTACATATACGTACGTATTAACAGAGCAGATGGCTCTGCGTATTAAGTGCTGCTAGCGCCCACTACCGAGAAGGTTTGAATAACTCTGCTTTTCTCTGATAAACTGTGTTTATCAGTTGATAAACTGAGTTTATCAGTTGATAACTGAGTTTATCAAGTGATAAACAGCGTTTATCAGAAAAACAGTGTTTATCAGTTGATAAACAGAGTTTTTCTTGAAAAACAATGTTTATCAGTTGATAAACACAGTTTTTCTGATACACTGTGTTTATCACTTGATAAACTCAGTTTATCAAGTGTACATCATTGATAAACAGAGTTTATCGGAAAAACTGTGTTTATCACTTGATAAACTCGGTTTATCAAGTGATAAACAGTGCTTATCAGTGAAAAACAGAGTTTATCGACTTTTTACACAAACGGCTTGCCATATACTGTACGTACGGCCGCACAGCAGGGCGCCAGGCGCTAGCCAGGAGGTCGCTCCGCTCCCTCGCAGTGTCTCACGCCAAACTCTCACTCAAGGTTGGCAGCCTTGAACTGGGTATGAGGAGAGGTAGTACTTGGTACTAGATTCAATTCTTTAAAGGACAAGTTCACCTTCATAAACATAAGGATTTAGAGAATGCAGCAATATTAGTAGAACACATCAGTGAAAGTTTGAGGAAAATTGGACAATCGATGCAAAAGTTATGAATTTTTAAAATTTTTGTGTTGGAATCGCTGGATGAGGAGACTTCTAAGACTCGTGATGTCATATGAGTACAACAGTATAAAGAAAATGTAAAGAAAATTCAACATATTTTCACTCTTTTCGCATAATAAAAGAGCACTTGACTTGCCTCTTTCTAAAGGCAATGGGAATAATATTGCCCATAACATATGTCAGTAACGAGTCAAGGGAATGTGTATTTTTTTCAAAAGATGAAATTTTGTGAAATTCTCTTTATATCTTCCTTATATTGTTGTACGCATGTGACATCATACACTGCAGTAGTCTTCTCATCCAGCGGTGACTGCACAAAAACTTCAAAAATTCATAACTTTTGAACGGATTGTAAGATTTTCCTCAAACTTTCAATGATGTGTTGTACTGATATTGCTACATTCTCTCAATCCTTATGTTAATGAAGGTGAACTTGTCCTTTAAAGAAGAAGAAGAAGAAAATGTTCAAGGCATGTCACTTCTTTAGTACTACACCCTACAGGGCCGGGGGAAGAACAGAAGGAAAAGGGGCAGTTAGGGACATACGGGTCTATGTCATTTTAAATTTGGGATATAACTGTGAAAGTGCGTTCTGATTCAAACATTTTACACTGAACAGCTGATCAGTGGTTAGCAGTGTGCAAGAATGATTACCATTGCAAGTGACAGATTATTGAAATACAAAAGGGAAAATCTGCCTTGAATGAATTTTGTTTGAATTGAAGCAAGCTTTTTATGAAAAACAAAACAAAAACAAACCATTTTGGCAACATTGGGGCAGCAAAGATCACTTCAGCCTTGAACCTTGAATGAGTGCTCTCCCACAATGAATGAGATCCCTTGAGATCCTGTGGCTCAAGGGATTTAATACAAATACGCAAAAGAGTTTAGACAGTAAATTCTAATACAGTAGGTGTTTTGTTTTTGTTTGTTGCAATGTCTTCACAGCTAGTGTAGAATGCAGATAAAGCTTTTGTGTCGTGGCACTGTACACATGTAGATAATTAGCAGTGATGATGCATTGGCACTGAAGGATGGTCTAAGTACAAATGTAATTAAGCCTTGAAGTCTTGATGTCTGTGTGCCAAGGAAGTAGCATGTTTTGTTTTGTTTTGTGTGTGTTTTTTGTGGGGGCTTTCCATGTGCTTGCACAATTTTTTTATCTGTCTTTGATGTCTGACTGCTCAGATTAATGCCAGTTTGTCTTGCCATCAAGAATTCTCTGTTAGTTTGTTTATTGAACATTTTTTTTTAATCAAAAGTGATACAAAGAATGATTATCAGATCATGTCAAATGTGATAACTAACTGGGATCAACTTGTATCCTATTCTTTCCAGAGTATGGACCACACAGCAAGAGGGTCTTATTGAATTAGGGACACCCAGGGAGGCACCATGCGCAGGGTATCCAAAAAACTCCTGTTCAGGAGCCTGATGCTGGGAGCTGTCTCTGTCATCTTGTACCTCGGCAACCAGCTGACACGTCTGCTCTCCTATGAGTGTCCAAACCACAAGGGCAAAGAAATTGTCCAAAATTTGGTGAGTACACATTTGTTGAGTCAGACGGCAGGAGCTGGAGCTGACTCAATACTCAAAAGAAGGCCATCCACTGTTTTAGAATACCGTAAAGTCTTCAAGGGATAGAACAGTATTGGTGGAGGTGAGAATTGGGCTTTTAACTTTTTTTTGCGAGATACCAAGAAAACACTTAGGAAATAGTATAGAGCATACCATTTTAAGAAGAATTCAAAGCTTATTTGATGAAAATTGGGTTTGGAATGGCTGAAACATCTAAAAACAAAGTAAAACAAAGCAATTGTAATAAAATGTGGGACACCCACATTTTATTAGGATTGCTCTGTCTTGGATATCTCGGCCATTTCAAAACAAATTTTCACCAAATAAACGTTGAATTCCTCATGGAATTACATGCTCTTTCATATTTCATAAGAGGTTTCTCATTATCTCACCAAAAATGTTAGAAACCTGAAGTTAGGTCTCAACCAAAACTATATGATCCCTTTAAAGGGGCATTCCAGATGATTATCAAAATTTCACATCATGTAGTACATAAATCGACAACTCCATGTATAGATTTGTGGAATTTATTGTGGTCCTTGAGCAGAGAAACCAATACTCTGAAAAACCTTTTAAAAACAAATTACACTGAACAGTGATGATGACATGGGAGACTCATATTTCAGTAATGTAGCAGTGTAATTCATTACAATACCGCCTGCTTAACAAGTTCACCTGTGTGGAATCTGTGCATGCCTTCTTCTTTTGTTCTGCTTGCTTGAGCCCCAACTCATGCATGCTTATGGTGAGGCTGCCATGCCATCATCTTTGTTCATTACAATTTGTTATAATTTTTTTTTAATCATTCTTATTCCTCATCCCAGTCACTATAAATCCTGAAACTTTGTACCCAGTATAACTAATTTATAGATGTTCAAAAGTAAAAGTCTGAAAATCATCCAGAGGTCTCCTTTAAACTCCAAATCAAAACAAAAAAGCTCAACAGAGCACATTGAAGCAGACACACACTGTCACATATTGCTCAAGACATTTTGACATTTTACACATGTGACTCCTTTCTAAGAGTTTTCTTCTTTTGGTGCCACCATTGCGGGATAAGAAGGCTACAACAGTTCCTGATGTCAAAGTAGTGAAATGTTATCAGAAAATGTGAAAAGAATTCCACATTTTTAACAAATTTTTCTACTATAGTGAAAGAGCCATGGACTTACTGCTTGAAAGAGCAACAGGAATAATATCATATGAATTTTATCACATATCATACTATAATTCGAGCAACGTTTGCCTGTCTGTCTGTTTGTTCCTCTACTCCTCCCAGGTCCTTGGTCCGATCTCCATCAAACTTAGTGGGTGGATGCAGGTTGACCGCAATATTGCCCTTGATGGGGTTCATTTTTGGAAAGGTCAAGGTCACTGGGGTCAAAGGTCAAATAACTTCTAATCTTCATCAGCTGCAATAATCAGACACCCGATAGAGGTCGCTATCCTGATTTCTTACTTTTCCTACCTTGGCTGCATTGGTACATGCGGTGGCACCTTGGTATGACATGTTTCCCCCAGGAATATCCTCAATGGGGATTTCCCAGGTGTAGGCCTACTTATGCTTCCAGCAAGTTTGGCCAAGATCGGACCAAGGAGTGTGTAAAACAGTTATTTGTCCTCCGTTGACCCAGTGACCTTGACCATTTCTGGGGGAATCCCCATAGAGGATTTGTGGGCACTGGCTGAAGCCAAACAAGCATGATACATGTACTTCATCATAGCCCCCCCACCCCCCCCATGCCCCACTTCGGCTGATTCAGCACTCCACGGGTACATTGACTAGTTATAAATAATACTTGTAAGTGGAAGGAGTATCTACATTTCACATTATTAATCATATTTGTGAAATTCTGAATATACTTGCTTTACAAAGTTTAGTTTGTTTCATCACTGTGACTTCATGACTTGTTTTATAGCCTTCTTATCTAGCTTAATTACTTTACTTAAATGTTCTCATTACAGTGATTTGCCAAGATCTCTCTCTTGAACTAGTATGTCATTTAATACACCAACTTCTAGATAATTCAAAGTTTGCTTATCCTTGGTCTTTAACAAAACCTATATCATTGATTTAGACTTTTCAACATTGTATTAAAATTAGATATACTTTGAACGAAAAGAAAAACCAACCCCAAAATCATGAAATGGCTGAAGTGAATAGAATATCTGAAACACACTTCATCAGAAAGCTGAGCTCAAGATCTGAATGTGAGAAAAGTTTTGCAAGAACAATTTTGAGTGAAATTTTTGGATTACACTCATATGTCATAAATTATCACTTTCATTTTTCTTCTTACAGTGTCTTCTGTATAAAAACAGCCTCGTGGATGGAAATCTGTGTGCAGACCTCTGTGAAAGCGGAGCTCTCAAGTATGTATCCTGCTTTAACTATCTCAAGGGCAAAGTTGTCTTTCAAGGGACATGGAACGGTGAGCCTGTCATCCTCAAGTCAAAGTTCAGCCAGCTTTCGGACTACTCTCAGCCGTATGCTTCCGTTATTCGTCAGAATGGTGATATGAGAACCATTGTTCCCGACATGGGGCTTTTCAAATCCATGGTGCGGCACACGGTTGAGGGGCAGTTTGGCTTTGACCTTAAACTCTCAGAGGAAGAGCTCTTGAAGCGCATGTGGAGGGGTGCGGGCCAGAGTCGCATGAAGGACTTCACCGAGTCGGAGATTGTGAGTCTGTGGGCACTGCTGCAACAGGAGGAATTTGTCGCGTTTCAGTACTGGAATGGATTCCACCATTATCCTCAGGTGCACGGCACATGTGGCCACTTCTACATCTTGGAGAACGTGCCACCGGGCTTTATTCTTAACCCGGGTGTGGTCAGTGTCCAGGAACAGCTGGCCTCAATTCCCTGGCTGAACCGCGCCAAGATCGCCCTTGGCATGATGGACTTTGTCGCAGCGATGGACGGCGCCTTCCCTGAAAAGCTCCACCTGTGCGATGTGAAGCATGACAACTTTGGCGTCAGTGCAGACTTTGTGGTGAAGGCCATCGACGTTGACATAACATTCTACCAAAATCAGCTAGACATCACGCTGAATCAGCCAGCCTGCACCAGTGATGCAGACTGCCACTTTTTTGACTGCAAGGGCACATGTGACATGGCTGCTGGGAAGTGCCATTCCCAGAGGAAAAACACGAATCTCCAGGTATATGAACTCCTACCCAATACTGCATGTGATGCTGTAAACTGGGAAATTTTCACAGTACATTAATTTTCGCATATTTCAGACAACTTCTGGTGAGCTTAATTTTTAGAACCCGTGAAAAATATCTTCACCATTTTTCCCTGCATATTTTGAATAGGTTGAATTACAATAATGGGCTTCTTTAGTGATGCCTTCCCTATATAATACAAGTGTGTTTGCAGTACCAGGTATTGGTAGAGTGTGTGCAGGCCCTACATTCAAATGGTTGGAGCGGCACAGTTTTTCTGTTTTTGAGCTGCTCAGCGCGAAAATGAATCGCACAAAAATATTGATGTTTACAGATATACAACTGTGGCTTATGAATGCACTGTTCACAAATCACTTGATGTCTGTGTAATATTTGTGGATGACAGTGAAACAATGTACCGGTAACATTTTTCAATGTCTTACATAGCAATGTCCATCTGTAAGTTTTTCCTTTTTTCCTTTTGCTAATGAGCAGAAATATTTTTCTCGAAGTTTTCAGAATTATGTTCTTTGCTTCAGCTACAAAACAAGTGACAATCCAGTTAGTTGTCTCTGAAATATATACAAAAAGTGGCAGTTCATTGGTCAAATGAAATATTATCAATGCATACAGCTGTACTATGACTTACAATTTTTTTGATATGATCCTTTTGGATGTTTTGCATTTGTAGTGACTGCTTCTATAAAAGAGGAACTGATTTCTATGTGCAGAGATTTACCTGTATTATAAGTGAGAATCTTTAAATGCAGTTTCATCTGAATGTGTTCTGTTCTGTTTTGTGTTTTCTTGTCCCAGGCTGTATGTTCAGATATCTTCAGTCGACATTTTGGTACCCCAGGCCTGCTCAGATATCCACCCACCCAAGTTGCAAACCAGCTAGACTTGGCTCTCCAGGACTGTCTACATCAGACGAGGCTTCCATCCAGAATGAAAGTTTCCGAAACAGCTGTTTTCAAGAGACTATTTGAGCTGTTAGAAGAAAGTCTCAAATATGTGGAAAGGTAACACAAGAGGAAATGTTCTTTCAGGTAGTGTGAAATTTCATTTGTGGTTTTAAGGGCTTTTATAGCACCTCATGGAAGCATTGTCAGTCTCCCCTAAATAAAAACGGTCACTGTCATGATGGAGATTAATAAATTTATAAGGTTTATGAACTTCAATGTTCACTAGCTGCTGTACCAATATATCTGGAATGCTATCGTGTGCTCTGAATGAATTTTTGTAGAACATTATCATGAAATCATGAGCTGCTGCACAAAGAACAGGGTTTCTTTTTCTTTTCTTTTTTGCTGCCTTGTTAAGAAGACAGATAACATCAGGTGTAAAGATGAATTACAGTATAATACATCTTTAGGACTATTTAGATTGGGTCACATATATTTGATATGATACAAAACCATGAAAGCATTGTAACTAGCATTATAATTATATTCATATAATTTATTAGATGATGGAGGATAGAGACCGATGTGTACACTTCAAGAGAGCAGTAGACTAAATTGATGCAAAGCCTTGGGTATATTATTACGACTTGCATGTTCACATGAAAGTTCATCTGACAGAGAACTTTTATTCGCCCCTGAGCAGAATACACTTGTGTCAGTCCCATATATCCATATCTGTGTTTGTTCTTACTTTGCATATTCCTAGGCATGTTTTGTAGCATGGCACAATCTTGACTGGCCATCCGATCAAGAAAATTTGGGAGATGTATCTTCAACCATTGGAAACAGGAATAATGATGAACTATATCTGTACAACACTCGGATCACAAGTTGCTGATTAAGTAACAGTTTCTTGATTCAGCATATCACTTTATATTTCATAGTAACCGGATGATGTCTTTGAAGCTGCGTAGAGAGAACACTGTTTATGGATACTTTTTATCATTATGCTTATTTTCATAAACTTTGCAAGTGTGCTGATATTGGCAAAATTAACAAACTTGAAAAAATACTGTCTTCTTTATATAGCAAATGTGCTCTTTATGATCTTCAGTGTGAGAAATCATTTAGCTCTTCATCTGAAATATGCAAATACTTAGGTTTCATTCCATCCCTGTGGTTCTCAATCATCATTGTCTGACATGTCTCACTTTATAGAGAAATATTATATCTTGGAAATATGTCTTATAAACAGTAAATGGAGATAAAGGGAATTTGTGCATTTATCAGTTCATATTCATTATTTTTGGGGGGTTAAACTGAAATTCAATACATGATAATTCATTGACAGAGCATGTGATGGACAAAATCAAAACTGAAATTTTACATCTTATAGATACAGTATACATTTGATGTTTTCTTTGAAAGGGTTAAGAAAAATGATTTATTGTAATAGTATTGTGTCGCAATAAATTGCAGTTGAAACTTAAATTATCATTGAGCATAGCTGCCATCCATAATTTTTTTTTTTAACCTGTTGAGGATGGACTGATTTGGCTATAACACGCATTTCCTACGGACACCTGCCCGAGTATACTTGGGACTCATCCTCAACAGGTTAAGGGCTTTTAAGTGCCCTCACATAAAAGGGGAGGGAGGGAGATGAGGACTTCCCCCACATCCTTCCCACGGTAGGAACTTTTCTTTTCTTTTCTTTTCTTTTCTTTGTCATCACTTGCTTGGCTTTCTCCAAGGAAGTTTTGGGCTGATTGATTGATGCATGACTCATCATCACTCTTCTTACTCTCTGCTTCCTGGAAGTTTGTCTCAGGGTCATTATTGGTATTGACCTGACAAGGACTTCTACTCTCCTTTGAAGTCGTGTTCGGCTCCGTCAAGGAGTTATTCACGAAACTGCAGGTTGTACCCGGGTGCTTTGGCAAATGAGAGCATCAGTATTAAAGCAGGACTACAGAGCTCTCACAGCAGAGGAGACTTCCCCCTCTTCGCTCTCTCTGTCTATGTGCTGGCAGAGATGAATGTTTCTGCCTTGAATTGGAGCAGTGAATCAAACTGCAATGTAAAAATTACACTTTTATCATCAAAAAGTGGAAAACATGCTGAAACATTCTTTAGCAGTGTACTTCATTTTAAAGATCAAATATGCCATAGCACTAAAACCTGCATGCGCAAATGTGTGCAATGTGGAAATACATTGAGCTATCAAGAGGACCTAATTTCATTTATTTCAATTTTGTGCATTATGAGGAGAAATGAAATACATGTACTTGTTTATATCATTTAATTCTTTCCTATATTGTCCTTCAAAAAATTCTAAAAGAAGCGTATCATTCAAAATTTTACAATGAAATACAACTTATAATTCAATGAAATATAAAATGTTTTCTGCATCTCAAACTTTCGTCTCGGAGGTAGGGCAGTGCCTATCGCGACTTCAAATTGTAGAGGATTGTTAGACATCCATTGTAGTGCTTTTAGAACGTGAACATTGTTTGCATGGATTACAAAAAGTTGCCACTCCATCTGGGACAACACCCTGACTGATTATGACACTTGGCTCTGCATGTTCGATTGCCAGTGCAAGTAGCTGGTTTGACAGTCTGATGTGGAGTCGTTGATGGATGCAGAAGTCGTCCTCTCTGTGCCAGAGAATGTTGGCTTTCTGATAACTGGGTATTATTTATGGCAGGAAAGGGCAATAAAAGCCTTCAATGTCATCAACAAGTGGAGAGAGGTGACATCCAATCAGATCCCCTGTTTAGAAGATGATTAAGTGGTAGCATGAGACTTGTTACCATGACGACCCGTTACATACACTTGCACCCTAAGAGCTGAAGCTGTCTTTGTTGTAATACTGCAACTTGTCTTTTCTGTGATGCTTGCGTAGAGATCTGCTGCTTATGAAACGGTTCACTTCAGTAGCATAGCTCTAAGAGTTGATGGAACTGGACTTTTCTGTGATGTCTCAGCAATGCTCTTAGATGTCTGTTGCTTACTACATGTAATAGCTGATTTAAGTGTTGAATACTTGAATGACCCTCAAATGGTTTCCCTTTATAAAACAAAAATGAAATGAAGATGTCAGCTTCAATATTTTAATGATGAATCTCCAGTTAAAGTCATCCATTTAATGTTCATTAATTCTTTTTTTTTTTCAGTTGTTTTCATTATACATCATATACATCATTGTTTTCATGACACCGAAGTGATGGAAAATACAAATACTTTTCACACAACTTGAGAACTTTAAATCTGCTTGAAAAGATCAAAATGGTTCCACTGAAATCGAATTGGTTGGCAGCTATGATAACGTGTCATACAATGTGTGTCTCTTTCAGCGCTGTTTACTTCAAATGTGATTTTAAGCAAAGATGTGCAATACAATTATCATGGATATTCATGAAGAAATTAATCTTGTGATGTGAAGTTTTCAAATACTGTTGTGACATAGAACTCCAATTGTCAGTCTTACTTCATTTCTGCTTCATATGAAGAATCCATTTTTGTTGTGTATAACAGGGCAGTGTTGTTGATAATGGGATGTTGTAAGATAAATTTGAGACTACGGCAGGTTGGATATAGCATCATAACATTGGTGATTCCCAGATGTATTGAGATGTTACTTTTGCTTCACTGTGTATCATTTATGGCCAGAAATTTTTAAACCTGCCCCCATCTGGCACTGTCTGATGTTAATGCTTAGAAGCAGAGGGAATCATTAACCTGTTCCTCCAGCAATTCTCCGAGAGCCTTCAATGCCCTAAAACAAGGTTCTCTTTTCTGGTTGCAAGTTGACAGACAACGGACAGGTTCGACCATGAAAGATCACGGTCACATTGTTAATCCACACATTGTAGGATGGAATATGGGAAAGTTTCATCTTATGATCACTTATTTTTTTACAGCGATGCAAGGGTTGTGGATGGGTATTTTGAAAAAAGCGCCCTAAAAAATAGTAGAATGGCACCATCGAAATTGTGTGATCATTTGTCGTACTGACATTTTCTTGCAATTTGAAGTGTGCAGGCAAGGAGTGGGGAGGAGGGCTTTACAGTTTAGTTGTATCAGTTATATGTAACTTTGTTTGTTTGTCATGACCAGGAATATCCTCTTTGCAAATTACTTTGTGTATTCAGTCATGTCTTGATGTCAACAAGCATGTGTTTGCTGCCATTCATCATTATTTGGCTGTTTGCATTGTAGGCCCATATTGAATGACCTTATGATGCATTCCAAGAAATGTTTGGATACGACGAGGGAACATTTCATGAATTCCCATGAAGTAAAGCCATCCAGCGGAATCATTCATTTGAAGCAATCATTAAAGGCCATGTAATGCCATCAATCAATGCCATCAATTACTTAATGCAGGTGGAATCACTCATCCCTCTCTCTGAATTCCGCCTGTTGATGCAAACCTTGAAGCCTTTAAAATGGAGGCTGCCTCAGTGATTGCTACAACACAGCTAAATTATGCAAGGTGCAGTTTGCTCTATGTGGCATCACTGAGGTCATCATGCAGTGACTTGGCAAATTTGACAAGTCACATGTATGTACCTTAGAGATTTTTGTCCAAGAATCACAGAGTATAATATGAACAACTCAAGGAGAAGAGGTAATCATGACAAGTTGATGACGTCTGCACTTGTGCTTATGAAGATGTCGGCTGTGGGCCCCGTTTTATTGAAAGATATAATCAATTACAAATTTCCTTACCACTCACGCTGTCATAGACTTCTGTTCAAAATTCAACTATATAATCATGACTCTTCATAAAACAGGACCCTGATGTAGTAGCCCATGGGAAAATTGTTAGCTGTACAGTACTAGTAATATTGTATCTGCTCCATGGGATACAGACAAGTCAAGAAGACACAACATTCTGGCATTTATATTGTGTAGCTAGCATGTTGAAATTAATGATACTGAAGAATATTGCCTGAACTGGAAACACACTCAAGGAGAAACACAAATCAGTTGTCAACATAGGGTAGGCAATATCAAATGCCAGCACTCTCTGATGTGCAAGGTAAAAATTAAACCAGGGCTGGCATTATGTACAGTATGAGGAAAACTTTGTTTCATGATAAGGACAACAGAAGAAGAAGCAGGCAGTATTTACAAATTTGTGGCCCTCTATTATTACAGTGGAATTCAATGCTTGATGTGAAGTGTAATTCTCTGTAATATTCTTGTACAATAACCAAAACATTGAGCATGGCTCTGATGCTCTTAATACCACATGTAGTGTACATATCCGAACCAGACTGTGCTGTTCCATATGACACCCAGCATTAATTTGACCCAACATTCCATCTTTAACCATTTATGAGCTTTGATCTCCAATCGGTATGCAGCTAGATATCTTTTTCGCAGATTGGCAAATTTGTCTGAAAACTGATTTTCAGTGGTTAGAAATTACCTAAATCCCCCTAATCCCTATTATGTTGCCATGGATTAAACCTGTCTGACTGACTTTAAAGGGACTGTACAGTACTGGTTGAGGTGGGGATTCATGAAATATGAAAGAGCATGCAATTCTAAGTAGGATTCAACATTTATTTGATGAAAATTGGTTTTTAAATGGCCGAGATATCCAAAAAAAAAGTGCTAATGATAAAAGGCGACATGCCACAACTTTATTAGGATCTCTTTGTTTCACCTTGTTTTTGGATATCTCAGCCATTTCAAAACCGATTTTCATCGAATAAACTTTTGATACCCCTTAGAATTGCAAGCTCTTTGACATTTCATAGAGTGGTTTCTGAATTTCTCGCAAAACATTAAAAGCTAAATCCTCGCCTCGACCAGAACTGTACACACCCTTTAAAGTGTACATCATAATGCCTGTGTGGGTTTGCTAACAAACTCACAACTGGGTCAAGTTTGCAGGGATTATTTAATGCTGGTGAAAAAAAAAAAAAAGAAGTTTTAGTTAAATACAGGTAGCCTCCTCTGTACCCTGTGTAATTTTATTGTAATCAATGAAGCAGCCTGCATTTTAGAAGGTGA
Organism: Diadema setosum; assembly: GCA_033980235.1. Lineage (NCBI taxonomy): Eukaryota > Metazoa > Echinodermata > Echinoidea > Diadematoida > Diadematidae > Diadema > Diadema setosum. Next base: position 16,548,326 of record CM067073.1, on the reverse strand, counting down.
CAAAAAAGAAGTGATTGCTGGGCGAGTGGCTGGCCACTTTGTGTGGTGTCACGTTTGTAATTTATTATACCTCTCCAGGTTCAATATAAAGGGCTGTGTTACGAGGGTATTTTGTGCAAAGAAAGTGAGCGATCTGTAGAGTTCATTCCAATCCCTCCAATTTTTGCGAGATGACATGGTAGTTTCTTACTCTAAGGCTATTCCCTCTCCTGTGGCTCAAATTCCAGAACATCATTTCCAAAAGATGTGGGCGGCGCTTGCTAGGGGTCTCATTTTGTGGTCATGTTGCGAATAGATGACTTTAAAGTGTCATCCTCTCAGAGAGGAAACCACATATGACCCCGGCTCGGTCTCCCCCCCCCCCCCCCCCCCCCCGCCCCCATGTTGTGAATGGAGAACTACCGCTGTCTTCACAAAGAGCGGAAATTACACTGTGTACCTTGTGGCAGAACGTCTCAGTTTTGTGTTTGTGACTGGGTCATTTAAAAAGAAACCACGTACTGGTAGCTCTTGGTTTCACCTGATTTCATCTAGTGAATAGATGATGATTTGTCATATATTCTAGAGGACAGCTTGTTCTTAGTCATGACTCAGTGATAAAAACTTCGACTTTGTGAAGAAGAAAAAAAAAAGAGATAGAGAGAGGGGCAGGGGAGAAAAGACGGGAGAAAGAGATAAATGATCATCACTGGTGTATTGATGATGGATTTTATTTATTTTTTTATCATCACAAAAGGCATTTATCAAAATGTGACCTCCTTTTGGGGACATGCCTTAAAGGTACTAGCCCACATTTGCAAACCCACGAAAATCAAAACTGCATAAAACAGGTCCAATATGACTTCAAGTACAAGTTATAACAGTAACATACCTCACCTGTTGCTCTTTGTCTATACCATTCGATAAAAGAGAGAAAATCATCGTTTTATAATCAATTTTCAAACTGGGTCAACCCGACCCAAAATCGAATTGCGAGCGCGGGCTAGCTACGTACATTAACTTACACATGTATCGCATGCATGTAGTACGCGCGTGGACCGGAGCTAGCGAGCGTTTTTATATGCATGCATACGGTGCATTTTCATTTATTTTTATGAAAGTAATGGACTAATTGGAACGAAATTTTGCACAGGTGTTACTGCAATCATACCCAAACTCCATGCTAAATATGAGACCAATTGCTGCAGGTTTACAAATGTGGGCTAATACCTTTAATCTTTTGTTTGTTTGTTTATGCTTTTGTTCACTGTTTTGAAAATTCTCCTGAACCTACCACTGCGTTGTCTTCATACTTTTGTCGCAGGAAACTAGCAAAAGGTATCGAGGAAAAGGCATCAAGGTATACGCGCCGTACATGTATTTGAATCACACTTCACAGACAATGACTTGCAACAGAAAATGCTTAACCCGGGAGGGATTAATGGAATGTGACTTGGGCATATATGTATTTCAGAGTCTGCCTGTAACTAGTGCCAAAAATAGCATGCGTGTTTCATGCAGAATTATGTTTGAAATCATGCCAACACTGAATGACTGACATGGACTTGGTGCAATAGACACTAACACTGTAGATTATCACTTGTCAAATTGTAATTCTATGTAGTTTATAGACAGTGTGAAAATGAGGCTGTGTTCTCAAATGTAATGATGTTAATGTAAAGCATGAAACCCCCCAGGTTTTTATACTTGTCATTTTTCTTTTGTCATGCTGTAATGTGACTAGTGTTGTCCTTTAAAGAAAAAAGAAATGTTTAGCTCAAAAGACAAGTGCAGATTTTGTATTCACATTGAATTGATGTTTGCACTTTAGTACATTGTATATGGAATCAAATACGAACAGGATGTTATAGAATCTGGACCATGTTGTTTTCCTAAGCTGAAATTTCCCCACTTATTGCACATAATGTGCAGGAATACAGGGATCTTTTGTTTTCATAGTAATATTTTTTATGCTATTGTGAGTAATGGTTGCACTGTCTGATAATAATGTAGTCACTGCACAGCCATGACTTACAACACTCAAAGCCAATTGGTTCTCTCTTTACTGTTACCAATCATTGCAACATGCAGTATTAGCAAACCTCTTCATGAAACAGGCCTCATATTTATTTTGGTTTTGTAATTTCTGTCATTTTTATGCCTCCGCCACGAAGTGGTGCAGCAGGCATTATGTTTTCGGGTTGTCCGTCCGTCCGTCCGTCCTTCCGTCCATCCTTCCGTCCGTAATGAATTTTGTGGACAGCGTAACTAAAAAACCTTTTGAGGTATCCTAATGAAACTTGGCATGTATGTGTATTAGGGGATGAAGTTGTGCCTATCAACTTTTGGGTGCACATGCTCAAGGTCAAAGGTCAAAAGGTCAAGGTGAAATACGTAAAATTTCACTATTTCCACCATATCTATGCAATGCCTGAAGATATTTTCTTGAAACTTAGTGTATGCATGTATTACCCAATTAAGATTCTTTGGTGAAAGTTTGGGTTATGAGGTCAAAGGTCAAAGGTCAAAAGGTTAAGTAAAAATATTAAAACTTAACTTTTTTCTCTGTATCTTGGAAATTGTTCAAGGTATCTTCATGGAACATAGTATATATATATGTACTGACTGGCAGTGAATATCTAGAGAATGTAGGGTTCATGGGTCAAAGGTCAGGGGTCAAGGGCAACACTTCAAAATTTTAATATTTCCCCTCATATTTATGCAATGCCAGCAGGATTATCTTTTTTTTTTTTTTACACTTGGTGTATGCATGTATAACCTAATAGAGATTCTCTGGAAGCTTTCCTTTTTCTTCTTTTTTTGGGGGGTTTGCCTCAAAGGTCAAAAGGTCAAAGATCAAGGGAAAGTGCTGAACTAACTTTTTCCTCCATATCTCAGAAGTGGCTCAAGTTATCTTGAAACTTACTACGTATTTATGCATGTTGTGCCTGACAGTGATTATCCTATGAATTTTAGGGTCAAAGGCCAGATGAAAATGGTAACAATGAACTTTTCATTATAGAAGTTGCACTTTTTCTCCATACCTTGAAAATTACTCAGTGCATAAACTTATGAATGGGTCAAAGTCAAGTTAAAGTCCTTAAATCCCCAAGTACATGCTCTCCTATTCATCCAATTAAACCTAGGTCAAGGAAGGTGAACATTCAACACATTTATGACAAACTTGTCATTTTAATATTTTGCCAATTTTGTGAAAATGTAATCAACACATTGTCTACATGTACTATAGACCTATTACGAGAATCGTGCATTGTGGCGGAGGCATACCAGTCGCCTTAGCGACATTTCTAGTTCTTAATCTTGTTTGTTTGTTTGTTTGTTTTTGCATTAGTTATGTCGCCTTGATGTGCATGCTCTGATGTTGTTGTGGGTTTTTTTTTTCCCCAAAAGTCAAAAACGTATCGTGAAATTGGAAATCTTCCATGCAATCATCATATTTGTTAAAGTGGAAGAGATGAAAAGACAACCCTTGGATTGCAAATCAGGGCTATGTGGGATTACTACTCTTTCTCCCTTAATCACTTTGTTATAGGGTAGTAAAATGCAGCTGTTTTGAATTTTTTTTTCCAAACAAGAAATACCTCTTCCAAAAAACAACCTAAGAGGATTTGTAAAATAAAATCATGTGTTCATGGAATGTATTTTCACTTGATGTATATGAAATTATCCATTTGTGAACAAAAAGTGTAAATCAAGTTTGTAGATATCACTCTTTATGCAGTAATATGATAAGAACTTCCATCTTTTGCTTCGATTTCCATAATATTCAGACGTGAAGTATTTATACATGTGCTTATGTTAGGGTCTAAGTTATTTGATGGTTCATGATTGTTGTACAATTTCCAATTGTAGCAGCGTCAGTACCATGATGTTTGGAATCATTTTAAACCCAACAAAACATTAGCGATGTTTGATTTTGAACAACGTCACGTGTGTGGGTCTCTCTGATGATAAGTCATGCAATTACATGTATGTCTATCATGAGATGGTTATGAACTGAGAGAGAGAATAATGAATGCTGCATGTCTTTTTGATAATTTGCATCCTGATACGTAAAGAGAGAAGAGTTTATGTACTGGTAGTTGAAAGAATTAGGACTGATACAACTTTAGCAACTTTCCATTCGAGTACTTACAGTGGTGGTGTCATTGGTGGTCGTTGGCTAGTCTTGAATTAAGTATTGTGTGCCATCATGCGACTATAACGCGGTAAATGATGTCAGAAAATGCACGGTAAGTTGTATCAGGAACTTTTTTAGAACCCATCTATGGCTTTTTAATGCAAATTATCTTCTAAATTTGGGTGGCTGAATGATAGCGAAGATGGTGCATATGCAATGTTTATTTAACTTTGTATACATACCCACAAAGCAAGAGAGAAAAAAAAAATAGTTTAAAACGTGCAGTATTGATGTGATGCGGTTTTGCCGTCTTAACGACGTGATACGTGTAATAAATAATTATGTTTTGTAATGATATACAGAAGTTTAACTGTTTCTAATTTATGTGTTCAGATTTCACTTTAGGAAACCTTTCCCTGATGCTACAAGCACACCAGCTTAGAGAGAGAGAAAGAGAGAGAGAGAGAGAGCGTAAGAAAGAAAAAGCAAAGAGGGAAAAAAGAGATAAGTGGAGAGAGAGAAAAAAAAAAGGAAAGAGAGGAGAGGAGATAACGCGGGAGAAGGAAAGAGAGAAACGGCGAGAGGGAAGCGCGCATGTGCGTGTTTTGCAAGTTACTTTGTGTATAACAACATAAATATTATTATTTTGGATTATATGGGGTGGGGATTAAAGGGATGGTACAGTATTGGTGGAGATGAGAATTGGGCTTTTAACTTTTTTGAGAGATACCAAGAAAACACTTATGATATAGTACAGAGCATACCATTCTAAGAGGAATTCAAAATTTATTTGATGAAAATCGGGTTTGGAATGACTAAAACATCCAAAACCAAAGTAGAGCAAAGTGATCAAAGTAAAGTGTGGATATCTCAGCCATTTCAAAACCAATTTTCATCAAATAAACGTTGAATTCCTCGTAGAATTACATGTTCTTACATATTTCATAAGAGGTTTCTCATTATCTCACAAAAAAAAAAAAAAAAGTTAGAAATCTGAAATTAGGTCTCAACCAAAACTATATACGATCCCTTTAAAGAGAGGGTGCCCGGGACGGAAGGGAAATGAGAACGGATTAGGGAAAGAGGTGAAGGAGAAAGAGGAGGAGGAGAGAGAGAGAGGGAGTAAGAAGATAAATTCAGATCTATTATTAATTAATCTAACCGGAAATCTCAGTTTCACGCCCATTTACATTTATCTGGTTTGGATTAACGTGGCTCGCAGACAACGCTCTACTTTGGCTCAAGGAGTAGGAGTAGAAGAAAGAGCTCTAGCTTATATCACAAACGAACACCAAGTACATGTAATACGAATGGCGCTATACCCATGTCAAACGTTAAAGGTGGACTCTAGACCAGTCAATAGTTAGTCTGAAAAGAAAGAGTAACATTTTTACTCAAGCACAACAGTGAAAATTTGATCAAAATCGAATGAAAATTAGGGAAGCTTAAAAAAAGAGACTTTTTTTTTTCACGAAAACATTTCTTGAACAGTCAACATGAGTATGCAAAAAGTTGATGTTGTTGCTTCATGACTTACCATAAGTAAAATTTGTACAAAAAAATCTTGAAATTTATTTTTTTTTTAATCAAACGTGATTAGGCCACAGTCTCAATCCTTATATATCTGACTGATCATTATTTTGAAGTTATTCAGCCAGGATTAATTATAATCCTTTATTTTACACTTTGATAGCAGAAAAATTTAACTTTCGTAATTTTTTTTTTTGTACGCGATCAATGGAAAATTGTGAGGTAATGACATCATTAGATATGTTCACTCATTTGCATATTCACATCATCTATTCGAAGACTATTTTGCAAAAGTTGGGAGCGAATCTTTGAAATCTCATTAATTCCTTACTTTTTAATCCAATTTTGAATGAACTTTGACTGCTGTGCTCGAAACATTTTACCCTTTCTTTTCAGACAACTTGTAACTGGCCTGAAATTATTATAGATTTATTCATATCATGCGTGCCTTTATCCTGCACTCTACTGTCAATCCCAAATTCGAGAATATGACTTCGCCTAGTTGTTTTTATGTAATTGAAACAAATAGGGCGTTACCAAGCACTTTCTATGAGTAACCACTGACGGTCAAACTTAGAGGCAAAACTTGTCGTTATAGATACAGAGTGAATAATCCTATAATTGTTGTAAGATATCAGTAAGTAGACTTTTCTGATCAATAATTACCGAGCTAGAAAAAAAAAAAAACTATCCCAACTGCTTCTAAATCGTTATATCGGACGTCATGCCTTCCCGTATTGTCTTGAGGGGAAAAAAAATCATCTTGAATTCAACAAAGCTCATTATTTACGCAGTGAATCATAATCTCCGAGCAGAGATCTTATCAGCTTGATGGGAAAATCCTTTAAGAAACTCAATATTCCAAGCAACTGAGTGGGTTTTTCGTGTCCTTTTTTTTTTTTTTTTTTTTCGTTCTTACAAAAATGCATCTTTATGTACGACGTTTCCGTATTGTCTTTATACATTTATCTGCATTTTTTTTTTGTCCTAACAGACTAATTCCTGTCCCACCCTGTCGAATTGACAGAGCAGCTCACACTGGCATATCTGACTTCTTGAACGCATAGTTAATTCATTATAATTGTGTTTCTGTACTTTAAGCAGCTGAATATAGTGATAACTCTGTTGATGGACGATGCTTCACCCGGATTGTTTAGATGTGGCTAGAAATGCCTGTCTATTTGCATTGCCTCTGTTGCTCATGACTGCTGCTGACACCGGTGAGTCAACCTTGATGTATTTGCTTAGAAAGCTCATTCAACCGGAAGCCTATAGTTTCAAACACCTTGTAAACTGCGTTTCTTCAGATCAACAAATTCAAGGCTGGCAATGAATGTGTGTCTTTTGATTATCATGCCTTCCATTATTGTATGAATGGACTCTCCTATGGCGTATTTTCTTTCTCCATGTGACATGACGATAAAAGAATGATATAATCATACTGCGGGTTTGTGACGGGATTCTCTGTATCAGATCGAACGTGTCTAGTCTCACCGAACACTGCATGATAGCAGAATGAGTCATGTTTTTGTTTGTTTGTTTGTTTGTTTTTGGTCTTGGTCTTTCGTCACGTGTTTCTTTAAAGGGAACGCAAACCTAAAGAGCAATGTGAATTGGGTGAAAGCAGCAACATTAATAGAACACATCAGTGAAAGTTTGAGGAAAATCGGACAATCGATGAAAAAGTTATTAATTTTTAAAATTTTGGTTTTGGAACCGCTGGATGAGGAGACTACCAGAGGTTATGACGTATGAGAGGACAACAATATGAAGAAAATATAAAGAAAATTCTATAAAAATTAACTTTTCCAGCATTATGAAAAAGCACTCGACTAGCCGCTTTCAGAAAGCAGGGGGAATAATTGCTACTCATAACATAATGTCAGTATCAAGTTGAGGAAATTTGTAATTTTCATCAAAAAGATTTTTTCTTGTGGAATTCTCTTTACATTTTCTGTAAATTGTTGTCCACTCATACGTCATAACCTCTAGTAGTCTCCTCATCCAGCGGTTCCAACACCAAAACTTTGAAAATTCATAGCTCTCCGCATCGATTGTCCAATTTTCCTCAAACTTTCACTGATGTGTTCTACTGATGTTGCTGCTTTCACTCAATCCACATTACTCTCTGGGTTTGCGTTCCCTTTAAGGTCATTTGTGCTTTAAGATGAACAAAATGAATGGGAGATTAGAAGGAGAATATCTGACAGTTCACCTATATGTTTGTCATTCTCATTTAGGAAAACAACGAAGAAAATAATTGCACTGAGACATATCACCCTATATAATTTTTCAACTGAAACAAACGTTCTATATTCCTTAAAGGGGAAGGCTAGTAACTGATCAGTGGGAATCAGTGGAAATGCTGGGAGATGATTGTTCCAATCCTTATGGGATTCATTCCAGAGTCCATTGTATATCTATTGTTGTGTGAAAATGATTTGCTTCAGAACGGTCTCATATTCAAGTAATGTGCAGATTAATGCTCTGTCACTGACCAGGGACGCTAACCTGGAAGCATTAAACTGCACATTCCTTGAATATGAGACCATTCTGAAGCAAATCATTTTCACACAACATTAGATATACAATGAACTCTTGAATGAATCCCATAAGGATTGGAACAATCATCTCCCAGCATTTCCACTGATTCCCACTGATCAGTTACTAGCCTTCCCCTTTAAGGATGGTACCTTAATATTTGATTTTAGTGATTGAAATGACAGGAATGAGCTGCTGATTTGTGTGTGTGTGTGTGCGTTTGTGCGTGTGTGTGTATGTGTGTGTGTGTGTGTGTGTGTGTGTGTGTGCAAGGAATTCACAAATAAATGTAAGTGAAACATGAAGAGTAAGGATTAAAACGGCAATGCTGGAACACTGCTCGTGATATTGAGTTTGTATTGGTGCAAGTGTGTGTGACGCAAAGTGCTTAAAAATCATCAGAAACACCAGATGAGCTGTACTCGAAAAAAAAAAATCCTTTCACTCATTCCGAAGTGTCAGTAGGGCCTAATTTGAATAATTTGCACATCAGTCTATTTGAATTCAGTCAGTTATGCGTGCTGTCATTGATTTAGGGCAGTATGATAATAACAGATGCCCGCAGAGGTTAGACGTATATTACTAATGTATCTGTAAGTAAGTTTGATATGAGCATGTATTATAATCATCTTTTTCCCCTCTCTTTCTGTCGAATGACTGTATAATTCATTATACCATGAAAACTATAAGTGCAACGGGCATGAAATCAAAGTGGACTGAAACCCAGATGATCATGTGGATTATTATTGAATGTATCAATATTAGTAGAACACTTGAGTTAAAGTTTCCAGGAAAATCAGATAATGAAGTTTCGGAGTAGCCGACGCTGGGTGAGAATACTATCTCAGTTAGTGACGTCACGTATGGAAAACGATATAAAAATGATTATATATAAAGATAAATCCACAAAATTTCATGTTCTATGGAAAGTAAAGATTCTCTAGACTTGCTGCTGACATTATGTTAAGGATAATATTATGATATCGTTTGCTTTCTGTTTGAAAGAGGTACGAGTAAGTCAAGTGATTGCTAGAAAAGTGAAAATAGTTGAATTTTCTGTATATTTTCTTTGTGTCGTTTTGCAGGATGTCACAAAGTTTTGTGATCTTCTCATCCAGCGATAGCAACATCAAAACTTCAAAAATTCTTAAATTTTTAACGAATTTATTGTCCCATTATACTTCCTCAAACTTTCACTGAAGAGATCTACATGCTGCCGCATTCACTCAATTCACATAAATTAAATGACATTCGAGTCTCATTTTCCTTTAACTGATTTTTCAAGACAATGTCAAAAAAGTCAGAACGACTTAACTTATTATTTATTCCCTTTCTTCAGGTTGAAATTAACAAAACAAAATCTGACTCTAAAAATGCAAACAAGTAGGTCAAAACACATATATACACTTCAACAAAATAAAGAAAGGCAATCTAAAGAAAAAGTGTCACAATACGCTGATTAAATTTCAGTGTTGCTAATTTGACATCACACAGTTCGCTGCGATGAGTTAATGTCAGTAAATCTCAACTATGAGTGGACCTGAAAAGCATGGTATGATCTATCAATAATTCCATCCCAGGACACAGGTCGTACGAGTGGCCGCTGAATCGCGCCGAGTCGATCGAACTCGAAGACGATCTCGTCGATGGATTCGTGCGCGAGTCTTCAAGAAGCGCCTCCTCCTGTCTCGATGCCTTCTCCTGCGTCTCTCAATCACATCTCAATACCCGTACCTTGGGCAGGTACCATGGGGCATGGTTGGCGGGTCACACCGACCTGCTCCCGTGGGTTCAGGTATACATTGTATTTTACGCAACACTGCAGCATGCTATTTGTTGCGAAACGCCAAAGGAAGTGATGATCATGATGATCATGATGATGATGGTGGTGGTGGTGGTGGTGGTGACGATGATGATGATGATAACGACGATCGATGATGGTGATGACGCCCGGACGATGATGACGATGATAATAATGCTAGACGTATTCACATGTTATCTCTTCCCTGGAACCCGAGTTACAAGCTTTGTGGTGCCTTCATATTTCATAATCTTGTTGAAGCTATGTTCCTTATGCAGATCGCGTAAGGACGCACTTTCTAGTCATAACACACTGTATATTTTGTATTTCCTTTATAAATTCATTTAATATCCATGTATTACCTCAGTGTCGAGTGAAATATAAAAGATGAATGTGCTACAACTGTTCACTTAGTCTCGATTGTAAGACCAGTGCAGTTTCAATAACTAAACAGTGATGACGATGATGATGATAATGATGATGATAGTAATAATGATAATAATAATAATAGTAATAATAATAATAATAACAATAATAATAATAATAATAATAATAATAATAATGATAATAATAACAATTACAATCATAATGATATCAGTAATGATAGTAAAATATAATGATAACAATAACAATAACAATTATAATGATAATAATAATACTTCAATAGGGCCTACCTTTAAAATTATAGGCAGAGGTGACCCCAAAATAGTACTATTCACTAAGGGGCGCAGCCCCGAAGTGAATAGTACATGTAGGCTTACTTTGGAGGCACCGCAGCCCATAGCTTTATCCTGAAACTCGAAATTAGTCAGAGCATGATAATTGTTTTATATTTTGGATGAGATTTTAAAATAAGCAAGAGGAAAATATGAGGCAAGAAATCATGTGGTAGATGCGATGCTATGGAGGGATTCGAAAGTGATGGCATACGAAGCAGGGCGCACCATGTCAGAATTGCTTCGAAATGTCACAATGGCTTTGTGACATCTTTTCACAAATAGTAGTGCACTATTAAAATGTCGTCATTGAACAGTGGCGTCATTTTCTAGATACTTTCGAGTATGCAAGTGTACCATGGAGTGGCAAACAGGCCAACATTCTTAAACCGTTGAAAATACATGCAATAACATCTTTCAACCGATCAATAGAGGATTACATTTTTACCCAAAATAGTTGAATGTTCATCATTATTTGTGTATGGCTTAATGATGGCTGTGTCGCTAAATTTACGGTGTAACCTGCTATGCATTTGCATGGTTTTCATGTGCCGTCCATTGCCCAAGGTGGATCTCTCAGCCAAGCACCACGTGGTTGCTGTCATCACCCAGGGAGAAGACATTTTTCCAAACTGGGTGACATCATACACGGTTTCCCATGGCAACGACGGTCTTACTTGGCTCCCAGTCTTCAGTTCACAGCAAGGCAGGGTGAGAGGAGACTTCGTATACTCGTACTGCATGAACGTGTGTGCTTTTGTTTCATAGCATTGCATCATTTACATACCAGCGTAATATATTGTGTATGATATTACCAACAGTGAAATACTTATGTTTCATTTCATAAACGATTTTGTGATCAACTGCAAATCGCAGATAACACCATACCTATCAAGATATCTATAAGGTTTGGTTCTTTCCAAATTCTTACCAATCTCAAGAACAAAAGAGCTATGTAGACAAAAATCAATTTAAAGGAAACTAATGACAAAATGTATATGTGGATTGAGTGCACCAAAAGAATCAATACTAGCAGAACAAATCAGAGAAAGTTTGAGGGAAATCGGACAACCGATTCAAAAGTTATGAATTTTCACAATTTCGGCGCCGTCATTGCCACTGATTGCTGGACAAGAAGACTACTGCATTTCATGACGTCATGACAACCATATAAGAAAATCTAGAAGGAGAATTCCCCCCCCCCCCCACAAAAGCATCACATTTTACATGAAAAGTACACATTCCATCGACTTTTTTATAATTTTACTGACATATTATGTTAAAGGTAATATTCCCCCTGCTTTCTGAAAGAGTTAAGTCTAGTGCTCTTTTGAATTTTCTTTACATCTTTTTTGCTACTTCTTTATTGTTGTCAATATAATGAAGCAATAAAGTGTAGTAGTCTCCACATCCAGGGATGACGGCACCGAAGCTTCAGAAATTCGTAACTTTTGAACGAATTGTCCGATTTTCCTCAAACTTTTACTGATGTGTTCTACTAATATTGGCACTTCCACTCAATCCACATACATATTTGGTCTTTGTTTGTTTGTGTTTTTTTTTAAGTGCAGACAAAATTTTATTGTAAAGTAATGATTGTAATAATCATTGTAACACAGTTATGTTTGTTTCATACTTTTGTGAACTCAAAGTGGAAATAAATTCAAATCAAATCAATCAAATCAAAGGTGAGATGCGCGTATAATATACAGTATTAGGTATATACATCACCAATATAATACATTGTATCCGTGCGATTGGAAGATAGCAGCAGATTTAGTCTGCCGATTCAAATTGATCAGCAGTTAGATTTGCTTTCACGTTCTGCATGTCATCCAGACATTTACAGGGAACTTTGACAACGAAATACCCGTGGCTAATGAATTCGACCCGCCGTTTGTTGCACGCTTCGTGAGACTCGAACCTCGAACCTGGCATGGACACGTTGCCTTGCGGTTTGAGTTTTATGCTAAAGGGCCCATTGCAGGTACGAAAAAATGTTAATTTACGTGAATAAAGATGTAAGGTATCAGAAATGGCTCTCTCTCTCTCTCTCTCTCTCTCTCCATAATATAGATTTCGAATCCCGATGGAATCCCATTTTCTTTGCTCCAAGTTGTCACTAATCAAGAAAATCATTTATGATAAATTTTCCATTTCTTTGCTTTCATTCCTATATATATATATATATATATATATATATATACATACATACACATAATATTAATACATACTGTATTACATAACCAGGAAAGAAAGACGTAGTAAAACAAACAAACAAACAAACAAACAAACAAACAAACAAACAAAAAAGGCGTCAACAATATTGATTAATCAAATTCATGAAATTCTTTCCAATTCAGTCTTATTTACGTCGATGTAGGGCAATTTGTCAATCAGTTGCAATATTGATTAAGTTGTTACTTCATTATGTATCATATATTCAATTTGATTTTATTTTCATCGTTCGACAAAACAAAATAATGTACACCTCGTTCTTTTCTGTACCAAAGAATAATGTAAACAAAACATTGTGAAATAAACAGGATACACAACATCAGCGAAACATCATTATAATGAAACCCTAATGAAATCAAAGTGAGTATGTAATGTAGGAAAAATGGGGGGGGGGGGCACAATATAATTTTGGGCATAATTATTATGTTATATCCGCCCATTAACAGATCCACCGTAAGCGCTATAAATAACTGTATTCTTCTGCCCGACACCCGCTGTTCTGTTCTTTTACCGAATAGATCGCCTCGATCCCACTCGGCCTCTCGGCATGATGGACGGACAGATTCCCGATACCTCCGTCACGTCGTCGTCGTGTTATTCTCGCTATTTCTGCGCCAGCCACGCCCGGCTCAACGTCCCCGAATCCAGCTGGTTAGCAGCCAGAAATGACTACAGTCAGTGGGTCAGAGGTTTGTGCGTGTGAGCGCGTGTAACTTTAAGTTGGCAGTTCGCTCATCCGGAAATGAAATAACGTTCATTATTCCGAAGGTTCTTTAATCTACAAATGAAAGCAACACACACACACACACACACACACACACACACACACACAAAGTTTCATGTTCCGAAGGTTTGTTAATCCGGAAACGAAATAAGGTTCGTATAATTCCGAAGGTTTGTTAGTACGCACCTTCTTTTCATTTTCAGATAAACGATATCTACAACGAATAGGGACTTTTGGTTGTTTCGGAATAAAGAACTTTCGAAATAACTAACCTTATTTAATTTTCGGATTAAAGAGCTTTCGGAAAAATGAACATCACCCTATGTAAGGGAAGTGGGGATGTTGTGTGTGTGTGTGTGTGTGTGTGTGTGTGTGTGTGTGTGCGTACATGTGATTGAGCGTTTGGTTTCCTATAGTCTAACTATTAATGGGCAAAATACATGATGAGTTAAAGAAGGATGAATAACTGGAAGGGCGTGTTTCCGCTGATGAAAACTAAACCCTATATAGTAGTGATAGAATAATTATCACAGCGTCTGTTCATCATTTTGAAGGAAATAAAAAAAAAATAGCTAGCATTGATTCGGTCTCCAATTTCGCACATTATGTCGGGTTACAAACCTCAAGCTAAAGTCTTCAACACTATAAGCCAGTGGAACCGGTCTCACGATAAATCGTATTCGAGATTTCTGGAGACTGTCCATTTTGTTAAAACGCACTTGTAGACCATAACCTGTACGCAATTTCATTTCTTTTCATTTATTGAGTTTCCACACAAATTATACAGTGTTGTATTTGCAACATCCATCCATGACAATGTAAAGTAGTATATATAAATTATAAGTTCAGTATAAAAGACTATAATAACATTTACATGACACAAAATCAATTGAAGTCAATCTCAAGTACATTACATTCATGACGGGTGAATAAAATTGTGTGCGGTGGGAAAATTATACATACAGAAGCTGTCTCGCCTACATCATCTTGTAGATTTGATTTGGCAAATTGATCTTTAGCGAAGGAAAACGTTTATTCTTTATCTACACAATCCGTCACGTTTACCTCTAAATACACAGTCCCAGCATATTGAAGGGTATATATTGAGAATTAGAAAAGTGAAACATATTATGAGTGATAAATAATTTGGTGAAGGAGGTGAAAGGAAGGACCCAACAAAAAGCGACGCTTGTAAATTGTGTGTCCCACCAATTACAATATACATTAAAAAGATTAAACCTTTGGTCACTAAATGTATATAGTAAGTATTATTAAACCATTTTATCAAGTGAATCATGTATTATTCACAAGTTGAACTTTCATAAGTATATATAATAATAATAATAAAAAATACATCGCTTATAATTATTGTCCATGGGATTGATAGAGTTGGCATGTGCTATATAGCACTTGATATAGGAAGAATCATTATACATATCTTACATAATTATTCAAAGTACGCTGATGTCGCGACAGTGTCTCCTTCTTTCCTTCATGGGACACAGCGGACCTTGGTGCAGTGTACTCGATCAGTGGGGTCATAACACAGGGTCAGTCGAATTTGGACCAATGGGTGACGAGCTTCACATTGTCGCACAGTGTAAGCAACAACCAGTGGGACAGCGTCTTGGATTCCTGCACAGGTGAGCCCAAGGTGAGATGGACGTCACTTCCTCTGCAGTTAATCTGCAATGTTTATGTGTTAGAAAACAAGTCTATCCGCCTACTTTAATTGAGCGACGTCAAAATATAATTAGGCCTACATGTACCGTGCCAATGCGCGCTCATCAGACACTGTCAGAAGAAAATGGATTTTCCCCCAATAATTAGAAGTTCCAAGAGCAAAGCGTCGAAAGTCCGCCTCCCGTTTGGAAAGCTTATTGCTTATCTAACATGTCTAATGAGAATCTCGGAACTTCTTCCCCATGTTAGAAAACAAGTCTATCCCCTACTTTAATTGAGCGACGTCAAAATATAATTAGGCCTACATGTACCGTGCCAATGCGCGCTCATCAGACACTGTCAGAAGAAAAGGGATTTTCTCCCAATAATATAGAAGTTCCAAGAGCAAAGCGTCGAAAGTCCGCCTCCCGTTTGGAAAGCTTGTTGCTTATCTAACATGTCTAATGAGAATCTCGGAACTTCTTCCCCATTAGGACGGGGCATCCAATTCAGATGCCATTTCACCCTTTTAGTCAGTTGCGTGAACCCAAGGGTGGCGCCGTCATCAGTTGTAACAGCCGTGTTCTTCCAAAGGACAATGACACGCGAAGACTATACTATCCAATACAAACCAAGATAACAATCCCTAACCCTTATTCCACGAGCATCATGTTGGTCCCCTTATTTTTCTTCATCGTAATGTTATTCATTATTGGTTGCCAAACAGTCAAGCTTTAAGCTTATTCTTGGCAATCGTTCTATGTATATGCAAATTAAGATGTAACTCATGTAATCATAAATTGTAACCAATGTATTGCATAATTGATGCAAATGATGATAATTGTTGAAAATACTCATATTACTGTTATTTTGTACAATGTTAATGAAACTGCAGCAAATTGATGTATTTGAAAAAAATGGCATAAAGAGAATAAATCAAATCAAATCAATTCAAATAAAATCAAACAAGGGTCACACATGTGAGGTGCTTAATGACATATAAACGGCTCGATGAATTATTGATATACAGTCAACCTCCCGTGAGTCGATCCTCATGCAACTAAGTCATTGGTTTAGTCGAAGAAAAAATCTACCTACTCTAGACTCTATACGGACAGATATAATTATGTGCGAAGTCATTACATAATTTGTGTAATATTAGCTAATCTGTATTCAGGTGACCGTATATACCATTATCAATGTCAAGTTGGGATATTTGTCGCAGAGTCATTATCTTCCAAAGTGTTGAGTGGTTCCACTTGGTTTTTCTCTGTAACCCAAGCAATCCATAAAGATTTACGGAGGTTTCACAACAACACGATTTATACCTCTGCTCTCGATAGGGGGATTGTTGTTGGTATAGGTCCATAGTTAGAGTGTCCTCGTGGTCTTCAACGGCCGACTTACAGCCATCGGTGAACGAAAAGCTCTCGAGCAAAAACAGCCGTACCGATAATAGAAATATTTTAAACAAAATGTGACCATCGGTTTGATAATCTATCAATTCAATATCGAGAGAAAACGTTTTATGAATTTGTATGATGTCAAAAATTAGTTGAACTGAAAGGACACTGCATGGAAAGGCGTTTAACTTTAATCACGGACTAACGCTTGTGTCATCCCGCACCGCCTGGACGTTGTGACGACTTTGTGATGATGATAAATGAAATCGAAAACAAAATCAATTGTATTTTGTCGAGGCTAACTTTCATCGAACGATCGCACAGCTCTGGAGAGATTTTGTCTGCCAGTGATTCCCTCTTTAAAAGAAACAATGTGATGGGTATCCCTGTGTAAAAAGGATATCTATCTCTTCATCATAACTCATCAGAGATCTTTGAAACATACACAGGCAAACAAATCACACAAAGTTTCACATCCACACACAATGTCGGGAAAAAAAAACCGCTCATGGATGCAGAGGTTTGCGCTTTCAAGCTGCATTGAGTTGCAGTGATCTGTAATAATGAATGGAATCCACTTATAAACATACTGTTGATATAATGTTTCAAAAATACAAGCATGTAACTTACCCGACAGTTGCGTAATCCAATCTTGTTCTTGAAGAAAAAAGAAATAAAGTTTGAACTATGGGGATGATGCAGATTTGATGAAAGTTCCGATTACGAAGATCTTTGTATATACCTCTTACGCCGTAATGCAGGTCTTTGTCGGTAACAAGGACCGAAACACGCCGATAGTGAATTACCTGGAGCATCCCCCGAAAGCCAATTCTATTCGGCTGGAACCGAAGAGCTGGCACAGACACATAGCCATGAGATTTGAAGTCCTTGGAACGGGCCCCGTGGCAGGTAAGACCACCAAGAACAACAGCAAACAGCTAGCGATGGGACATAATATTGTGTTATGTTATTCAAATCAGCAAATATTACACATTGTGGTTTCGATGCTTGTGGATTCTTCAGGTGTAAGGAGTTACGAATACCTCAATGGGCCCCTCACTCACCCCACCTCTTTCTGTTTCATGTCCTCCCAACAACATCCTCCCGTGTAGAATCAGTAAGGTAATAATGTGATCAATTGAATTCGAATAATAAATCTGACATTTCGTTATTTCTGCTCCAGGAGGAACAATACAAAAATGTCAGTGATGCTTATGTCACATAAGAATAGGCTATTACTACTCTTTGGTTAGGTGTACGTTATGTTATCATGTTTTAGTAGCATGCTCAAAAGTGAAAGCGATTTACATGTTGAAGGGTTGTTGACCAAACAGTAAAACAGATAATATTGTGATGTATTTTCAAAGAAATAATTGGTATTCATGTTAACCAGTTCTTCACATACTTGTGTTAAAACGCTAAATTCATGTCTACGACTTTCATGGCATGATTAGATTTTGTAAGGCTGTAATACCTGTATCGAGACAAGGATGGAGACTATTTATTTTGCCCTCATAGAAAAGGGATCAACACTACTTTTCCCACATTTTCATTAACGGAAACGTGATACATGTATTTACTGTCACTATCTCATCACTCGCAAAATTGCAGTCACTTCCAACTATAATGATAACAATGTTTAATTATAATGATGATGATGATAATAATGATAATCATCATGATAATAATAATAATAATAATAATAATAATAATAATAATAATAATAACAACAATACTACTACTACTACTAATAATAATAATGATAATGATAATAATAATAATAATAATAATGATAATAATAACAATAATAATAATAATGTTTTATCAATCCAGAGTATCATCTTCAGTGTTGTCACTGCTGTACCAGAGGGCACTGCCATTATTTTTATCGTAGCGTTGCCAAGCCAGGTACGCACCTGATGGGTCGAAAGGGACAAGGTGGGTTAAAAAACAAACAAACAAACAAACTAAACTTGTCCAAGGACGTAAGCACCAGGCGGGAATCGAGCTCGGGTCCTCCGATTTAGAGTTGGAAGTCTTATCCACTATGCCACAGCGCCCCCAGATGTTGTGTGATGCAATTTTCCCTTGCCATGTCCTAACACTGGTAGCATTATAATGATAATAATAGTAATAGTAATAATAATAATAATAATAATAATAATAATAATAATAATAATAATAATAATAATAGTAATAATAATAAATCTTCTTCTTCTTCTTCTTCTTCTTCTTCTTATTATTATTATATTTATCATTAATATTACTATTATTATTATAACTATTATTATTACTATTATTATTATTATTATTATTATTATCATCATCATCATCATCATTATTGGCTATTTCTTTTGATTGGTTGTCTCGATTGCGACAGAGTACATGTTTGAATCCATGCAAATGGGAGTCGAGAACCGTCTGGTTGGAGTAGAGAGCTTATCAGCATCGAGTTGCCTTGACAACCGGCACTGCGCAGACAGGGCCAGGCTGAACCAAGTTGCTTGGAATGGCTTGGGAGGGGCTTGGATGCCGGCTGAAGATACCACCAATCAGTGGGTTCAGGTGACTCTCTCGCTCTCATTTATATACAACCTATTCTACTGAAATATCTTGAGGTTTGCTACCGCGTGAGTTCATTGAATAATAATCATAATAATAATAATAATTGTTTTGGATATAAACTCCAAATTTTATTGTCCGAAAATGGAAATTCTTTTTGCCCAATATTGATCGTGGGCCCGGCAGCCACTGAGCAGCGCCAGATCGACGTTGCTCTAACCTAGAGATTAGATTAGATTAGATTAGAGAAGGATTAGATTAGCGAGCGGAAGAGGGAGAGAAAGATACAGATAGATAGATAGATAGATAGATAGATAGATAGATAGATAGATAGATATGATGGATTGATAGATAGATAGATAGATAGATAGATAGATAGATAGATAGATAGATAGATAGACAGATATGATGGATTGATAGATAGATAGATAGATAGATAGATAGATAGATATGATGGATTGATAGATAGATAGATAGATAGATAGATAGATAGATAGATAGATAGATAGATAGATAGATATGATGGATTGATAGATAGATAGATAGATAGATAGATAGATAGATAGATATGATGGATTGATAGATAGATAGATAGATAGATAGATAGATAGATAGATAGATAGATGAGAGGGAAAGGGAAAGGGAAGAAACAAGTTCTGTATTTAGATTTATAATATCTCTAAGGAAAACATAATTTCGCCAGCGGGTGTCAATTTGGTCAGCATTTTTAGTGCCTGTTTCGTTATCACCACTCAGATATGAATATTACAGTTAACATTTGTTTCCAATTGTTTCCGATTTTCGTATGAGTCACAGACTTGTAAGCCACAAGGCTTGAGTCACATTTTTCTTAAGAGTTGCATGCTCAGATCTGAAGCTTAAAATGCCTCTTCCGTTGTATGTAGGTTAGCCTAGCTCGACCTTCTTTCATCACGGGCGTCGTAACCCAAGGTATGCACGAAGCCGACCACTGGGTGGCGTCCTTCATGGTAGCCCACGGCATCAACGGAGTCGACTTCGAGACCGTGAGAAACCAGTGCTGCAGTGATCCTGAAGTAGGTAGACACACAGGGGTGCAGGTTAAGAGCCAAACACCCATGAATCATATAGCCCATGAGTCATGCAGTCTACGAATCATACAGCTCACGAGTCATACAGGCCACGAACTTGCCATCAAGTATAGGCCAAGGGACTAAACGTTCCACTGGCTAGACACTCAGCAAATAAGGCCCATGAGCTCGACACTTGGCAATACTAAGACCCATATTTCGACATTACATCCAACGACCAAACGCGACATTACATCGTTGGCTTACGTAGTGTGGAGCTCGTGAACCTTTCTTTTTTTTTTGGGGGGGGGGGGCGGAGCAGTGTCCAGTTTCTGGGCCTATGTCGTGGGCCTCTTCCACTCAGTGTCTAGCTCGTGGACCAGTTTTACTTGGTGTCTGGCTCGTCGGCTGTATGATTTGTAGGTGTATGATTCAATAGGCCTTTTTCTTTTTCTTTTTCAATGGCTGCTCGTGGACTGTATGGCTCGTGGGTGTCGAGCTAGTGGGAAGGCCCCACACAGGGTGCTTCCGCCATCTTTCGGCCTTTGACTCACATTGAATGGGTGTCATTCATCTATCTATTGATTTATGTATTGTGTGTGTGTGTGTGTGTGTGTGTGTGTATGTAAGTCCGTGACACCGATGCTTTAGTCTATACAATGTAGCTGGATTACAATTATGTGGTCGCTAAGAAAACACAATTAAAATTGCATCATGTTTGAGAATCTTGTTCTCTGGGTAAACGTTCGGTGTAGGCCTACTATACACTGAGCCTCAGGCACTATACTTCACGATTTACTTTTGTAAACCATGCACTTCACATACTCTGTATTACTTCGTTTCTACCTACAAAGAATTCTGCGTACATTATCCTACGTGCTGTGTCGGTCAGGGCAAAGTCTGCATTAATCGTGTACGTTTGACAATTGAAAAATGATTTGTTCGAGAGGCGATAAATCACCACCATACAGGGTTGCCGTAGATGAGATAATGTTACAAGGATGACAAAATGTAAAATTCTCATTCAAAGAATTTTAGTAACGATCGCTCGACGACTGAAAGAATGCTCTGTATGGGTAAGCAATGACACTAAGAAATCATTGTGTGCGTTGGAGCAAAGACACTGAAAAATTAGACAACAGACACGGAAAGAAAGAAAACGACAGACTGACATATAGACAGATGGATGGGTAGACAACTATACAGATAGATAGATAGATAGATAGATGGATAGACAGATAGACGGACAGATTGATACATAAAGATGCAAAGAGAGTGAGAACGAGAGGAGGAGAAGGAGCAGTAGGAAAGAGGGAAAAAAGAAGAGTTGAAAACTGCAAAACAGATTTTGAGTTTCCTTTGTATCCCACGTGACTTTCGCAGGAATTCATTGGAAATGACGACAGGAACACACGTGTGACCAACACATTTCGTCCACCACTCACAGCTCGATATGTCCGTGTCTTACCGAAGTCTTGGGTTGGTCGAATCGCTCTGCGGTTGGAGTTGCTTGGTGTCAGCTTTGGAAACGGTGATTTTTGGGGTTTTTTTAATCTTTTTATTCTTCAGTCTGGCTCCCAGTTAACTTATTTGTATTTCGTGGAAAATTATGGACACAGTTTTAAATTTCTGTGTGAAAGCATTCAAACTCGATATGCTACATTTTTTTAGTCTCTTATCAAGATGTGTGCTATTCTTGATTTGGTTAGTTTGTTAGTTGAGACACCAAAATATATTCATACCAATCTACTCTTCATCTTTCAATCAAATAAGGTGACAAAATGTATGAGCTCTATTTTTTGCTCCAATTCATCAAGGATGTTGTCTTTCAACATTGCTGTTAGTCTGTTTTATATTTACCACACTTAACTGCGATACACTTACCATTTGATTTTGATAATATTACTCTTCTTCCTGCTCTCCCTCCTCCTCCTCCTCCTCGTCTTCTTCTTCATACTACTACTTACGACTTCTGCACCTTTGCTGCTGCTGTTGCTGCTGCTACCCACTACTATGCTACTACTACTACTACTACTACTACTACTACTACTACTACTACTATATACTACTACTACTATACTACTACTGCTACCACTATTACTACTATTATACTTACTATAACTAAATGTACTTCTGCTATTACCTCTGCTGCTGGGTGCTGCTACGACTGCTATTACTGCTTCTACTGCTATACTACTGCTACTACACTGAAGCCAATTTCGGCCGTAAATTCCGTTTGATTTCATTGCCCCATTTTCAACTTGTCTCCGCTGCAGACGTGCTTTCGACGCGACCTCTGGGGCTGTCCGATCGGAGTGTTGCCGATGCCCAGCTGACTGCCTCGTCGTGCTGGAACACGTTTCAGTGTGCGAACGCGGGACGGCTCTTCATGATCAACCACGCATGGTCACCGAGGACCATGGATAACCAGCAGTGGATTCAGGTACTAGTATACAGAGGAGCCATTACCTGCGCGGGAACCAGCAAAGTATCTGGTTTTTTCACTCCATGGTTATTTTCATTTGTTTGAGACAACGGATTAAGGTATTGTATACTGGAAAATGTAGGCTAATTCACGGAGAAACTAGCTACAAATTAAATTGTACGAATAAACCATTTTGTCAATATCATGATTTAAGGCAGCAAAGAGAAATCCTTGAGTTTTCTGGAAAAGAAAGAACAAGCTTGTTATCTTTTCTCATCATACTTTTCTTAACTCTTACAACAATTTGAAAGTCTGACCCAGTCTAAACTTTGCCAAGTTTATGGACCAATGCAAAAAGTTTAGATTAATGCTTTTCGATGTAATGACCTCGATATAACCCGCACTTTTCAACGGTTTGTGAAACGACATTCTACTTTGCTGAAAATTGAATTTCCGTGGATATAACCTCATCAATCGATGCCACTGAAAAGAAGATGAAAGTAAACCAAGCACCCCTGCATCTCTTTGATTTAAACTTGGTGTGATGAAAGTGCAGATGTCTGCTCTGACCGCACCCATGTTATTTCCGCAACATTCTCTCTCTTAAGATCGATCTTCGGCAGTCTTTCCGCCTGGAAGCTATAATGACGCAAGGCAGAGATAGTGCCGAGGGCTGGGTTACGTCATTTTCAATTTCCTACAGCATCGATGGCTACTCGTGGACACTGAATCAAGATGACGACGGTTTACCACAGGCGAGTGGCCCCGGGAGAGTTCGATCTGGCAACAATTTCAACGCTCTCTGAACAGTTGCTGCTATACGATAAGTTGAAGGCACTTTGTGTAGCGAGTTTACCAGCAATAATGGCAGAGTAACAATGTAAGCCCGATATCGCCAGCTCTCTGTGGTTCTGCCAAAAAGTTGTCCATGACCTCCTTGATAATGAATACTAGGTGGTGTCGCATTTGTTGAGAGATTATACCCACAAGTAATGCTCCCCAAAACATTCTATATCATTCTATATCTTAAAAGAGAAGTAAATTCAGTTTTCTGATGAGAACTTTTGCCTGGTGACGGGAGCTAAGAGTGCGTGTCGTGATACATCAAACCGTAAGAAGTGCTATCTAAAAACTCTTCATTGATTCATGCGATTTTCATTGTGGTCAATTTTCACTATCCCTGCTGGGAACTCGGGGTTGGGTGTGCATGTTGTGTGCCGCAGAAATCAGATAAAATATGCGATCTTATTAGATAATCCGAGTGACAACGGTCCAAGGATCTAGCAGTGGCTTTTGTTTAGTAACGTTGATGATGGAACATGCCCTTTATGCTTCCGTATTCCTGCCGATGCATCACTCAGTAAATCTTGTTCCTATTTCTCTCCCTAATATATTTCATAAGGTAATTGGACAGTTCATTGTAAATTGTACTTCTCATCAACTTTTTATTTTATCATAATCTTCTATGATATTTACGATGATTTTGATGAATCTAATTACAGATGATGACAGTTGGACTCGATTCTTTTGTATATTATACTCGCATACACAGGTGTATCGCGGTAACGAGGACCGTGAAAGTCTGGCTATCAATCAGTTCCATCCTTCCTTTGTGTCTCGGTTCGTTCGCGTCGAGCCCCTCACGTGGCACAGGCACATTTCGCTTCGATTCGAGCTATTCGGAGCTGGACCGATACCAGGTATAGGTAGGGGGAGGGGAGGGGGGGGGGAGGGGGAGGGGGAGGGGGGAGAGGAGATGGGGGAGGGATTTTGTCGTACCCTTGTTTTGCCAATTTTTTCGCTTCAAATGTCGAGACACATAGTTAAGCGTACACAGTGTGAAATTCTAGTCCTATCCAAGCATTAGCTGTATTTACCATGTTCTTTTAGTGCTAAGGAAAATGCTGGCCTTTCACATACTTTGTGAAGGGAGAAACGATGATGTCGAGTGATCGCGTAAACAGAATTAACCGTCACGATATCGCTACTTTCCATGCCCTTTGCACTAACATTCATGAGGTCTCCATGTACGCCTACTAGGGGGACTTATAATGAGGAGTTGCCTGTATCCATTGCTAATGTATGCTGTAATTTTACAACCTTTTATGTATTTTGTAAAAGTTTTCGATGCAATGACGCATTATTCTGTGTTTTTCTGTATTCATTGTTAGTAATACCTAGCGCACTGGGCGTAGAGGATTTTCGCATTCCTGATACCGATTTGCACGCGTCAAGCTGCAGAAGTGAAAGACATTGTGCAGAACGTGCACGACTCAATCTGCGCAGTTCGGAGGCTGCCCAGCAATTTGGGAAATCCCCTGCTAATCCGCAGGAAGGGGAATACCCAGGAGCTTGGCTTCCCGAGTTCAACGACCATAATCAGTGGATCGGCGTTGACCTTCGACACAAACACCGCGTGGCAGGCATCATCACTCAGGGGAGAGAGGACGCTGACCAATGGGTGACTTCCTTCACCGTTTCATACAGAAACAACGACGAGTGGACATTTGTCGGAGACTGCAAAGGCGATGAAAAGGTGAACTGCTTCCACAAGAATTAAGAACAATGAAAACAAAGCAAAGCAAGAGCAGGCAACAACGGAAATTACAACGAACAAAATGAGCCATGTTTTTCTCCCTTCTGTGAACTGTCACTGACTGTTGTCCAATAGTTTCGACTTTGTGATTTTGCACAATACTGTGATTTGCTATGGCTATATAGAGGTCCCTGTTGATAGAACGAGGAAGCTTTACTTTTTATCAATTCTCAATGATGTGGGCAATAATAGGCTGTAAGCTCAAAGTTCAAACTTCGATTTCAATTTTTTTATACAGAATAAACAAAGCAATGATTGAAATGGGACATGCCTTTGAATAATACAAATAAAGCAAAAATAATAGTATGTTCGTGTTTATGATCAAACGCTGCTTTTCTCTCTAAAAGGTTACAAACAAACTTGCAAAATAATAGTAAATCCAACAGAGCTGTATACCCGAATGGCCCTGTATCATGTGGAAGGTGCTATATAAATATCACATTATCATCATATATATTTCCATAACCCCACTTTTACTTCCAGTGAGCGTTGTGCTTGTACTCTTTTCAATATTATATTTTGTTTGCTGCTATGTTTGTGATAAAACAAAACCAGGTGTCAAAATGAAACGAAATGCAAATAATCTGGGCTGGATTGCAATGCGCAAGTGAGAATTTAATTCAAATTTATTATTTTTTTTTCTTTTTCTTTTTTATTTTTTTTTTATTATTTTTTTTACTGTAGGCAGTTGCGGTTTTATGCAAAATGCCATTTTATTACTAGCATTTTGTTTGTTTTTCATACTCATTTTGCCTTAGATATTCACCGGAAATTATGACCGATCGACTCCCATCGTAAATACGTTCGCTGTCGCTTTAACAGCGAGCTCATTGCGGATACATCCTAAAACTTGGATGAGAAATATCGCGCTAAGATTTGAGCTTCTTGGAAATGGACCAACTGCGGGTAAGCAAGAGTATTAAACAAGTGTATTCCTGTTAAAAGTCTTAAAAAACTGACAAAATTTTCTGACGTTGCTCGCATGCCTCGTCTGCTTAAATCCAACTTTTGTCTTACAAGTTCCTTTGAGACACTTTTACACAATATTGAAATAGCATCAGTGTTAAGTGAAAAAAAGACAAACAAATGAAAAGAAGGTGAAAAAGTAAAGACAAAATAAATACATGAATGACACACAAAAGAAACTTTTTGATTCTCCTAGCAAATCCATTCAAATGGAGGAGTTTTTTTTTTTTTTTTTTGGGGGGGGGGGGGCTGATATTTCAAACACATATCTATAAGTTGTAAAATATGTAACAATCAGTGTTATATACCTCATATATAGATTCCTCTCATCTGATTGGTTAAAAGTGGAGTCATGAAAATAGTTGTGCCCCATTTTTGATCAAAATGACGTCATGATTTACTGTGCCTGGGGTATAGAATCAACTGTGCCCTGTAAATAGGTTTGGAGACAGTCGCAACCCCGTACACATAGATCACTCATATGTACGCACCAATGATACGACCGCCGCGCTGTCGATCAGCGTTGATTACGAGTGCTGTATAAGAGACTAGAATCTATATTTTCGGTATCTATATTTCGGAATCTATATTTTCGGTATATAAAACAAATAATGACAGCTTGATATTCGGGGCACAGTTAAAATTATGTAGGCCCTCGGTGATGTGAAAACCATAACTGTGCCCTCAGCTTCGCTTCGGGCACAGTTATGGTTTTCACATCACCTTGGGCCCATAATTTTAACTGTGCCCCTCATAGCAGTCATTATTTGTATAATACCGGATTAATGAAATATTGCAAGTAGCGACTTGTTGTTTTTCTGTCATTATTTTCTGTAGAAATCGGAATAGACGCCAATAAACTCGGGATGGAAAGTCATCGAATACAAGATGAGTCCATTGCGGCTTCCTCCTGTGCCACTCACGACACCTGTGCGAAGGAAGCGCGGCTAAACCACCCCAACGCGTGGATGCCTCGCATTAGCGACGACGCGCAGTGGATCCAGGTTGATCTAAGCGCACTTTATCGCGTAACAGGTGTGGTGACGCAAGGGCGCGGTGCATCACGGGATTGGGTGACGGCTTTTATGGTTCTCTTCAGCGTAGAGGGCGGCGGCAAATGGAGCTCTGTCGCGGAGCCCGTGTGCGGAGACACGACTAAAGTGAGTTTTGTATTGATGGCTTCACCGACCAAGGAAAACCTATAACAGTTCTTGTCGAGTACAGTACTATTGCATAAAACACTTTCAGGGGAAATAATCTCCAAGCTATATTTTCCTCTTTCTCTTTCCCCTCTCTGTAAACATAATTTGTATAAATCGTTCATGTTACATGATATATGCCCTAAAATGTATTCCTGTGCAAATTTATTTGAGATATTGGTCGGCAACTGATACTCTGGTGAGCTACTTATGCCACGCTCGGTGCTTTTATGGGCTTTTGCAACAAAACTAGATGTGGACTTATCGATTTTTGCCGCAAAACACATGTTTACAATATGACAATAAAACTGAGTAAATTGACACCCTGTCTACAATAATAATGATAATAATAATAATAGTAATAATAATAATAATAATAATAATAATAATAATAATAATAATAATAATAATAATAATAATAATATGTCGCTTTCCTCGAGTGACCGATGCAGGTACGTGAATGGTCCAGTTGACTATTTTTAATGAGAGTGGATTTTTAGGCTACATATTATATGTGTCCTCAGAATAAAGATATTGATCACACTCATGATATCATGATATGCAATATAGATAGGCCCTAAATAGCCTACTTCTACTTTTCATATTTTCAGGCGAATTTCAGCAGTTCATTAACATCTTCATCATTGTTATATATCCCATTCATTGACACCAATACCGTCATCAATGTCATCCGCAACGTCATTCCCGCTATGACTCGGTAAGAAAAAAAAAAGTTGTATAACCGATTGGTTCTTTTATTGAATTTCACTGCAGGCGAAAATATTCAGTGGAAATTGGGACGGAGGGTCACCGATGACGAACGCCTTTCCCTCGCCTGTCATGACTCGCTACGTCCTGATCGCCCCGCTCAGGTGGCACAACAACATCGCCATACGCTTCGAGCTACTCGGGGATGGCCCATTCCTACTTCCTGTATGATGGGGCAACTAATCGGTGATATAGCCTCGACTCGAGATGTCTTTGGTCATTCATAAGGAGAAGAAGGAGAGACCAGAGAAGTTGATGAAGCATAAATAGACACTCAGATGATGGCAAACACAGTATAATAGTTTAATCGAATGTCTCCCTATAAGCAGAATGAACAGAAAATAACATGAAATCCTAATCTCGCATCATCATCTGTAGACCTACTGTAGACAAATCCATTCCAAGACAGTATAACTTGCAAATCGGATCGCAACAAAAGCTGAGAACTGGACAATCTATCATAGTTTGACTTGAGAAAAAAAAATCTTTTGTGAATCATATATACGTGCAAATATAATATTATGATTGCATTAAAAACTCGTGATCGCTGACCTCTACATGTACAACTACGTATTTACAAACTTGTAGTCATAATGTAGTTAATCTAACCCGTTCATTTCCATACAAAATCTATAACTACGTTGAAATGTGTTGTAGATTTATCATTAAGAGATGACATAATACATTAGTTTGATTGTCTTTGATATCGAGAGCGAGATAAGAGGGAAAAATTTCCACCATAGCTCTGAATGAAAGCCTAAAGGTATTTTTATGCCTCCGCCACGAAGTGGTGCCGGAGGCATTACGGTTTCGGGTTGTCCGTCCTTCCGTCCGTCCGTAATGAATTTTTTGGACAGCGTAACTGAAAAACCTTTTGAGGTATCCTAATGGAACTTGGCATGTATGTGTATTAGGGGGTGAAGTTGTGCCTATCAACTTTTGGGTGCACATGCTCAAGGTCAAAGGTCAAAAGGTCAAGGTCAAATGCTCAAAATTTCACTATTCCTCCCATATCAATGCAATGCCTGAAGATATTTTCTTGAAACTTAGTGTATACATGTATTACCCAATTAAGATTCTCTGGTGAAAGTTGGTCATGAGGTCAAAGGTCAAAGGTCAAAAGTTCAAGTAAAAATGTTAGAATTTCAGCTTTTTCTCCGTATCTTGGAGATGGTTCAAAGTATCTTCATGGAGCAGAGTATATACATGTACTGATTGACAGTGATTATCTAGGGAATTTTGGGTTCATGGAGTCAAAGGTCAGGGGTCAAAGGTCAAGGGTAACACTTCAAAATTTTACTATTACCGTAATATCTATGCAATGCCTGCAGGATTATGTTTGCTTGTTTTTTGTTTGTTTTTTTTTGTGTGTGTGTATGCATGTATAACCCAATAGAAATTTTTTTTTGCCAAAAAGGTCAGAGGTCAAAACGTCAAAGATCAAGTGAAAGTGCTGAACTTTACTTCTTCCTCCATATCTCGGAATGGCTCAAGTTATCTTGAAACTTAGTACATATTTCTGCCTGACAATGATTCTCTTATGAATTTTAGTGTCAAAGGTCAAGGGTCAAAGGCCAGATGAAAATGATAACAATTTACTATTCCATACAGAAATTGCACTTTTCTCCATACCTTGAAAATTACTTAGTGCATAAACTTAAGAAAGGGTCAAAGTCTAGTAAAAGTCCTAATGTCCCCAAATACATGCTCTCCCATTCATAAACCTAGGTCAAGGAAGGTGAACATTCAGCACATTTGTGACAAACAAGTCATTTTAATATTTTGCCAATTTTGTGAAAATGTAATCACACATTGTCCACATGTACTATAGACCTATCAGGAGAATCATGCATTGTGGCGGAGGCATACCAGTCGCCATAGCGACATTTCTAGATTACGAGTAGTGTACATGTAATACCGTTACTTATTGTTCTACGGAAAGTTTTGGGTCATATGAGGTCAATGGTCAAACGTTAAAGGTCGGATTTAAATGCCATAATATTACACTTCTAAGGCTGACATTACACTGGCCATGAGTATATACCCTGGAAATGACTTTATCAATGCATACACTATCAAAACTTGGTATTACTGTAGGCATTATTTATCGCACAATGATCTGTAAGGAAAGATTTGGGCCAAGTCCCAAAATTTAATCTTAAATTTTGAAATGGCTCAAACTATTGCCATAAAACTTAATGTAGATCTACATGTATTAGTAGTGTGCAATTATTTTGCCAAACTTGTGAATCTGTTGTCTCACACAGGCAAGATAAACAGATGTAATAATGCGATATGGCGGTTTGCAACAAGGTCGTCATAGGGACATTTCTAGTGTGTGTGTGTGTGTGTGTGTGTGTACGTGTGTGTGTGTGTGTGTGTGTTTGTATACACAAAGAGGAAATACGAAGATGTAAATGAAGGGTTTGTTTGCAAAAACCGATAAGTCCATTTTTGAAGATTTTGAAGTACGATCTCTGTCATAAAGTACAAAATAATACCTTTTAAATGATATATTGGTCACTACATGTAAAGGTATATTTTTGAAGTTATGGCCAAAAGAAGCAAAAATTTTCTTATTATTCTCTTTATTTTTCTTGACCTTTAATCGCAAATACCTCCATTTGGCAAATATGGACTTATCGGTTTTTGCAAACAAACTCTTCAAATATTCCAAGGCAATTCATTTTTCCTTTAATATCATGTAAACTTGGAGGTGATCCCTTAGGGAGGCGGTACGAAATTGCCCCTGCCGCAATTGCTCCAGTCTAATTTTCTCTAAGGACTTAGGGTTAGGCTTAGGGTTAGGGTTAGGGTTAGGGGTTAGGGTTGTGATAGTAGGGTTTTAGGTTTAGTTTGATGTGAGGTATAGGATCAGGCTTCGGGTTATGTTTGTGGGATATCAGCATCGATTAATAGATATTGTGCAAGGTGACAAAAATACACGTACAAAAGGATTGTGTGAATAAAGTGAATAAAAAACAAATACAAACAAACAAATAAAACGCCACTTTGCCTTTGTTATACCATATTGATTTCCTGGATCATTAGAAGTACATAATTAAGAGTACATAATATTCCAAACATTATGTTTGGAATATTGAAAATATTGAATGGTGACTGTATTCAACCATGTTTCCGAATTCGATTATAAGAAAGGAAAATATATTAGTAGTCTTCAGAAATATTTCTAAGGATTCATTAATGTGTTCAAAGTGAAAAAAAACAACAACAACTTTAGATACTGAACAAACATAACAATGGAATTCTTACATTATATCAGCATGATCAGTTTCTCTATCTTACCATGGTTACAATCATTGTTAAATGGATATCATAATAATTAACATTAGATATTTTCATTTATCACTGTAGCCTCTGTAGGCCCCTATCATCATCTTGTGGTAGACTCACAAAGAACTTGCCAATGGGACATGAGATCAAAACTGGTTCACTACTCTGAAAACTGATAATTCGAACAAAGTGCTCATCTTTTAATGAAGACATTTCTGTTGGGGTAGAATCGATACGATAAACTAGCCCATAAGTAGGCCTATTCTCAAAGCACATTGGCAATGAAAGCAAAAGACGATAATTGTAAAGACGGTTCAGTACTGCGACTGGCGAAAAAGGCAGGACATTAGTTACGTTCAGACGGGAGCCCTTAACCTCGAAGTTAGGAAACTTCGAGGTTAGAGCTTGTAGTTAGGGACCGTGAAGACGCACTCGTAGTTAGCAAACCTCGAGGTTTGCTCGATGTTTCGAGCCACGAGAAATCTTATGGTTTGCGCTCTAACCACGAGCCGCGGGGGTCCCCACTCGTAGTTAAGCACCGTGTGGACACAAAAACCAACGAACTCGAAATTAAGAGTGACTTCGCCGTAAATTCCAGCCCCCACAATTTCCCTCTGCTTCCGGGTCAACCTCCCAAACGTACACCACAAATACACTACACGTGAAAAACCTATGACGCACGACACAACAACATCATCTTTTCTTCCCATGCGCTTGATCTCTGAAACTGAACACGTCGAACTCGCTACTGTATTCTATATTCTTCTCCGACGCTAAAAAAAAAAAATGTTTTCGACGAATATCTTCATAAAGGCATAAAGTCATCAGTGCAGTGCTATCTCTGCATACCATGACAGAGAAAAAGAGTACCTGTAAGCGAGTCCGACAGGGTTGGACTAAAGAATAAATAGACGCCTTGTTAGCAGTATGGGCTGGAACTTCCGGTTTTGTGGTTTTAACATCGAGTGGGACCCACTCGTAGTTACGGGGGACAGAAGCTTAGCCTCGAGGTTTCGTAACCTCGAGGTTAAGATTCGTCGTTTGGACACACGTCGTAGTTAGGGGGCAAGAGCTAAACCTCGAGGTTTCCTAACCTCGAGGTTTCCTAACCTCGAGGTTAGGGCCTGCCTGAACGTAACTGGCCTGAACGTAACTATTATGACAAAGGGAGACTTGCGATTATACTTTATTTACGTATCTGTCAGGATTATTTTGAGGAGAGTTGGTGTTTATTTCTCTAACAGGCAATGTTTGCAGCACAATGTACTAGTATTGTGTCCTTATCAGTATATGATGTTACTAAATTAATCAATTTTGTTAGTCCATGGGCCAAGACCCGAAAAATGGGTTGTTGGTACCATCTGAGGTGGCACAACCTTTTTGGTGTCAGTTTGTTTGTCGGGCATAGATATGCTTATCAAGCTATGATAGCATTTCCAAATGAGTAGCTTAGTCATAATAAATGAATTTTTAACCAATTTGGTCTCGTTTTTATATCCCTATACTTCTGAATTGAAACTAAACCGCTATACAAAGAAGAGCACTGCCTCCTGTATGTCCACAGGTGTTCTGTTGTAAACGCGGTGCGCTTAGTCTTTATTCAAGGCAGCGAAGGGAATATCCAAAGGGTTATGATGTCCACAGCTGTCACGCGGTGCGCTTAGTCTTTATCTAGACCAATGTACCGTTACCATATTTAAAGTTCCTCATAAAAGGGATTATCTATACTGTTTTTATACTACCCTATCAACAAATACATCAGTTTTAAACAAAAATCACTCTGTTCATTTACGATATCATTCATTGTAATGTATCGTAGTGTACCGGTACATTGTTTTTGCATTATCTTATATTGTTGGAGGGAAATAAAGCGACATTGGCGTGGTATCAGCGTTTTCACCGTAACCGTAGCGTTTTCGCTGGAAAATGATAAATAATTGAAAGATACGGTAAAATTCACGAGGAATTGCTTTTGTTGTTGTTGTTTTTAGATAAAAGGATATACACTGTATCATACGCTTTGGATATTCCCTTCGCCGTCTAGAATAAAGACTAAGCGCTGTGGACATCATAACCTTTGGATATTCCCTTCGCTGCCTTGAATAAAGACTAAGCGCACCGCGTTTACAACAGAACACCTGTGAACATACCACAGGGCTGCATTTTACAGCTCTATGGAACATACAGAAGACAGTGCTCTTCTTTGTATAGCGGTTAGTTTCGATTCAGAAGTATAGGGATATAACAACGAGACCACATTGGTTAAAAATTCATTTACTATGACTAAGCTACTCATTTGGAAATGCTATCATGGCTTGATAAGCATATCTATGCCCGACAAACAAAATGACACCCAAAAGGTTTTGCCACCTCAGATGGTACCAATATCTGGCCTGGCCCATGGACTATGTACCCCGGTGCACGTTTGATCGATGTACGATGCGCTGAGTGCAAACACGAACTCAAAACAACTCGCGATCAAAACAGAGATCAAATTTGCTTGGCGCGGCGGCCGCCCGGTTGGCTAGGCGTGTGTGTCACGTGTGCGTATCCGGGCACTTACCCCCTGGGCAACTACCCTCCGGATAACTACCACTAGGATAATTACCCCCCAGGGCTATTCCCCCCTAGGGCAACTACCACCCGGACAACTACCCTCTTAGGGCAATTACCCTCCAGGGCAATTACCTCAGGGCAACTACCCCCCGGACAACTACCCTCTTAGGGCAATCACCCCTTAGGGCAATTCCCCCTAGGACAACTACCCACCGGATAACTACCCCCACGGTTAACTACCACCCGGATAACTACCACCCAGATAATTACCCCCCGGAAAATTACCCCCTAGATAACTACCCCCGGGATAACTACCACCCAGATAACTACCACCCGGATAACTACCACCATACCACCCGGATAACTACCCCCCCCCCCCCCGATAACTACCCCTGGATAACTACCATCCGAAAAACTACCACCCGGAAAACTACCCCCAGGATAATTACCCCCCGGATAACTACCACCTGGACCGGAAAACTACCACCCGGAAAACTACCCCTGTGTTCACCATGGGGGCAACGCACTTAGCTGCCCAACTGCCCCCAAACGCGGTACCTCTTTCCATAGATTAAGTAGCCTTTGGACGATAATCAAAGAGCAGAGGAGCAGGAGAAATTCCACATGCAGGTAACAGCAAAACCTTTTCACTTTCGTGACTTATTTTTATACTAGATTACAACTTTATTTGACTTGACTCTTTCTATCAAAGTCACTTGCGCATCGCCATGAACTAGTGCTGTACGTATTTCTTTGGATACAAATGCACATCAACCATTGTAGACAATTATGATGTGTACACAAAAATCTTTTTAGAAAATGTACTGTGTATGAGTATACAAATAGGATAGTCACAGAAAATGTTGAGAATGATAATATGGGTTAAGTAATATAAAACATGATATTAAAAAAAATCTACACGATACGATAACACATCAAATCATACTTAACGAGTGAAAGAAAAATAACCAATTATATCTCTATTAACTTATTGTCCAAAAGATTCTGCATGAAGAAGAAACTTTCACACACGAAACTAAGGGGATACTTTTGTTTTTGTGTTGGTTTGTACTAAATAGTGATATTGGTCACACCCCCATTTGCAAACTAGCTGAAGTGATGACATCGCTATCGCCAGTACAACTGTTTTCAGAGTTTGTGCAAACATAACATGATAGAAGTTGTTCTTTCGGTCTATAATCTGGAAACTCCAACCATGATCCCACATACAACAACTTATTTTATATAATCCCTCGCTTATTGTGAAACAAAGAAAATTAATCCCATGCAATACAAAGAAAACATTCAAAATGTTAGAATTCCTTGGTTTACCTATATCCTGTTCAGTTGAGGACACTTCATTCATTCGATTTGGCTGTTGTTTTTTTATGCAATACTGAAAATAGTAACTCAACCATACGGAGTCAAATTTAAAAGCAAGCGTAATACAGAGGAAGCACTGTTGGTTTTCTTCTTCACGGCTTGTGTTGCCCTTATTCTTCACTTCCACTCAGATTGAACAAGCGAAGTTCACGAACATATTAGATATCTATAATGTCCAAATCTAGACTGTATGGTGCCTGACTTTGCGACGACCATTTACGCAAACTGTCATGTTTCTCTTTTGCAGCTCTAGGTTGCTTAGGTTGATAGTCGCTTCGGAAATTGCCGTCGAATGTATACGTGTCCGTATTTTGAAGTCAAATTCGGCAAAGGGGGAAACTGAGGATGCTGTATTGATTGACGCTCTCAGAAGAGAGATTATGACGAAGAAATAACTTTCGAATAGAGCCAAACAGAAGGAAGAACTAAAAGACAGATTTCCTGTTAACCTTTTTACCCCGGGCCCCTTCCCTCCTTTTCTCGCTATTTCCTCGGACAACTAATTCGAGTATATAGGAACTGATGGATCTAGGGCAGGGAAAGGTACCTACATGTTGGTCCGAAGTCTCGCATCTCGCCACAGGACCCAATCTCTCTGCATGAGGAAACGTTCTGAAAGAGCTGGACAAGTGGGAATGGCCTTTGTCGCGTGAAAACTCGTCCCCCCCCCCCCCCCCCATTCGTTTCCTAATTCTCTTGCCCGATTACTCCCTTATTTTAAAAACTACTTTGATCCATATACCGTCGTTCTTATTATTAGTTTCATTCTAATATTTATTAGTGCTGTGACAGACCAGTCGAGTGCAATATTATTCATTGTATTCATGTGTGTGTGTGTGTGTGTGTGTGTGTGTGTGTGTGTGTGTGCCCTAGCTCCAAACATCTTTGTCAAAGACTATGCACTTAAAAGCGGGATTCGGATTCTGATGAACGTCTGAAAACCACGAGGTTTAATCTCTTTACCACTGTGTCCACACATTCAAGCTTTCTCAAGAATCTCAGCGTGAATACCATAGTGATATCTATTATAGGTGTTTCAGGTGTGACATCCAGTGGGCACAAAAGAAGTCAAATCCTCAACTTCTTTGACCGCGGAATGACACAGCAGCGTGAACAACGCGGCTCTCTGTGCCTTGTGCACCCATGTTGCAGAATTCGGGATTCGGGATTCGGGATCTGAAGCTGTATTACAACAAATAAAGATATTTCATCTAATCGCAAAACAAATCGTATTGACGTTTATGATTTGACCTCGATGCTAGCGAAGCGATATTTCGTTAATGGTTATGTGGATTATGGCTATATGACTTTTTTCAAGATGCTTTAATATGTGTACGGAACATATATATTGTAGAACATTACTGACCTTCATTTGGAGCTAGCCTATCGAGGAATTATCCCTAATCAACCCCAGGAAGCCATGTGGTTTGCCTGTCATTCTTTATTTTTAGTTGGCGGAGGGGTTTTTTTTTTTTTATTATCTTTGCTTTTCAATATACATGTCCTAGAGCTTAGCCCGGTTCAGACATTAGGTCAGGGAAGATTCACTCTTTAAACGTTTCAGTTACTTAAACTTATAATTCAATATGATACTGTCCTTTGTAATATACTGTAAAATCTCGCCGCCCTATTCCTGTCGGAGCAGGTAGAATCCCACTGCCAAACCTCAAGAAGCACGAGAAAGTAATCTTATATGATTTAAGATGTAAATTCCGTGGAAGTCATGGAAGTCAGGTTTTAACTAAAAATGTCGCTATGGCGACTGGTATACCTCCGCCATAATGCATGGTTCCCCTATAGTAGGTCTATTGTACAATGTCTCTACAATATGTGATGACAGTTTTACATAACTGGCAAAATATTAATATAAAGGTTTGTCGCAAATATGTTGAATGTTCACTTTCCATGTACTAGGTTTAGTGAATGGCTATATTGTCTAAGATTGGAGTGTAGGTATTTTTAAAGGGATTTGAGAATTTTTACTTGACTTTTGGTCCTTTTGCAAGTTTACGCACTGAGTAATTTCCAAGGTATGTAGCAAAAGTGTCATTTCAGTATTAAATAATAAATAGTGAAATTATGAGGAGTTGACCTTGACCTTTGACCCCCTGACCTTAAACCCATGCCCCCCTGCCCCCCCCCCCCCCCACCAAAAAAAAAAAAAAATCCTAATCACTGCCAGTCAGTAAATGCATATATGCATGTACTAAATTCCATGAAGAAACCTTGCACCATCAATTGCGAGAAATGGCGAAAAAAGTAAAATGTTAAAATTTTCACTTGACCTTTGGCCTTTGACCTTTGACCTCACGACCTGAAACTCTCTGGAGAATCTTTATTTGGTATAGTAGAGGGCCTACATGTATATACACTAAGTTTCAAGGAAATATCTTCAAGCATTGCATATAGATATGGGGAAATAGTGAAATTTTGAGCATTTGCCCGTGACCTTTGACCTTTGACCTTGAGCATGTGCACTCACAAGTTGATAGGCACAACTTTGCCCGCTCATACATACACATGCCATTGATACCTCAATTGTTTTGGGGTTTTTTAAGTTACGCTGTCCACCAAATTGGTTACGGACGGGCGACGGACGGACGAACGGACAATCCGAAAGCATAATGCCTCCGGCGGCTTCGTGGCGGAGGCATAATGAGTATGAACTTATGAGGACATTGGGTCAGGAAAGATTCACTCCTTTTTACAGGTGTAAATCCTTAAACGCTTCAGTTACTCAAATTGATAATTCTATCTGATACTGTCCTTTTGTAACATGCTGTAAATCTCGCCGCCCTATTCCTGTCTGAGCGGGTGGAATTCCACCACTGTCCACTGCCAAACCTCAAGAACCACGAGAAAGAGTCGTTTAATTTAAAGGGTGTGTACAGTTCTGGTCGAAGTGAGGATTTAGCTTTTAACGTTTTGCGAGATATTCAGAAACCACTCTATGAGATGTCAAAGAGCATGCAATTCTAAGGGGTATCAAAAGTTTATTTGATGAAAATCGGTTTTGAAATGGCTGAGGTATCCAAAAACAAGGTGAAACAAAGAGATCCTAATAAAGTTGTGGCATGTCGCCTTTTATTATTGGCACTTTTTTGGATATCTCAGCCATTTGAAAACCAATTTTCATCATATAAACGTTGAATCCTTCTTAAAATTACATGCTCTTTCATATTTCATAAGAGGCTTTTCACTATCTCACTTAGGAATGTTCAAAACATGAATCCCCACCTCAACCAGTACTGTACAGTCCCTTTAAGATGTAACTTCCGCGGAAGCCAAGTATTAATGAGCAAAAGCTTACTATGAGAGGAACTCTGAACCAGCGACTGTCGATCCAGTGGAAAAAAAAAGAGGGCACACCAAATGTCGCGGTACACCGCATGCGACACACAGTACTTTAACCTTTCCCATCACCTGCCTACTTTGGCAACTGGCTTTGACTGCATGGGCAGATGAAAATCCCAAATCCTAAGTGGGAGGCGTGAGTGAATCGCAAGGGAGGGGTGATATTGCATGGAGACAGTAACCTACAGAAAACGTAATTCCATTGTTGGTTAACCTACATTTAATCTGCCTGGAGACATTGGGTTAAAATCAGGTGATGGAAGAGGCATGGAGAAAACGAGAATGGAGAGAGCTACAATGTACAGGTATATACTGTATATTTAATGTAGGGGGCCTACAGCATCCCCCTGGGAAGTTATGATAAGTTATAAGAATAATCCGGATTATGTGTAGCTACTGTTAAAAGAGTTCCAGGCGTCTTTGCAGAAGTTTTGCATCCCTATCACTCGATCTCAACAACACAAACAAACGTTAAACATGCATAGTGTGATAATGAAGACCACGTTGATTTAACTATACGGAAACAGTATGTCTAAGCGTGTCAACGCGCTAGACATGTTATTCCCTATGGTGGTGTCTCTCACGACGAAGAGGAGTGTTAAGAAGGCGTTCAAGGGGAAATCCACCTAATTGCTCAATTCAATAATAACATACAAAAAGCTGAACAGAACAGAGGATGCTACATAGCCCGGACGACCAATAAGAAAGTAAAACGAAATTCTAAAAATTCACATAAAAACGGCGATAGCGATCACGTACGTGACTTCGCTGATGTAATGTCATGGGCTGTTATACATTTTCTTTTCGACATGAATTCCTGATGACGGAAGGGATTCAAATTGTTCTGCGGTTGAAGTATTCCCCCCCCCCCTCCCTTTAGAAAGAGGTATTGATAGGGTATATAATTGCTGAATTATCGATAGCGGCCTATCGTATACAAAGATTGTTTTGCGACAGAGTGTCAAACATTAAAAGTTTATGCATGGATCTTGAAAAATACTTTTGGATGATCTTCGTGAAACTTTCCCTGTTCAGTTCGTTCATCGAAGTAAACTCAAACAAGGAGCAGGTTTTAATTTCCATAGTTGTTTTTGCACTCTGCCCGATGGAGCAAAGGATGTGATGAATGGGAAATCTTCAAATGGAACTTAAACACCCCAGGGAAGCTTATCAAGTCAACATCAGAGCAGGGGGTGAAGTTCACTTGGCCAGCAGCTTAGGAAACGACGGGGTCTCACAGAAAATGTTGCAATGAAGACGAACTAGGTATGTGGCTATTGAGGAAACAATGTAACATCAATCAGTTTCTTTTGCTTTCTTTACAGCGCGGAGACCGTCAATGTTCGACAGAATAATGCTTTAGAAAAGTGAAACATGGCAAAAGTATGCCGTATTAATTTGGTGGTGTGTATGAATAGAAGTTCACCAATTAAGAGGAATCGTGACCCTAAATCTTCTTGTCGCAGTTGGAAATAGACTCATATCGAACAGAATGTATCCCATAGTAAATAAAAAATCAGAAGGCAGTGGATACACACATTTACACGCACACACACACACGCGCGCACACGTATACTTCTTTGTTTTTGTCAATCTTTTACCTTTTTATTTTTTTTTCATAACAGTATACAAATTCATGACAAGATAACACAAATTTCATAACATAAATTTCACATTGTCAATATTACGAATGAAAAAGAAAGAATTTTGTATGCAAAAAAAAAAAGAAAAGAGACAAACACAGACAAAATAATGATACAATGTACTAAAAATGTTAGATAAAAACCAAGTACTACACTCTTACTACATAAGAACTCTTCCCATTTATAGCCTATTTTATCAGTTTTAATTGTTAATTCCTTTTCTTGATCTTTACAATCTATAATCATCATTAGAATTTCGTTCATTGAAAGAAGCATTCCTTTTTATATGGAAAAATGTACATTATTCTATAATGGAAATACAATGGAAGTGCACACTTTGATTCTACAAGAATTTCCTTGGATCCCCACAAAAATCAAATTCCAGTCACTGATGTCTATTTCCCTGAAATCTAATCTATTAATTCTTGCCAAGTTGAACTTGTTCACAAAACAGAAAAATATGTGAATACGTCTCCTCCTTTTTACAAAAAGAACATAATTGATCAGAAGCAAATCAAAATTTGTATAGATGTTCTTTCGTATATATAAGGCACCATGTAGTGACTTGCATTGAAATTCCCTGTAGGCCTACTCATGACAAATTACTGTATGTCTTATTCTCAAAAACATTTCCTTAATTTCTCCCTTACCAAAATTATATTGATTGCATCCATCTCGTATTTGTAAGTTATAATCTTCCTGAAATTGTGTAATAAAATAATCATATATTTTCTTAGAATTCAAATTGGATAATGTGCCTATTTGACCCGAAGATCGAGTGCAATATTATTCATTGTATTCATGTGTGTGTGTGTGTGTGTGTGTGTGTGTATTTTGACCCTATTTGACCCCAAATTTTTTAATCTAATACCAACACTATGAACGTCAACCTGCAAACCTGCATATGGTCTCTCATTTTCCAATCATTTGGATAACTTTAATTATCGATAATCGTTTGCTTTCATTACCTAAATTCCAAAAATAAAAATACGGTTTCATATACATTGTACATGTATATTTCATCCACTATAACAGCCCCCTTCTTTAATAAATCCTCAACTATAATGTTATTCCTTACATAAATATGTTTATTATTAAAAAGAATAGGGTTATTTATATTGTCTTTAAAAATGTCTACATTTATCCATTTCTTGCCACTTTTAAAATTTTCAAATTCATTTTATCAAAATCACAATCACATACAAATATGACCCTTCTCCTAAATTCCCTGCCTCATCGAAATAATCAAATGAAATTTTCCATCCTGAATTATTTTCTCCATAAAGTAGACGCTTAAGCCACATAACTCTTTTGAGCTTTAATAAATGTTTCACAATTATTATTTGTCATTCTCACCCCGCCGAACCCATAATCCTGATACAAAATCTTCCTTTTTATTGTCCTTCCCCTCCCATATAAAATCTAAAGATATGCGTTCCACCTCCTCTAGAATAAATTTTGAAACAGTAATAAGAGAGGAAACGTAATTAAATTTGGAAAAAAACATTAGTCTTCAACAGTTGCACTTTACCCATTTTAGTTAGATCCCTTTGTTTCCACCATCCCACGTCTTATTTTTACTTGATATCTCTTTATAATTTAAATCCTCTTTTCGTTTTAAATTTCGTGTAAAATATACATGTATTCCTAAAATATTCACCTCTCCCATTAAATTCCCAAAAAAGCTGAACTCCACATTTTTCTGTTTCTCAACCACACAAAATGTGTTTTATCTTTTACCTTCAAATAACTTTATTTTTTCAAAAACTTCAAAAACTTGTTGAACCCTTTCAATAGAAATTAGAATCTTTATTTTGTAAAAAAAAAAAAAAAAAAAAAACAATTTCATATAATCTGTATATGATACTTGATTAATTTCACTCTGACCTACTTTAATCCCTTTGATTTTATCATTTCGAATTCGAAATGTCTGCATTTCTATAGCCAGTACAAATACATATGGCGAAAGTGGATCCCCTTGCCGAACCCCCCCCCCCCCTCCTTATGTCAAAATAATCAGTTGAGTAGCCCCGTTCATCACACAACTCCTATATCATTACACAAAACTTTAATCCACGAACAGAAAGTATCATTAAAACCAAAAACTTTCAAAACGTACAATGAAGATTGATGAGAAATCGAATCAAATGCTTTTTTCAAAATCAATTGCAGCTAAACACCCTGTTACGGTTTAAAAAGGAATAAAAAAAATATATATCAGTTATCAGGCGTACTGCCTCCCGAATATTTTTTACATCCTACTTGATCAAAAAATATTATTTTTCCGAGAACTTCTTCACTGCTTTTAGCTAACACTTAGACAAAATCTTATAATCTACATCGAAAAGTGTTATCGGTCTATAATTCTTTATCTGAAAATTATCTTTACCTTCTTTTTCTATAAGTTTTATTACCCCTTGCTCCTGTGAACTTGATAACTCCCCCCGATCAAAGGCCTCATTCAAAGCATTTGCCAATGTTACTCCCAACACTGGCCAGAACGTACAATAAAATTTTACCGTAAAACCATCAATTCTAGGTGATTTGTTACACTTTGATTCTTTCAGAGCATTATAACATTTCGAATTTGTCATTTTACCGTCACAAAAAAAAATATTGTCTTCACTTAATTCTTGTACATCTCTAAAAAAAAATAATAATAATAAAAAATAAATAAATAACTCATATCCGCATCATTTTCTTTCGAATCATACTTATTTTTTCATAAAAATTCTTTATTACTTTAAATATCTTATTTTCATCTTCTATAATATTCATATCATCATAAATTTCACAAACATACACCCCATCCCACAAA
Organism: Diadema setosum; assembly: GCA_033980235.1. Taxonomy (NCBI): domain Eukaryota; kingdom Metazoa; phylum Echinodermata; class Echinoidea; order Diadematoida; family Diadematidae; genus Diadema; species Diadema setosum. Next base: position 16,504,978 of record CM067073.1, on the reverse strand, counting down.
CATACACACACACACAAAGTATGCGTGAAGTGCGCAGCAGTCATCCTCTACAGATCAGGACGAATGAAGCATAAGTGAATAAAGATACCTAAATCATATTTGAAGTTGAGCATTATATTTTGGTCTGAAATGGGAAGAAATTTACAGACATACATGTACATGTTGATTTGCATTTCAAAAAAATGATTATAACTGTATTTAAAAACGCATGCTTATAAAAACACCAAATAACGTAAAAACACTTAGTTATTATTTAGATATTTGATTGCTTCACATAGCTGAGCAAAGGATATTGACCAAATTACTATACAATGTACTATGAATAATTATATCTCTTCAAGGATTCTACTCGAAGTGTGTTAACGCCTAGCTGTAGAAATTTGGTGTGGTGTATATTATTTATACATGGTAATAATACTACACATATTATTCAATTTTGATGAGAAGTCGATTCATAATGAATTTATACATCAACAATATACACATGTAAAATCATTCATTGAATATCAACAATCCTGGAGGAAATACGGGGAAAAAATGTGATACCTTTAAGCATACGTATGAGAAATTGTGACTAAATTGTAAACAAGCTATTTGGTTGCTTCAAGCTTGTTTCATTTGCACTGTCACGATTTAAAAAAAAAATGAAAATAGGTGTACAAAAAGAAAAAAAAAATCTGGACATATTTCCCTGATTCCATGTGACCAAAGATTTACTAATTTATTCAGCAGATGTCATACCACACAGTGTTGAATCAAGATAAAACAAAATGTTTACACGAAATGTGCGCAGGGGAGATGATACCACAACTATCTCAATTTCATGCCATGTCATCGTCAATCACACTGTCAAACTTAATTCCACTCATCCTCCAAGTGACATGCACAAGAATACAGTGCAGCACCTCGAGGCTTCGATTCGTGCATATATTCATTCCATCGAAATTCATGTTTACACGAAATGTGCACAGGGGAGATGATACCACAACTATCTCAATTTCATGCCATGTCATCATCAATCACACTGTCAAACTTAATTCCACTCATCCTCCAAGTGACATGCACAAGAATACAGTGCAGCACCTCGGGGCTTCGATTCGTGCATATATTCATTCCATCGGTGATCCCCAGGGTGGAAGAAAGGTCCCATCAATTCATTCTTGTTTCCTGTGCCCCGTTGACGAAACAATCTAACAATCTGTCAACAGAAACTGATTCTGCGTGCGCAGGAGAAAGTGAGCAACATGGCTCGTATAGTAGGCAAAGGGCCAGTTAAGTAAACACTCAATATCAATCAAGATCAAGAGATCTGATGTAACGAATTATTTCCTGACACTAAGACAAACTGTTTTATTTTCGTTCTAGTGGATTGAATGTCGTTGTTTTTGTACCCTCATTTTATTTGTTGTTGCTATTGGTGGTCGTGTGTGTGATCTGCATGATTGAATTCCACATTACGTGCATTAGATGAGATGTGATCAACTTCAGAGATAAACTCTGTCTGGTTTCTCTCTGGAAGGAGAACTCATTACACTTCGCATTTCCTTCCATGAGGTTTCTTTCCACCACATGCAAACATTTATGAGTGCCGAATCGGCAAAGGAAAACCCATAACATTGTACTTGTACACACTGTCAAATGCCCCTAGCACTAAAAGGGTTAATCCCATGCCAAGTTGCATGCTCCATGCAGCCACACATTAACAAGTGAAATGTCTTGCTAAAGTACATTACATGTACATTATACATCAGGGCACACACTTATTTTTTTTTTTTCCTGGCCTGTTCGGGCCATTTAAATCTATTCAAACTTGAACTATTGGTGGTCCCAAATAAAATGAAACTAACAATCAATTTTGAATCTTAGATGCCAGATTTGGCTGTCAAAAGGTAAGCTTTTTGGAAGTTTGGTGGCCGGACATCAATATTTAGTGGCTCCAGGCCGCTTGGCCACTGCTAATCTTGAGCCCTCCATTACAAGAGATGTGGATTGCAAGTCACAGTGCTACAATATTGCATGGCACACACACACACACACGCACTAACCTTACATTGTACTTCTTCATCAGTAACATCTTGGTTGTTGTCAGAGACGATACATCTTTGCACTTCTTCACTGCTTCCTTAGTAACAAAAGCTACCATGAAGTACTAAGTAGTATGTGTTATTCAGTGAGTTGTAGCAATTTATACGCAATTATAGGATGTTCAAAAAAAAATAATACATGTATAATTTAATATATATGTGTGTGCACAATCTTGTACATGTACAGTTTTGTACAATCCATGGATCTTACAGTATAACACAGTAGTCTAAAAATGTTGATTCTTCTTCCTGATGCTCTGAAATTTAGCAAAGTGGACACAAACTGGACAAAAGAGAGCATAACACGGGATCTTGAGCCACACTGCCATCTCACAGAATTGTTATTTTCACCGCCATTGCCATCGCGGTGTTTGGTGTTATGTTCCTTTTCTGTCTGACATGCGGCAAAACTTTCCCCACACCTGGAGGGCATTGTGTCTCTTTTAAACCATGTCTGAGCAACTGAGCCCAAAAAGAAAAGTGAGCCCTCACGCTGCTTTATGAGGATCACTGTCCAGCGCTTGGACCATTGGACCCATCAGATGCGCCTCTCCAGAGTACTCAGACACAGGGCAAGGAGGTCATAATCCACCCAGGTTGATGTGGTGCTCATTTTTGATGTTCTGTCCTTGTTCCCACTTCCGAACTGCAAGACATGAAAATGCACAGAACAAGATTGATGGCGCTCATCGTAACATGCTTACACAACACACACACACACTGTATCCAGGGAATCTACATGTGTATGCTCTTTCCTAGCATGAGAGCAATTGAGTCATCTTAAAGACACTGATCGATTGCTGAATTTCAAAAACATCAATTCTACTGAGTTGAATAATGATATGGAAATTGGATAAAGAAATGCACAACTATAACACTATTCTTCCTTTTTTATTATTAATTATGCTATCATTCAGATTTTTATGCACAAGTGTCACAGTGCTAGTAAACTGTGATACACTGTACATGTATGTCTTTTTTTTTAAATTATTATTCTCATCATCACTTTCAATGGGATATCGGTAAATGAAGTTCCATGGTAAAATGACAAACATGCAGGGAAAGCAAACACATAAAAGGACTGTACACAACATGAACAGTCATGGGAGGGCTAGGGACACAGAACAAAGAAAACAAGGAGCTCAACAGGTAAACCGAGGGGAATAAAAGAGGGTGGACAGACAAAAGGCAGAGGAGTGTCAGTGATGATCCCGAGGACAAAGGGGGCAACCTTTGAAGGATAAGGATGAATAGGGAGGCAACATCAAACAAGATAAAGAACAACAGAGGGGTAAAGAAAGGAAAAGATTTGCAACTGATTGACAAATTGCCCTACATCGACGTAAATAAGCACTGAATTGATCAGTGTTTTAGTAGTAGCCATGATAAAAAAAATCATGGGCGTACATACTCGAGCAGGATTCGAACCTACGACCTCCTGATCACCGGACAGGCGTCATCTCCACTAGACCACCGAGCTTTAGCCCGAAAGCAAGTGTTGGTTCTAATCCTTATAGCATGCAGCGGGTACTGCTTTGTTATTCAAATTCATGATTTTCTTCCGTTGAGATGTTTTGATTGCAACTGATTGACGGAAAAGATTTCTTTCATTTTTGACGGCAGTGAAAATGATTTTGAACCACTTTTTATTCCCATAGCTTCACTAAGACAAAATGTGAGAGAAAATTGGTAGCATGAGTGGACAATGCAGCTCTGATTTTTTAAACTGAAAACATTCTTCACTTTTAGATTGACACTTTTCCACATCTCTCACTGTGCCAGCACACGACTGCACAAAGCAATTGGCTCACGAATGAAGATTTCTGAAGTTCCCATCACGTTTTTTGAGTGCATGCAGGAAGTACTAATGATCTTAAACCAAGATTTCCAAATTATGCTATTGCCTCCAGAGAGGGCTAGTAATAATATATTTAAAAAAAAAAAACCTAGAAATGTCACTGTGGCGACTGGTTGCTTCCGCCATATAAAAAGGTTCTCCCAATAGGTCTAGGGTATGTCCTGACAATGTGAGCTGTCAATTTCACATAATCATTAAAAGTGACCCCCCAAAAAAATTAAATGACATGTTTGTCACAAAAATGTGTTGAGTGTTTACTTTCCTTGAAATTCCACCACACTTTGCATTACTGGTCCACGGAAGGACCAATAAATAAGTGTCAACAGCTTAACCCATTGAGGATGGGTTAATTTTGCTATAACACGCATTTCCCATAGACACTTATTTGAGTATGTATATACTCGGGACTCGTCCTCAACAGATGAATTTCCAGGATTAGAATGATTTCATTCTGAATTATCATTCTGAAAAAATGTAATGACATGTTTTGAAAGATGTGCAAAAAGTATCATTATTGCCAAAGTTGTGATTACATTAAAAAGATTTACAACAGGGAGGGTTGGATGAGCATTGAGATCATTATCGCCACTGCCAGATTTTTGACCTCAGTGATGGCAGTGTGTAAATATACATCTTACGAACACGAGATGGCACCACACAATGCTGTACCCTGGAATATGTTTACCAAATATCCACAAAATATTAACCCATTAGTAACTGGACCACCACAGACCGCCCGGCTTATTACTCCCTAGAATAAGGCCCGAACTATACATAGAATATAATCATGTAATTTTGGGAGGTCAAAAGTCAACAAAAGTATGTCTGAATTCCTTTTGTGACACACCATTATTTTGATAGAGTCTTAATAGGCTTTGAAATGAACATACCAGTATGACACATGCAGTGAACTACACTTGTACTTGTAATTTACATGAATTAGAAAGTTGTTGAAATGAGAGTAATACTGTTGCACCTTCAGGCCACTATAATTATATGGAGTCTTTAGTTGCTAAAGGGTTAAACAAATTCAATCTTCTTGGGACCATCATATCAAAGCCCTACTGAAATATACAAAGTTTACCCACAGGGATGAGGGATTAAAGCAGAGAGAAAGAAAAAAACAAAACAACAACAACCACTTTCCAGTACAAAAACAGACTGCGAGGTAACTGGTATTGGGTTTGTACTGCACAGATATAGCTGGCAAGGACAACTCAACACTCACTGTCTCCGTGTATCTTTGTCTCCGCCACAATCTGTCAAATGATTCATGCTGCAACCTAGTCATACTGGCATGAGGCGAGAAACATGTTTTTCTTTCTTTCTTTTTTTTTCTCTCTTCAATTTCTTTACTCCCTTGCCACAACACTGGGATTTCAAAGACCATGCCAGATGTTAAAATTCCATGTGACCCACCACCATGCCACCCTACCAAATTCACATGCACTGCAGCCAAATAAACTTGCATATTATTTGATCATATTACATAAAGGTCACTTGGCTGATATAAAAAGATTTGGTGTCAGCTCAAAAACTGAAAATACCTCCTGTTCAAATCTGAAAGGCTAAATGTGACCCTGCATCACAAAACCACCAAAAAGTTTCAATTTGGATTTCAAGCGAAGGGCAGATGCTTAAAGGGTAAACTCTAAGCTTTAAAATGTGTACCTCAATAAAAATGAACTTTCCTTACCATCTAAAAAAAGAAAGAACATACACACTATAAAAGAGTGTTTACTCAGAAAAGAGGCTCTGAAGTTTAGGGTCTTTTCAAGTGCTTAAACTCACACAAAGCTGTGCTCAAAGTTTTCCTCACTTACATCATAAGTTATAAATATGAAATCTTGGATGGTGGTTAGTATTAATAATGATAACCCATGAAACATACTTTCAAGAAAACATCATAAGAAACAGGTAAGATTAACATAAAAGCTGAAATAGAAACCACAAGAAGAGCTTTTGAAATTTTTTAGATAATTATATTAGACTTCAGAGTCAGCTTCTTGAAACCAAAACCCATTATAAAATTAATCTCAATGGAGTGACTTAAAGCAGCAATATTAGGACAATTCAGTGAAACTGGATGAACAATTAAAAGTTGTTTGACTTTGTAAAGTTTTGGTGCTGTTATTGTTGGACAAAAGTTGACTACAGTCCATTATGTCATTATGGACAATATACAGAAAATATACGAAGAATTCCACAATATCTTTTTAATGAAAAGTACACATTCCATGAACATGCTACTGACATATATATCACGGGTAATAACATTTCTCCTGCTTTCTGTAAGAGAAAGTCAAGTGTTCCTTCATTAGGTGATCCGAGTATCCTCTCGGATCACCTTCTGTTTCTGTACGGATTCTTTGTTTTTCTTCTTATTTCTCCTCAAAAGCTGTGCAGAGGTTAACTCAAAAAGTTCTTTGACTATCAATTTAAAACTTATACCATGTATGCATCATGTCCCAAAGACGACAGATCTAATGTATCATTGTGGTTGGTTGACCATGACATCACTATGACGTCATTATCTAAAATCACATTTTTGTTCATATCTCATTAATGGAATGGAATTTCTCGATGAAATTTACATCTCATATAGCTCAAATTGTAGAGCTCTTATCACTCATATTCTCAAAATTTATCTCTTTACCCAAAACGTACGTGTACGCACGCATTGAAATATTGACATGCTCCAATAGTGCTCAAAATTGTTTTGCACACGTTTCAGATCGTTTGGAGCATTTTTTGAAAAAAAAAAAAAAAAATGGACGGAGGCGTACGCGATGCACGCACAGCTCGTATGCAATAGAAATTCCCTGTTTTTTCACATGGATCTGATGTCTAAAGTGTAAAGGAATAATTCTACCAAGTTTCAAGTCAATCCAAGTCAATATGACATCATATGGGCCTGTCAAAGTTGAAATTCCCCGCGCGCATCAATGGCAATATACGGTGTAACTATGCCAGAAAACCGTAAATTTTTAATCCGATTTTACTTGTCAGGATGGACAGTGACCCCCCATTTTCTTTACATATTATGAAAGCTGATGAGTTGTACATGTGTCAGTTCATGGGTTGACGATGCTGGAAAAATGATTAAAAGATATCAAATTTTTCAATGAAATAAAAAAGGCAAATTTTCAAAATGACATCAAATTTCAAGTTCACTCAAACGTATCTCACTTATCCTTTGCCGATTTTTCACACAGATTTCAGTATGTTGTTGCTTATTATATGCTCTTTCATAAAGGTAGTATCAAAATTTTGATTGGATGATGTCATCACCTCATAAAAATGGATTGAAAGTAACCTTGCCAAATTTGACCAGTTTACGTATTATCTCTATGGGAAAGCAGTTTTTCTGGAAATGAAAATTGACATGACTATCTTTTTCAAGCACTAGCTCACTTATCCTTCGGTGAATTTCTCCCAGATTTTAATAATTGTAGCTGAGACTTTGGGCTATCGTGAGTGTGTCCTCGATTTTTTCATACAACGTCAGGATCACGTCGAGAAACTTGGTTGAAATTGGCACTTGGCTTCGATGTAGCGTCATTCTGCTTAATACACAGAGCCTATGGGGGATGAAATAGGTCAGTGGATAGCGCATCCGACTTTTAATCTAAAGGTCCCGAGTTCGAGGCTCACCCCGGCCAATTCTTTTGCTTTTTTAAAAACACTTTTTTTCTTCTTTTTCTTTAGTTAGTCTTATTCTCCCTTCCTAACTTTATTTTTTTCTGTTTTTCATGCTTCTCCTTCAAATTTCTATACAATACCTTAACTTTTTCTTTATTTTTCTTTCTTTCTTCTACTTTCTGTGCAATAGATCAACAACAATAATGGCTATCAACCCTATATTTTGCACATGTTTAGTTCATGTCACAAACATCATTTCATAAAATAACAACTACTTCCTCTGACACCATCTTGGGTAGCTATGAATTAGAGTCAAAGGTCAAAAGTGTTTAATCAGGGAGGTGGAAATGTTTAATCCTGTATCTCCGTGAACACATGTCTTATCTTTCCCACATTTTGCACACGTAAGGACCAGATTGCAAGAATTATTTCACAAAATAACTTCTTGCTCAGATGCCATCTTGGCTGTGTTAAGTGGGGTCAAAGGTCAAATATACTTTATTCTGTAACCTCATTAGTGTATACGGTTTCACCACCATGTTTTGCACACACATGGGCCTCGATAGATGGATCATTTTGTATTAAATAACAATGCTTTGGTCGGATGCCGTTTTGGCTGTGCAAATGAGGTTCAAAGGTCAAATATTCTTTATTTTGTATCTTGCTTACTAAATGCTCAATCAGGGCCAGATTTTGTACATAAATGGACCTATTTGCCTGGATCATTTCATAAAACGACTTTTGACTCAGATGCCATCTTGGCTGTGCGAAGTATATAGGGTTAAGGGTCAAGACTACTTTGTACTGTATCTTGGTAATTACATGCCCTATCACTCCAAAATTTTGCGAACATTTAGCCCATGGCATATGGATAGTTTCATGAAATAACAACTTTCTAATCAGATGCCATCTCGGCTGTCTAAAGTAGAGTCAAGGATCAAACCAATTTCGTCCTGTATCTTGGGAAATACATGGCATATTGCACCATATTTTGAACAGATATGAACCTTGTCAAGAGGATCATTTCTTACGATAATGGCTTATCAAAATGAGGTTCATTTTGTCTCTTTGTCAACATGATATGCCCTTTCCATTTCAAATCTGTAGAGATGAGAGATTTGATTCCCTTTTCTCCAATGAGAATCTCAGAAATTATTTGTACATCGGATCACCTAATTTGTCAGTCTTGATAAATTCTCGCATCTAGTTATGCTTAAAAAGTGAAAGCATGTTGAATTTTCTTTATATTTTCTTTATACTGTTGTCCATAATGATGTCATGGACTGTAGTACATGCAGTCCCCTTATCCAGCCATGACAGCACCAACACTTTGAAAATTCATAACTTCTGAGTCAATCCTCAAATTTTCCTCAAACTTTCACTGATGTGTTCTCCTAGATTCTATAACATTTGCTCCTGTGACAACTACTCCCATTAACCCTAAAAGGGCCGGGGGGGGGGGGGGGGGAATCCGCCCCCCCTCGACGTTTCGCGCTATAATTCTGTAACGCGAGAAGGCCTCATCGCGAGGCTTCTTGACTTTCTTCGTTCAAGTCTCGCGCAACTTTTGAGACCAAATTTGCAACGTCCGCGCATACTTTTGCGAAGCCACGCCCATTTTTGTAACGGAATGTCGCTCCAAAACGGGCACAATTTTGTGATTTTGTGTACATTTCCTATGGAAAACAGTGCTCTGTCATGAAAGGCATAAAAACCTGATTATTTTTACAATTAATCACTTTCATTGATTAATTTTGTGCTAATTATGGTAGAAAAGTGGTCAGTGACAATTTCCAATGAAAAAACAAAGAAAAAACAAAAGTTGAACAACAAAGAAATACATAAGAAATTCTGAAAACAATAAAATACATAAGAATTGAAATGAGTTTTGGAAGTTTTTGTGATGTACAATTGTTGAATATGCTAAAACAGATTTACAGATCAAAAATTAGACTCTCAATGCTTTTAATTAAGCTAAAATATCACCTTGAGCTTAATTTGCATAATTAATTAATTAAAATTAGAAATTGATTGTTTCAAAAAATCTTATAACACAATCTTGTAGATTATGACGCGTGTCTCACGCATGCAAAATTTCATCGCGATCGCACCACTGATGGCCGAGATCTACCCGCAAACATACCCCTTTTCATAATCCTAATCCTAACATCAAACTAAACCTAAAACCCACGTCATAACCCTAACCCTAAGTCCTTGGAGAAAATAGGACCAGAGCAGTGTATTGTTGAGGAAGCAAATGTCATGTCACTGTTCTCCTAATATTGCTGCTTTCACTCAGTCCACAATATGAGTTTTGGTTTCCTTTAATCTAAGTAAAAGTTCATGATGCCAAGCAACTGATCTTGTTCTGATAGTAAAGACTCACAGTGTATTATTTCTAAGATCTTTGTATTAATTTGCCAAATAAATCAACTCCTGTACCAGAGCCTTGCCCAGCCTTTGCGACTCTGAGAAGTATTTTGCCACTCACAAGTCTTGAACACTATATAAGCTGCTATTTTTGCGTACAGATTTTTTGCGCATTAGGTCACAGATCTTTTCACAAGATGTTTTCGTCAATTGAAACTTATGTTGTTCTAAATGCATTGCTACCTTAACACATGGCGACATTTTCAAGTGTTGTTGAATTTGCGATCCAACTGCGATTCTCAAAATTCATGAAAATTAAACCCTCGCGAAAATAACAGCTTATACAGTACAAAAGTTGTGCAGTCTGACTTTTACATTAATGTTGAAACCTACCATTATAGTACGATTCCAGTTGCTGCCTCAGTCTGACTTGCTTCAACTCCTCTTGGTATCTTATGTTGGCCTGATCCTGTTGGTCCTTGGCAGTCTTCTTCATGGACAGCATACGCACGATAAGCCCCTTATTCCTAAGTTAAGCAAGGGAACATATGTGAAAGTATACATGTAGACCACATTACCATCATAAGTTTTATGCAATGCATATATTCTGGAGGGCTATGCAATGCATATATTCTGGAGGACTAAGCAATGTTTTATCATGTATCATACATTCTGCTGGAACTGAACTCAAAATGTATCAAGAACATAGCATCAAGTACAAGGGTTAAGTATACTGACAGCCACAGAATATTATACAAATAGTGCACGCTCTATGATGCACTATACTGGATTAGAGAACGACAAATACTAAATTATCCCGAGTGCTGTTTTGATTCACTGAGGCCGCAGGCCGAGGTGAATAGAACTGCACGAGGGATAATTTAGTATTTGGAGTTCTATAGTCCAGTACTGGTGCATCAATAGATCATGCACTAATTGATAGTAAATAGTTCCCTCGATCTTCATGTATTTTCCGTAGGTCTAGGCCCTAATTTAGATCTAAGAAGACTCACCGTACCACCGGCACTGCACTTGTTGCACGCAGAGTTAACCGCAACCTCCTGTAGTTTACGTACACAGCGCTAGCGCGCGACGCTAGTACAGCCGCGTATACGTACAGTGTATTGCACATCACAGAGCAGACTCGCGTATAAACTCCTACATTCTGCGTCCAGTGTTTTACGCGCGCATACGTTGAAATGCTTGGCCTTGTCCTACTACGTCCCTCCCTAGGCCCTGCGCGAATCTCTGTGTACATACACATACTTGCCAACATTTTCATTTGAGAAAGCGGTAGAATCCAGGATGCCTATGCGAGCAGCGCTAGCTTGAATGCTAATGAAATCTTTCAAAAGCGGTAGTCTACCGCCAAATGCGGTAGAGTTGGCAAGTATGCATACAGCGTAGGCACGCGCTGTAAGCGTTCGGTATAGTGGCACAGCCGTGCCAGTATAGCGGAATTTTTGCACAATCACGTGATACAGTACTATCCAACCAATCACAACGCAAATTTCACTCTACCTATTTACTATATGATGCTTTTGTCAACACTACACTTAGCACAGGGGTAATACTCAATGCTGATGACAAATGCAAAGTCATCTCCTTTAATTTGTGCAACATTTGTCATGCTAATACATGTACTGGCCAAATGACATACTGTCTTGTTCTACCTAAAGCTATAATGCCTACATGTGTACAATACCATATCAGGGATGCCAAGTTAAAAAAAAAATTATGGGTGAGATTTTCATGACTCGGCATCTCGGCATGCGAATGTGCGCGCTAGCGAGGGTGTGGGAGGGGTTTTCCCCCTGTGGCATCCCACGGTAGGGAGCTTTTTCAATTTTTAGCTCTTAATGATGCGATCAGGTGCATACTTAAGAGACTATTTTTTACTTATTTTGAATGACAAAAGGGAAATATACCTTCAATTGCAACTATCACTTTAATATTTTGAGCTATGCTCATCATTATAGGCCCAAGTTGCAGACTTCTCCCGATGCGTGAGAAAAATGGGTGTCATGCGTGAGATCGTGAGATGGCCTCTAAATGCTTGAGTCTCACGCAGAATGCGTGAGACTTGGTAGCTCTGCCATATATTCCCGGCGGCCATTGCAATCAGGTTTCAGGCCACAATGGACAAAACAGGATGGACATGAGTCAACGCAAGGGGACGGAATGAGTAAATGTGTCTGGCCATGATTGCAGTGGGTGTCATGCCAGATCTTTAAACCAAGGAGGTTCAAGAGAATGGAGTCACAACTGTCGTATTTCCTTTGAAGTCACGTTGATGCCGCCACTCGAAAGTATTTGAAGCATGTGGCAAACTGGATCTGCTGCGCAGATAGGAAGACAATATTGACTCAGGTCTCATTGCATAATCATCAGCCACTTTCTAACGAAAATGTGTCTTTGTGATGGTAATTACACTGTACTTTTCGCCATCCCTACTTACTGTATAAAAGGTAGGTGGTACCTGTACATACTGGTAAAGACACGGAGATGCGCGAATAGAAATTGCGCAAAAAATGATGAAATGAAAATGAAAATTACTCGACTGGCCGTGCCCGGCCACTAATCTGATATATCTATTAATATATAATTATAATCGAAGATTATTCCATATCAGTTTTATTTGGGGGAATCAAGTGGAAAAGCGATAAAACCGGCTTTCCAGGAGGGTACAGTTTTAAACACTTTCACATGATACACCTCTGATTTACACTTTTGCACATATTTCTTGAAGGAATTGACCTTTGTTTAATGAGCTTTATCATTAAGTGAGATTTCATTTCATTTAATAGATAAACAAGCAAAATATAGCCAACATTAAAGGTAGGGAATCCCATTTGCATGCCTTAAATGAAGAGTTGTATAAATACAGTGGTATGTTGAAGAGAGTATCATTTTAGAAACTCCCATAAAGTATTGAAAGTGGAAGGTAACATTTAGTACATTTTTATTGACCGTTAGATTTTGAATTTAATTTTTTTCGGGGCTCACCGTAAATTCCAGTACATTACTACGCTACCTTTGCAGACCCATGCACTGCATGTGTGTCCATCATGTACGTATATTTTGTGAAGAAAGTTCATCAAAACTTACAAACATTTCTATATACATTCTTGCCACACACTCTATATGTTATTACATCAGCTTTTATACTTTTAGATTTGTGTTTATAGATAAAAGATACAGAAGACTGCAACAGAAAGGTTTAAGTGTGGCTGACACACAGAACTACTGAGTAGTTGAGTTTTGTGCATTATTCAAATTGTAGATAACTGATGACTTCCAAATTTCTCAGTGGCCTAAACAAGTCCCCTGAGGTTCATATTTAATGTTTTGCTGCATTTTGGGAGGTCTGTAAAAGGTATCCCCTACCTTAAGTTAACGTTCAAAATGAATCTTCAGATTGCTCAGCAAGACCGCGGCATCAAACCCCGTCACCAAAGGCACAGATGCACCTGTGGAATTCTTTTGTACATCAATAGCCAGTTGGAACTCCATCTCTTAAACCTCCTTGTTTAAACTGTCAACAAATTTGCCACAGCAGTCACTGTGCTGATAAGAAACTTAACAAAATGTGACAGCAATTAATAGGCCGTGACAAAACTTGGAGGCAGTCCGTAGTGGGACGTGATGGGAAATATGTGTAGTCTAGCCAGACCAAATGTCGTGAGAACATCATCTGATAGCTACATGTTCACTGGACTGAAGATTGGAACGAACATGTCTAGAATACGGAGGGGAAAAATTAAGGAGAAAATCCCAACCATGGCGCACTACATTTGGGGCAAATGTGGCTGCTATAACCACTGGGAATATGGTGTAGTACAAATTTAAGACTTCTTGCTTGAAATATACTGTAGTGTTAAATGCAGTACTTTTCCACATCCCTATTCCAAATATAAATTACCTGTAGAAATACACTGTAACTCTTGTTAACATCTGATGCTAATGTAGTTTCATGTTTTCATTTGAAAACATTTGTTTAAAAATACATACTGTTCCTATACTAAATTTAATTAGTATAAATTCTGCCAAGTATTGCTTATCACTAGGTGAAATACACTGGAGTGAATACCAACAGTATTGAAAGGGTTAAAAGATGTACTTCTTCAAAAGAAGGGAGCAAAATCAGTAAATCACCTCCGCAGCATTAACAGTATTTTAACATAATAATGCTACAACTGTATCCTTCTTTTCCCTCTATAAGGTGCTTACTTCACTGAGAATAATAGCCACTGTCCCCTGGCAATGACATTACTTTGTATTATTTCTATCATCCTAAAATTTTAAAATCTTTTTCAAACATAAGTTTTTAAGTTGCTAATTATGATTCAACAGTGCAGAAATATTTACAGGACACTTTTCTTTTATTAAATCAGACATACAGTAACATGTACTCACACTTGAGTCACTGCATATTTGGTTAGATTGTATGCATGTAATTGTAAAGACAAGCTATTAAAAAGTATTATGCATTCATGATTCAGCTAAGTACAAGTTGTAGGCATGATGTATTTACAGTGGAGGGGAGACATGTTTGTTCATGTTCATAACTCATGATTATCTAAAGTTGTGCTGAAGGCAAGTTCTAGACAATACTCTGATAAATAAATCACATTACTTGGTGAATTGGACAAAGCTGACATTAAAAAAAAAGAAAAGATATAATCATCACATGTTGGAAATGACAAGAAAGCCACTGCGCCCTTCACTTTCAATCTGTTTACCCATATTAACTTCTGCATTATAAGCTAAAGTGGATGCTTGTTAAACTGTATTCAGCTTTCCTGATTTAAAGGACAAGTTCACCTTCATAAACATAAGGATTAAGAAAATGCAGCAATATTCAGTCAGTCCGCAGCGCTGACTAATCCCGTCTATTTTATCCAGCACGTATGCACGAGCGTGCGGCGTTTGCATACGTAATAAGCTGCGTAGATGGTTTTTCGATCGGCCTTTTAATACCCTTAGACTTCTTCATTTCTCACAATTTTGGTGTTGTTTGACAGGGGAAAGATTGAAGTTTCTACTTATTTACACAAAAAATAATGTTGATTCAAGTTTGGGACAGAAATTCATGTCTGAAAATGTGCATATTTTTATTTAGTTTCTTTTTTAAGTTTGGACCCGATTTTCACATCAAAATAAAGTTTGCGTCAACAAAATTTCTATATTAGTGAATAGGGGAAACATTTTTCTTTCAAACGGTGTCATAATAATGAGATTTTATTGCGTACCAAAGTCAGGAACCATAAAAAATCGCGCCGATGTCACCCGAAAATAATTTGAAATGACGAAACATTGCCGGTGGGAGGAAAACGCACTCTGATTGGTTAGCCTCGTCACGTGTGGCACGCCTTCAATTCACGTGACCTGACATAATATTGGTGTGAAATACGTTTCAGGTAGTTAGTGTGCTTGCGTGAATGTGACGATTTTTATTTTTCTTTTTTATGAATTGTCTCGTTATTCACACATAAGAACAATAGAAGCAAAAATTGAGGGGTGCATATTTGCCGGTTTTTTTGAAAAGCTGATCACAAACGGATTTTATAACACAGGTAAACAATAATCGCGAAACTCTTGTAGTATTGTTGATCTCAGTCCCATCAATGCAATTTCGAGTAGGTGAATTGTTTAAATGCTCAAGTCAAGATCATGTCTCAAGTCAAGACTTCAAACTCAAACTCAAACCCCAAACTCAAACTCAAACTTCAAATTCAACTTCAACAACTTCAACCAGTGAAGACTTCCAAGTACAAACTTCAACTTTCTGTCTCATACAACATCATATAGAATCTAAAGAGTACAAAGACAAAGTAAAATATCGATATCTGTCGAGACTACTAATCTTCCTAAACAGCATGGAACTAGAAATAAAAATATTCGGTCTAAAGCATGACCAAATCAAAGTTCTAACAGTTAGACATTTATTTTCCGTAAAACACTTACAGTTGATCTAAATTATTACACGACAATAATTTGTATGTACGGGACTAAAGCCAACGTTCCCCACGCTACGATTCATTTGCAGTTGCCCGACAAAATTTGCACGTTTTCGCGCCACTACAGAAATAACCGAGTGGCAACTTCCGGTTTGAAATGTCTGCTGATGTACTTTGGGGTTCTTTTGTTGCCTAAATTCCACGCAAAAACAATTTTGCGTCAATTTCGTTTTGGCATTTATCGAATCATCGACTTTTCGTCTGTCGAATTAATTGCAAACGAAACGATTTCATTCTGTACCAGAGTCAGGAACCAAAACCGAAATTTGCACTTCGAAATTATGCTTGAAATATCGACAAATTTTCAGGTGACTTTAGGCATTCATAAAACCTCTAAAAAATAAGAAAGTAATGACGAATTTTATATCAAAATGAAGAGCATAATTCGGAGATTGACTTACGCTGCATGCTGCCATGTTAACTGAAGTTATCGACTAACTATCTGAATGGAAGCACAATGCTGCACAATAGTCTCGGGAAATCTCGCTAACTTCAGTTCGCGAAACTGAAGCGAGACCGAAACGAGACGCTGAATAAATCTCCGGCCGCTGCCTCATTATAATGCGTGCTGCGCACTGACTGTATTAGTAGAACACATCAGTGAAAGTTTGAGGAAAATTGGACAATCGATGCAAAAGTTACGAATTTTTAAAATCTCTGTGTTTGAACCACTGGATGAGGAGACTACTACAGCTTGTGATGTCTTATGCGTACAACAGTATAAAGAAAATTCAACATATTTTCATTTTTTTCACATAATAAAAGAGCACTTGACTTGCCTCTTTCTAAAGGCAGGGGGAATAATATTACCCATAACATATGTCGGTAACGAGTCAAGGGAATGTGTACTTTTATCAATTAAGATGAAATTTTTAAAATTCTCTTTACATTTTCCTTATATTGTTGTAAGCATGTGACATCATACTCTGCAGTAGTCTTCTCATCCAGCAGTTACTGCACAAAAAAATCAAAAAATTCATAACTTTTGAAGGGTTTGTCCGATTATCCTCAAACTTTCAATGATGTGTTCTACTAATATTGCTACATTCTCTCAATCCTTATGTTTATGAAGGTGAACTTGTCCTTTAAGTGTTGTAGGGGTGTACATAGTCCTAGACCTCGTTTACAGTGCAGGGCTGGGCCGAGCCGCGGCCGAGCCCGGCCTCAATGGCAGGGCCGATCCCCGCAATTCTGCGGACGCGGAGAGGACCCGGTTTGCAGAAGGGGGGCTCCAGTTTGCAGCACCCCACACAAAAATGTCCCCTGATTTCTTCAAACATTAAAATTGATGGTCCAACTAGTTTTCAGCTTGTTACTGTTAGACATAGAACACTTTATATTCCACATACGGTACTAAGAATCTTGCTATTAGTATAGGATTGGTCAAGAGCTGATCACGTGATAAAGCGTAGTTTTGCCCATCACATCACCTGAGAAGAACTAGGTCACTTGATAGTACACAGTGCAACGAACTTTCCCTTCAGTGTCGCGTGGTGCGCGCAGCAAATTCATTGTTTTGTTTTGGAAAGATAGCTACATCCAGATCGCCTCGGAAGTGATAGCTTGTCTAATCACATTCACCGTTGATTTGCTTATTATTTTGGATTCATTATCTCGATCCTTCACAATTTCATAGTTTTTCAAGATCGCATGTATTTCATCACTATAGACCCCTACCACCCATTTTGACATGTAAAATAGCGCTATGTATGTAAATCCCATAGGGGTGCCGCAAACCGTACCCATCCCCGACATTTTGGTCACTGTTGTAATCCTCAAAGTCAAAACTGACAAAGGAAATAGTAAGATTTTGTATAAAGATACAAACAAGGGATGATGGTGGTTGCCTAGCAACAGAACAAAATCTTAACGTTTTGTTAAGTAAGTCATACATGTACTTTTTTTTAAAAACAGCATGACACAGACGGTTCCGTACATGTATGATGTAAGTAACTTCCGGTTTAAATTAGAATTATGAAGGCCATCACGGCATCATCCGAGTTATGTCATGATTCTTTCTGGGGCATAATCGTGATATAGTCCCCACCTCTCCGTTGGGGACTATTAGAATCCCACCTAGTACCTACAGCTCTATGGTACAGTACCTACCTAGTTGAGAGTGTAGCACGTATTGCGTAGTGTGTACAGCTGTACCAGTCTTCTTGCGGATTTTGACGCAACTGACGTATGATTGGTCAATAGCCGTGAGACAACACACACTAAAGTGACACACACACTCTTCATACAGTCTTGCGTATCTCCGTGTATCTCCCTCTATATGGTCGTGATATAGTCCCCACTCTATGGGAAACTGCGTGCGAATTACACGTGGTGGGGACAATTTCACGACCATAGAGTAGCCACTCCCCTCTGTTATGCTCGTGATATAGTCCCCACACAACGACGAACTGTGCGTGTTTTGAATGGAGGTGGGGATTATTCCAACAGTATTATACTCGTGATATGGTCCCCCCTCCACGGCGAACCGGCTGCGTTATGTATGTCAGTGGGGACAATTTCCACGATGCCTAATGCGGATCGCTATCTCAAATCTCTCTCCTTCCTTTTGCCGCCAAAACATGCCTATACCGACATTAGCAACAATAATGTTTTAGTTCATGCATAAATCTCGCGTGGATTAGTGACGACAACGTACAATTCCAAAATCTCTAGAGAGATTTTGAGAGAACGGGATCGGAAACCTGTGCCCGTTTCTAGACACTTTACGTTGTAAACTTGATTTGAAAAATCAAACGCAAATTCCCCAAATTGCAAGTACCATTGCGATTTATATTCATTGTGCGTTGCTGCGAAGATATGCCACGTGTGAATTCGTATGATTCTGTCGAGATAATTTTTCAGTGCCGACTGAGTTGAAATAATACGTGTGATTTTCCTTCTCGCCATATTTGTTTTGCTTATAAATTTCTATTGCCATACTCGGAAAATGAATTGTTCTCGCGCTCCGATTCGCAACATTTAACCGCGCTGTACGGTACAGGCCCGTCTGAAATAAAAAAAAAAAAAGAAAAAGAAAAAAAAAAGTCAAGTTTGTTAATCTGAAAACGACAACTTTCGGATTACTAGTTCGTAAAAACAAACATCTTTCCATTGTCGGACTAATAACTTTGGACTGAGATTGAAACCTTCGGCATAGCGAACTGTAACAATAACTTGCTACCTTTTCTTCATTGACATTTCATGAAGCAGCATGCGTTTCGGTAGTTTGAAATGTGTAAATGTTGCGATTTCTTTCCCGTGCTAGTGCAGATTAAGTTCGGTCACGGCGAAAGTTCCTGTAGCCATTACGAAAAAAAAAATAATGCAAGTCTTTTCAACAATGTACACTTCCGTATAGACTTTTATTAGTTTTGTACAAAAACTGCAAGTCCGAGATTCTGCAACGCTTTTGCGTTTTAAATACAGCGTTGCGTGTGGTTTGATGGACTTGCATAATATGGACAGTTGCGTTTGAACGCAATTGAGTTTAACTGAGTTTCCTACAATTTTATAGTTTCGTATATGATTATCAAACGCAAGCCTGGCGTTCCGTGTGATTTGATGGACTTGCATTTGATTTTCAGAATGGATCTTGATTTTTAATTTTGCGTACGAAATAAAAAAACAATTAATACAAGTTTTTTTCAACAATAACGCACTTCCGTTGATGTTTAGAGATGCGTTTAAACGCAGTTTCTTATAGTTTTGTACAAAATCGCAAGTCTTCTCTGGCGGCTGTGCTCTTCCGTTGAAATACTAGTACAGCGTTTCGTGTGATTTGATGGACTTGCATTTATTTTGATTTAAAAAAAAACAATGCAAGTCTTTTCAACAATAACGCACTTCCGTATATGTTCAGGGATGGTTTTAAACGCAGTTTCTATAGTTTCGTATAATTATGAAAACCGTACATCTCTGCAACGCTCTTGCGTTTGAATGCAGCGATTTTTTTTTCCATTTTTTATTTCTAAAGTTGTCTTTAAAGGCAAATGAGTTGTGATTTCATACACCTGCATTTGATTTGGGATCTGCATTTAATTACATAGTTGCATTTTAATTAATTTTCTAGTGAAATCATGAAAACGCAAACAAAATTTCACATGACAAATATATAATCATGTGAAATAATAGGGCGTGAAGTATGCAAGTGCATGGGGGAGACCGTTATCAATAAGAAAATCGTTTGCTTTGGACAAAGGCCTCTCAACATTATGCCTTAATTGCTGCATTTTTTCTTTTTAACTATAGGTACGGAACACTCGTAGAACACAATACTGCATAACACAAAATCTGTTTTGTGCACAAACTGCAGCGAAAATTATGACTAAATAAATGAGATAATAAATGAATAAGAAATGAATAAAGAAATAGAACAGCTGAATCGACCCACATCAATGCTTTAGAATTCAAAGTAGTTTTCCGTTTATTCAAAAATGTAATAACATTTCTAAAAAAAAAAATTAACTATAAAAATTGCATCAGAGTAAAGGGAAAATACGGAAAATGCATTTAACTGACATAATACTACAGCAATAACAATGACATTGCATGATCATCATCATCATCATTATCATCATCACAAATCAATATAAATACCACGACGCACGCACCCAACTTGCGCTTGCATGCCTCGGACGGGCCCACTGAATTCTTAATTGTTATAGGGTAATTGAAACATTTTCTTTCCTTTTGTTCTGCTAAAAATATATTGTAGGCTACTTGTTTTCATCACATTGTTCAGTGTAGTAAATGGATTCTGGTGGTAATTGAGTCAGGGTTTGTTTGTTTGTTTGTTTTTTTCTCCCTCTCTCTCTCATTCTTCCACTCAAAGAGGAATCCGGTGTGTACGTGTAAAGAAGAAAAAAAAAATGAAGTCACAATATTATGTACACAAACATCGGTAGAACATAGAAAAGGAAAATGACAAGAAAAATTATTGACGAGAGGCAATTCGAACTTCGAGAAAGTCACACAAAAACAACAACAACAACAACAACAACAACAACAACAACAACAACAAAGCAATCATTTGTCCGATAAATCCAAGCAAGATAAACCTTGTGGAAATTGTCCCCACTGCCATATATAACGCAACGGGTTCCCTGTGGAGGGGGGACTATATCACGAGTATAATACTGTTGGAATAATCCCCATCTCCATTCGAAACACGCACAGTTTATCGTTGTGTGGGGACTATATCACGAGCATAACAGAGGGAGGAGCTACTCTATGGTCGTGAAATCGTCCCCATCGCCGTGTAATTCGCACACAGTTTCCCATAGAGTGGGGACTATATCACGACTATAATAGACGGAGATACACGGAGATAATAGAGAGTGTGAAGACCAAAGACTGCGTGAGCTTCTCGACAGAACTCCCGTGCGCGTTGAGGTGACCAATCAAGACGAGAGCAGACAAGCGCAACATACTAACACAGGGAGATTTTATACATGTAACATGTACAGCTAGTTGTGTGCAAGGGGAATTCTATTAGTCCCCACCGGTGACGTTACACCCGAGGTGGGGACTATATCACGATTATGCCCTTTCTGGTATCAAAAGAAAGCTCTTCAGTTGCTCTTCAAATAAAACAATATAGGAAAAAAAATACCCTTCTACTTTTGAAGATATGGTTAGATATTCCTAGGGGTGCCGCAAACTGGACCCCTGCAGCAAACTGGTGGTGCCCCGACTCTAGTAATTTACGTTTGGTGCAGTGAGCGGAAGAAAACATGTCATCAATATTTATACGTGGGACTGTTAATTGAAAACGTCTTAATGCTCGTCTTAGTTTGCTGTGCTTACTTGCGAACGTAGAAAAAGAACCACAGTGAAACCACGATGACAACCATGTAAATATTTGTAGCTTCATTCCAGTGGTCTATATGGACTTCTGGAGGGAGGCCGTGGTTTTCTTCTGCCATGTCGAATTTCGGACTGATGTACGGTCTGCGGAGCTCGGCTCGGAGGTACAAGGTACAGGTAGTTACTGCTATGCTGCGTATGCTTACATTACGTAACAATGCAGTGCCCTGATGCACATATGCGCGTGTGGGGTCTCGGAACACTACCCCCTGAAAACCACCCTCCGGATAACTACCACTGGGATACTAGTAATTACCCCAACCCCAGGGGTGTATCCAGGATTTTTTCTGGGGGGGGGGGGGGGTCGTGATCATAAATTTTTGGACCTTTTTGCAATGAAAGATAGGATGCAAAGAAAATACGGAAAGGCGCATGCGCACGCCTTCGAATGTCCCTGATAATACTAGCTAGGCCGCATACAGGAATATATACTGTATATATATATATTTTTTTTTTTTGGGGGGGGGGGGGGAGGGGGCAAGAGTATGTTCAATATTTATGGAAAACACTGAAGCGAGAGAGCAGATGAGCAGGATGAGAGTGTTGCTCACATGACGGATATTTTTCATTTTTAGAACTGAAATTCAATAATCTGGTGCAATTTTTTTGGTGGAAAATACTTGGAAAATTGTTTATCAAAAAGCAAGAAATATATTCAAGAATAATCAAGGGGGCTGTCACCATTTTTTCCAATCTGTGTGCGTCTCCACTGTGTGCTAAGTCAGGGGAAATGGACAGAAGGGGAGGGTGTGGGAGGGAGTGTCCCCCTCTCACACAGGGAGCTTTTGCATTTTTAGAACTGGAATTCAACGATCTGGTGCATACTTTTGGGGTTAATATTCAATCAAAAAGTAAGAAAAATTAATATTTACAAGAACGATGTGAAGGGCTAACTTGTGGTGTCTGACACATTTTTCTTTACACCATATCTGCATCCTTTCACTGTGTACTATGAAAGTCTATGGAGATGGACCGAAGGGGGAGGGTGTGGGCCGGCACAAAGGAGATTTTTCATTTTTTTGAACTGAAATTGAACGATCTGGTGCACTCTTATTTGGGGAAAGGCCCTCAAAAAAAATTGTATTTTGCAAAAATGTTGACCTTCTGATTTTTTTTTTTTTTTTTTGGGGGGGGGGGGTCGTACGACCCTCACGACCCCCCCCCCCCTTGCATACACCCATGAACCCCAGGACAATTCCCCCCTAGGGCAACTACCCGCCGGACAACTACCCCCCTAGGGCAATTACCCTCCAGGGCAAATCCCCTAGGACAAGTACCCCTCCCCCCCCCCCCCCGGGCGCGTTTTTTTAAAGACGGCACAGATTGGGGCATGGCGCGTATTAAACCTATGGAAAAAACGTTGGGTTAGGGTTTATGGTTACGGTTAGGGCTAGGTTTAGGGTTGGGGTTAGGGTTAGGGTTAGGGTTAGGGTTTGATGGTTAGGCCCTAACCATCAAACCCTAACCCTAACCCTAACCCCAACCCTAAACCTAGCCCTAACCCTAACCATAAACCCTAACCCAACGTTTTTCCCATAGGTTTAATACGCGCCATGCCCCAATCTGTGCCTAACTTAGGGTTAGGATTAGGATTAGGGTACGGTTTAGGGATAGGGTCCCCAATCTGTGCCGTCTAAAAAAACACGCCCCCCGGACAATTACCCTCCTAGGGCAATCACCCCTCTGGGTGATTCCCCCTGAGGACAACTACCCCACGGATAACCACCCCCAGGATAACTACCCCTGGATACAGTGGCGTATCTAGGGAAAACGGCACCCGGGGCAAGCGCGAAAATTGTGCCCCTATTTTCTGAAAAAGTGTTCAACCCCAACCCCATCCCGGTAGGGACTTAAAGGGGAAGGCTAGTAATTGATCAGTGGGAATCAGTGGAAATGCTGGGAGATAATTGTTCCAATCCTTATGGGATTCATTCAAGAGTTCATTGTATATCTATTGTTGTGTGAAAATGATTTGCTTCAGAATGGTCTCATATTCAAGTAATGTGCAGTTTAATGCTTCCAGGTTAGCGGCCCTGGTCAGTGACGGGGCATTAATCTGCACATTACTTGAATATGAGACCGTTCTGAAGCAAATAATTTTCACACAACAATAGATATACAATGAACTCTTGAATGAATCCCATAAGGATTGGAACAATCATCTCCCAGCATTTCCACTGATTCCCACTGATCAGGTACTAGCCTTCCCCTTTAAAACAAAGTCAACATGATATGCTTTTTCAAGCACTTAAAAGGGGTCTTTTTGAGGGTGATTTAAATGTAATGAATTTTGATAAATTTTGACGAGCGAACGCAGCGAGCGAGCCGAAAATTTTTGTATTTCAGCTTAGAAAACATAGAATTCTTGTCATTTTTTTGCTCATCAAATCTTACAATTCTAATCAAGATATAGTGACGGCTTTATAGATAACGATTTATACCAACAAACTGAGGACTTTAAAAAATACTCTAAATTAGTGCGCGCGAGTGAG